>CM035419.1:16668075-17218075 GCA_020310875.1 Ceratopteris richardii | reverse complement strand
TGTTATGTAACATGTCTTTTCCCGCATGGATGAGACTTGCAGTGTTGCAGAGTTTGGTATTCCTTGTGATTACGTATGGTGTTGAGTAATTGGGGGCCCATGGACAAAATCTTCTTGGATCCCTCGAACAACGGGTGGTTACAGGGATGAGGATGATTTGTGGCGAAGGGGCGCGGTGTCGTCGAGTTGGACAAAAGGAGGGGAAAGTAGGATAAAATTACTCAAAGTGTATACAAAGTACCTTCAAAGAAATTTATACCTCACTTAATAAGCCATTTACAATTAAGTATGAGAGAGGTATTTCTCTCGGGTCAACCTAAGGTCTTGTAAAGTCAAACCTCTATATGAACTAAAGGAGAGTTCTTTCTTTTAGTGCTGCCAAAAGGCAATCATTATTGTCTTCAATCCTTTCAGTATACGTTTCATAAAGAAAATAAATAGATTATTGACCTCCTTCAGATTCAGGAAAAAAAAAAAAAAAACATGTGCGCTACTGATCCCGAATTGGGAATGCTAGAAGACAAATGGCAAATGCATTTGTGGTCAGAAGGATTATGCTTAGATACGCTAATCAGAGAGTGAATCAGTAATAGTACTTGGATTACATCTGAACTTGTTTATTGGAAATCCTTGTGCAAAAGAACCTCAAATAAAAACTTGCGCAGATAATTACAGTGTTGGGAGATTATGACAAAGCATGCGCAGTTCGAAAGTCATCTTCTATCTGCAACTTATCAGCATAATAGATTGTTAGAACCAAAGAAGTGTATAACAATATCGTCATATCATTCCGTTAGTAGAATCTCCGTAACTGAAATGATATTTCCTTCGTTTGCTGAAGTTGATGGAAATAGAACAAACCTTAATTCAAAACTCAACCACTGTCATACATCAGTGTTATTTTACCTTCCAGCGAAAATCCCTGCCAGAGCATTTTGGCATAAAATTAGAGCATAATTGCATTAAAACAGAACATGGATGAAGGATCAGCCTGTCGGCATTAGACTCCTTTCTATCCTTCAAATGGTGAAGAAGCCATCGTATATCAACAATCTTGGTTGGACTGTTGCTAAGTTATCAATTAACTCATACATAATTCATAGCATAGTCAGAAATTCGTGCCAGATAACAGACTTTAGCACCTCCGTGAATTCTTTTTCAAAGTTTCATCGTTTCATGCTGACAAAATTTCAGCGCCAGAACTCATAGTGTGGCCATTTGTATGAGCAGCAGAGTGTTGCCGATCATTTTCATCAGAACATAGTGCACTTTGTCGAAGGATCTTCAACACATCAACATAGATCACAAAATTGTAACATTGTAAATCTCCAAACGATGGCGTCAGAGAATTACGCACGATGTCATCATTGAATAGATGTTGTCAGATACGGCATAGAGTAATGCATCAAGTATCTGAACTGTGTAGTTGGATGATCAGAGTTTTTAAACAAATACCACTGTCAGAGCCACCAGAGCGTTGATGGGCAAAAAACAAATAGACGATGCCAGCTATGCTGAATTGAACCTAGAAAAAATTCACGAAATCTTTTGATAATAACAGATGCACACATAGATTACAAGTGCAAAATGTATTTTCACTTCATGTTTGTAAAATACTAGATTTATTCATATATGAATAACACCCTGTTCAGCATCTATATGCAAAGTAACGTGCCACATATCATGCGCGCATTCAAATATATATCTAACACATCAGCACCTATCAAATTTTCAAACAGAACTTCATGCGCATTATCGTCTAACAATTGTTTCATATATGATTTATCTCTACTTCCAAACATAGAATACCAGCAAAGTGTTGAAAAGCTTCAAAATTCCTCCACACCTACTTCCATTCATCGCTCTTCTGTTTGCGCCCTTAAGTAGAAGAGTCCCCTCCTACTTTGAATCATTGTTTAGTTATCAACTCCCGTAACCATCAATTCTTTATCAGATTATTGTTGCGTGGACTTCAAATCTACCTCCTTCCCAGTCATGCGGGTTCGTCTTAGTCTTTACTCTGTCCAAAGATGCTGCCACCTCTCTACAGATGCTTTGTTTGCCCTGTCATTTAGCAGATTCCCTCCCTCAGATGAACACGAGAGAACCCTCTTCTTTCCTTGCGCAACCTTTGAAGCTCATGCACATCCTCTCAGAGAGCTGCCTCCCCCGATTTCAATGTGTAATTCCCCCCCGAGTAAAACAGCTCGTCCTTTTTTCTCCACTGGAGCGTAATCCTCTATCTCTTTTGGCATCTTTCCTCAAATGAAAACTTGCCCCTCATCATGAGGCGCAATTCTCCATTTCAAACATGTTTTATATACTCAATATATACACATTAATTCTCATGTACATGTGCATATGCACCATATCAACACACACAAACATACGATTTTATGGCTAATGATTTACAGAAACATACATGCATATATTTATTTCCGAGTCTTGATTCTTGATCACGACGATGTCCACCCCAACGTATGCATCATCTAGATGCATCAACCTCCAGATGACTTTAAACAGATGCGTCATATTTGATTCTCGTGCTTCAATTTCGGATCGCGACCACATCCACCCCCTCTGAACCTGTGCATCCTCCGGATGTACCAGCATCGATCTCGGTATCTGCAAGCCTTCAAGAATCCAAATGTGAGTGAAATCAAGTGCACGGGTTAAAACAAATGTGCCTATGCACGGCCATGTAATGAGCCCTACATATGCATACTCTAAGTGCATAAAAAACAGCATGGTGCAAATAAGGGAGGTATTAGGAATTCGGTGTTGAGGATGTACACTCAATTTTCATCATGGATATACAATTCAATACAAGTGGAATCACTCGTGCAACTATGGGTTTTAACCAAAATATCACTCGTGCTCTTTACATTTCATTTATGCATGTGTTAGGTGCATGAAGGAAAACAAAATGGTGCAAAAAATCAAGGTTTTATGGTATCTAAGCAACGTTCACATCACTCACAACTCCACTCTCTTACAGATGCAATCACTCTCCCTTACTCAGAACTATTCTCTCTTATCACTCAAAACTTGCTTTACTATTTTTCAATGATATTTACCTATCTAATTGTGCAGATGGACGTGCTTCTACGGAATTTCAAAGACGTGTTTTCTATATATTTTTACATGCATATTTGGCATGCAATGCATCTCAAGGATGGTGCAAAGAGAAGATCAGGGTTAAAGCACGATAGCTAATGAAAAAGATTTTCACGACTTTGTTCTTTAGTCATCATCTCTGTTGGCTTCGCTTGATCATTCCTGCACTCATAGAAACTAAACAAATCATGAGAAACGTCACATCAAAATGACATTTTATACATATGCAGTCCATGAAAGAACTTCAAAAACCATTTGCAATAAAACATAAGCATGCAACTTGAAAGTGGTTGCCTCTATACAATCTCTCAAAACTCTAGATCTTCGATCAGCTCCACATCAACACCTGTTCTCAAAACTGCATAAGAGAAATTAGTAGCATCACATTCAAGAATCACATAAAAAAACTTCATTCATTTGAACATTAAAAATATCTATTTGAATTATTTTGACTTCAAACCACTCATCCAACATGCATTCATTATCATAGGTGTTCCCACTTTAATTTCTTGCATTTTTAGTTTTATTTGGTTTCTTCTATCTATCTTAAGATTAAAGCAAAAAACACAAGATATATACATTTTTATTTACAAATTTCCTTTTGGTATTATTAATTCTCATTTATTAGGGTTTTTCCCTTCAGACCCATCTCCCTTGATATATGGTCACCAAAGAAACTGTGCTTCTTAAGAAGCCACCTTTGGATCGCATCAATCCGTGAATCATTTTAAAAAAGATTAGATATGTGGACAAGCCATTTCATTTGCTCGTCCATTCCTTGTAGGCTCGACTGGCATACATAGCTCTTAGAAAACTCAAACATCCATGTTTCAATCGTTTGGGCATAGTCTCCTTTATTCATGATCCTCTCATGTGAGGTTACTCTTGATGAGTCAAACACACATGAATATAGAGTGTTGATTTTTAATATGCTTAAATCATCTTTAAAATTTCCGTGCAAGCATGGATTTTGATTCATTTCATGCTTGGGATCATTTGAGGAAATATCTTCAATTGCATCATTTCGAATATGTTCTTCATCTTCATCGAAATAAACGTATTGATTAGATTCATTCAATTCCTTCATCAAGTAGAAGTGAACATCATGCTCAGATGATATTACATAATCATTTTTATCTTCCAATCTATCATGATTCCTTTCTACTTGAGTCCCATTAATTATGGTATCTACTTCTTGTTCTAGTCTTTCCAGGAACTCTTCATCATTGTCTTTGTTATGTTCCCAGAATATTTCTCCCTCAATGTGAATGGAATCCATATCCTCATAATCAACAAAATCTTGATCTTCAACTTCTTTATCCAAAATGCCATCATAGGATTCTACATCCATCTCCATCAATTCTTTCTCGTTCTCTTCAGAGGATGTACTTATTCCACCTTCTTCAATTATTGATTCTTCAATCACTGATTCTTGCTCAAGAATCTCATCATGTATGAGAATCTCAACATACGCATCCAAATCAACTTGAGCTTCATCGTTGCAATCGTTTGACTCAATAGTTTTACATTGGATATCCTTCAATGCTATACACGCATCAGATTTATCATATGTCACAATAAACATTTCATCTGCCACTTTATGCTCAATTTCTTCAACGTGTGGACTCAACTCAACATGATTATTTTTGACATACATATCAGTATTTAGAGGAATGATCAATGGTATTCTCTCATCCTCCTCATGTTCATTCATATTTCTCTCTTCATGGAATGTGGCATCATTTACATACGTATCATTATTTTGAACTCCATCCAACTTATCCTCTTTTTTATGTGTAGGATCTTTGTCCAATGTGATATCGCTCAAAAGAATATCAGTATCTTGATCTTGATCTAGACTATCGGTAGGATTAGGATCATGCTTATCACCATCGCCATACATATCACTATCTAGAGGACTTATCATTTGTACATCCTCTAGATTAGCATCATACTCATCTTCGTCATCACACATTTCAATCTCTAGAGGACTCATTATTTGCATGTCCTCCTTCATATAAGTAGGTTCATTTTCTTGCATCTCTGTATGCATGTATAATGTGAATTCCTGCATATCCATTTTCTTACCCATCGGATCTTTTATTGACAGGTCCTTAGATTCAACATCATGTTCCATGGGAGTTTCTTCATGTAATTCAGTCATTAGATCAGAAGTTCTATCCGAATCTTGTGTTAGAAAGGGATCATCACCATCAAGTGACATCCAATCATACTCCACATCTTGCCCGATGTCATCACGTAAGGATGCATCTCGAGCTCGATCTTCAGACATATTTATTAGGTTCTCTATTTGTATCTCATCTTTTATCTCCATTTGGTCACCTATGAGCCTTCTAGATATCTCTATCTCTTTGTTTGCATCTTGATATGTTTCTTGATTTGTTTGATTATCTTTTATTCGATGTGAGGAGTTTATCGGAGTAGAGGAAGCTTCATCTTGTTTACTTGTTGGGTTTTGTTGGTTTTTGTTTTGTTTTATGTTTGTTGTTTGTTTGGTTTGATGTTGGTTTAGTTTGGTTTGATTTTGATTAGCTTCCACTTGCTCCTTTGATCCTCCCATCTTCGGGCTTTGTCCTCTTATGGCACCTAAAGATATAATCATTGTAAAGAAGTCTAGGGGCTCTTGGCACCTTGTAACTTTTGAGGTTACATCAAGCGCACTTTTAGAAGTTTCTTCATATTTCCCATCATCACTATGGATATCAAGCCCATGCATATCTACTTCATGCCCAAATGGGGTTTCTACAACCTCATGGACTTGAACATTATCCACGATTGGTAAAATGCTTGGAACATGGTTATAATTTTCCTCTGTTTGAAGATCTGTTCTCCAATCATTTAGAAATTTCTCAATTGTTTGTTGTTTCTTTACGTATTTCATCACAGCTTCATGGATGAGCATCCAATCCTCTATGAGCCCCGAGTCCGAGTCTATATCTTGTAGAAGCGGAATTAGTTCTTCTCGGGCATTAACATCGATTGTTCGAAGAAACAACGAAACCCTTTCATGACTTATGCACCTCTTATCCTGCTCAGAAAGATCATCATATTGTCGCTCAAACTCTTCTTTGATCTCGAGAATTGGTTGGTCTTTGGGCATATGAACCCACCTCAGGAAAGATCTACGAGTTACTTTATCAAGATCCTCTAGCATAAACTGCTTGAGGAGTGTCGCTTTGTATTGGGACCATGTCGTTTGATTTATTCGCATTATTTGGTCTCGCATGTCGTATCCCGACACATAGATAAAGTTTTCACATAATTCTTTTTCCGTCATCGGACTTAATCCGACACCTAGGTATTTGGCCTCGAGTTCATATTCTTTGCAAAACTTTGAGACATTCTTTCCATTGAAAAAGCCACACCGATTGACTAGACGTTCATGAAGTGATTGGATGGCTTTTTGACGCCTATCTTCTTCTTGAAAGCGTAGGAATTGAGCTAGGATATCTTCCATTTTGATTATGCTAATCTTTGTGGCTCTATAACTCACTCACCCCCTCCTTTCACGTCGGGTTCACCAGGTATGTCGTCGAGTTGGACAAAAGGAGGGGAAAGTAGGATAAAATTACTCAAAGTGTATACAAAGTACCTTCAAAGAAATTTATACCTCACTTAATAAGCCATTTACAATTAAGTATGAGAGAGGTATTTCTCTCGGGTCAACCTAAGGTCTTGTAAAGTCAAACCTCTATATGAACTAAAGGAGAGTTCTTTCTTTTAGTGCTGCCAAAAGGCAATCATTATTGTCTTCAATCCTTTCAGTATACGTTTTCATAAAGAAAATAAATAGATTATTGACCTCCTTCAGATTCAGGGAAAAAAAAAAAAAAAAAACATGTGCGCTACTGATCCCGAATTGGGAATGCTAGAAGACAAATGGCAAATGCATTTGTGGTCAGAAGGATTATGCTTAGATACGCTAATCAGAGAGTGAATCAGTAATAGTACTTGGATTACATCTGAACTTGTTTATTGGAAATCCTTGTGCAAAAGAACCTCAAATAAAAACTTGCGCAGATAATTACAGTGTTGGGAGATTATGACAAAGCATGCGCAGTTCGAAAGTCATCTTCTATCTGCAACTTATCAGCATAATAGATTGTTAGAACCAAAGAAGTGTATAACAATATCGTCATATCATTCCGTTAGTAGAATCTCCGTAACTGAAATGATATTTCCTTCGTTTGCTGAAGTTGATGGAAACAGAACAAACCTTAATTCAAAACTCAACCACTGTCATACATCAGTGTTATTTTACCTTCCAGCGAAAATCCCTGCCAGAGCATTTTGGCATAAAATTAGAGCATAATTGCATTAAAACAGAACATGGATGAAGGATCAGCCTGTCGGCATTAGACTCCTTTCTATCCTTCAAATGGTGAAGAAGCCATCGTATATCAACAATCTTGGTTGGACTGTTGCTAAGTTATCAATTAACTCATACATAATTCATAGCATAGTCAGAAATTCGTGCCAGATAACAGACTTTAGCACCTCCGTGAATTCTTTTTCAAAGTTTCATCGTTTCATGCTGACAAAATTTCAGCGCCAGAACTCATAGTGTGGCCATTTGTATGAGCAGCAGAGTGTTGCCGATCATTTTCATCAGAACATAGTGCACTTTGTCGAAGGATCTTCAACACATCAACATAGATCACAAAATTGTAACATTGTAAATCTCCAAACGATGGCGTCAGAGAATTACGCACGATGTCATCATTGAATAGATGTTGTCAGATACGGCATAGAGTAATGCATCAAGTATCTGAACTGTGTAGTTGGATGATCAGAGTTTTTAAACAAATACCACTGTCAGAGCCACCAGAGCGTTGATGGGCAAAAAACAAATAGACGATGCCAGCTATGCTGAATTGAACCTAGAAAAAATTCACGAAATCTTTTGATAATAACAGATGCACACATAGATTACAAGTGCAAAATGTATTTTCACTTCATGTTTGTAAAATACTAGATTTATTCATATATGAATAACACCCTGTTCAGCATCTATATGCAAAGTAACGTGCCACATATCATGCGCACATTCAAATATATATCTAACACATCAGCACCTATCAAATTTTCAAACAGAACTTCATGCGCATTATCGTCTAACAATTGTTTCATATATGATTTATCTCTACTTCCAAACATAGAATACCAGCAAAGTGTTGAAAAGCTTCAAAATTCCTCCACACCTACTTCCATTCATCGCTCTTCTGTTTGCGCCCTTAAGTAGAAGAGTCCCCTCCTACTTTGAATCATTGTTTAGTTATCAACTCCCGTAACCATCAATTCTTTATCAGATTATTGTTGCGTGGACTTCAAATCTACCTCCTTCCCAGTCATGCGGGTTCGTCTTAGTCTTTACTCTGTCCAAAGATGCTGCCACCTCTCTACAGATGCTTTGTTTGCCCTGTCATTTAGCAGATTCCCTCCCTCAGATGAACACGAGAGAACCCTCTTCTTTCCTTGCGCAACCTTTGAAGCTCATGCGCATCCTCTCAGAGAGCTACCTCCCCCGATTTCAATGTGTAATTCCCCCCCGAGTAAAACAGCTCGTCCTTTTTTCTCCACTGGAGCGTAATCCTCTATCTCTTTTGGCATCTTTCCTCAAATGAAAACTTGCCCCTCATCATGAGGCGCAATTCTCCATTTCAAACATGTTTTATATACTCAATATATACACATTAATTCTCATGTACATGTGCATATGCACCATATCAACACACACAAACATACGATTTTATGGCTAAT
Source organism: Ceratopteris richardii (assembly GCA_020310875.1). Lineage (NCBI taxonomy): Eukaryota > Viridiplantae > Streptophyta > Polypodiopsida > Polypodiales > Pteridaceae > Ceratopteris > Ceratopteris richardii. The sequence goes on along the minus strand of CM035419.1, from coordinate 17,209,177 downwards.
GATTTACAGAAACATACATGCATATATTTATTTCCGAGTCTTGATTCTTGATCACGACGATGTCCACCCCAACGTATGCATCATCTAGATGCATCAACCTCCAGATGACTTTAAACAGATGCGTCATATTTGATTCTCGTGCTTCAATTTCGGATCGCGACCACAACGGTCTACTACGGTTGCTGTCATCGTGATGCACAAAGAATTCCATATCTCTTTGTTGGTGGCTTATTTTGGGGGTATGCAAGGTAGCCTCTTTGGGAAGTATGTGGATAGTCCGACTTGGCTTGGGACCTTCTATAGAGATCGACGGGATCTCAATTCCAAAAGTGGACATGGATTTCTCGAACTAAGTTGTGGAAGGAAAGATATGTGTCGGAGGTTATCTTGAGTTTGCTCAAATATCATGTTTGGGTGAAATGGAAACGCAGTAGTCACTCTGTCGCCCTAGGCTCTTATTTGGAATATAATTTGATAGAATCATGGGGATACCTTCATAGAAGTGCTTGTAGTTATTTACTTAAATCTGTCTGCAAAGCGCATGCCTATGCTTGGTAGAATAGGAGGGTTGTACTTGGTAAAGAGGTTGGAAGGGAGAGGGCAAAGTTGATGTTCCTTTTGTGCTGAGGTAGAACGGTAGGGATCCCTATCACATATGATGGAGTGCATGGTGGTGACAACTCTTAGGGGGAGATGGTTGGATTCTCTTATCAATGACTTGATTCAATGTATGGAGTTTGACCCCGTGTTTCCCTCAAACTTGACCTTGATCCTCCTTTGGGGGGAACCTCGGGGAGTGCATATGGCCCATTGAGTTAAACTTAGTCCGTAGTTTTGGGGGGGAGTAGCTAAGTTTGTCTTGGTTGCTTCCTTCCTAGGTGAAGCTATACCTAAATATATGAAAGTTCTATTTGAACCTTGATATGGGTCAAACTTAGTCCGGAGTTTTAAGGGGGAATAGCTGAGTTTGTCTTGGTTGCTTCCTTCCTAGATGAAGCTATACCTAAATATATGAAAGTTCTATTTGAGCCTTGACGGATCCTCTTTGGGGGAGAGGATGTCATTCTCCCATCTGATCCCTTTGTTGGTTATGTCTCGATGCTTGGTATGAGGGAGATGATGATTATTGGTATGTATTGTTGGTTAGAACTTTGGCGCTTCAAGATATTGGCATAGCTTCACCTGTTGCCAGTGAAGAGGTGGGAGACTCTAAACTGGTTCACAGACTCCTTTTGTGAGCTGACGCTTCTTGTGGGTATGATGTCCCTTCTTCGGGAACACGTCAGGTAGGCAGTTTAGATGGTGCGGGACCCTTGGGTTCCAAGTCCGCATACTCCAATGTCGTGTCCGGGGCATTGGGTATCTCATCACATTGGTCCTTTGAGGCCAGATGACCGTAGTCTTTGATTACAAGGTCACGTATAATCCTTTTTCAGAAGATGAAGCGGCGGATAGATTCTGCATTATGAGCGGGCAAGCGTCTTGGGGTCCACATCCTTGACTCAAAAAATCAAAAAAGAAACTTTATTCCCCTCTTATTGGGCTCATATTGAACCTTGGAACATCAGTTCAAAGCCCAATGTGTTAATCACTACACCGCAAGCTTTAAGTGGGCATTTATTCCTTCTTTCACTCAAGCATTGATTTGTGCAAAATTAATAATAAAAACATACTTGTCAAAAAAACAAATAATTAAAGGAGCTATAAAAACACTCTGTAACTGTTGTGGTAGGATGACATGGACCTTTGGATCAGTGAATTATGGCCTTTGGGTTCGAGCCTTCAATTGACTTTGGCCATTGGGCATTGAATGTGTGACTGTTGGCAGCAGTCAAGGCACAGAAGGACTCACAAGACAAGGAAGCCAAAGAAGGTAACCAGAGCAGAGAGAAGGCACAAACAGACTTAGTGGTCAACGAAGATCTGGCAAGTAGGCCATTCAAATTTTTTCAAAACATCTTCATAACAGTGATTCTCATCACTACAAATCATTGTAAATACCATTTCACCTTTTTGTAACTCCATTTTGTGCAAGCCGAGGAGTCCTCGAGCTTGAGGAGTATTAGAAGTATCATCGTACCAATTTTCATGATTTTTAGACTCCATTTGAGCTTCCAAATAGGCCCTAGAACCTAATTTTTAACTAGGCCGGACACTAGGTCTGGACATGGCCAAAAGCTAGTCAAAAACTATAAATAGAGCTAGAGAGCTCATTTTTGAGGTTAGCTTATCGCGACTGACTGAGTCAACGACGACTGATCATGACCGACAAAATTTGCACGTGCCATGTGTCAATCGCGATCGAGCCATCAATCGCGATCGACCCATCAATCGCGACTGACAGCCCCGACGGACATGTCAATCGCGACTGACCCAGTCAACGACTATTTGACCATGACTGATAGACCCCTCGCGATGGACCTGTCAATCGCGATCAATCCATCAATCGCGACCGACAGAGTCAACGACCCTTTGACCACGATCGATTGAATTTCCGGGCCACGTGTCAATCGCGATTGACCCATCAATCACGACTGACAGCCACGATGGACCTGTCAATCGCGAACGACACGTCGATCGTGACTGACATATCAATCGCGATTGACAGACCACTCGATCGCGATTGACGGGCAAATTTGGCTATTTTTTAGGGGAAAGATAGTTGGTCTATTTTGGGGTATTAATTGGGAAACATTAGAAATTTGTTAGAGCATTGTGAGGCTGCTACACGAAGTATTTCGAGAAGTCCTGTTTGCTTGTTAGCCTGTTGGAACCCTGTTTTAACCCTAGAACCCTGAATGGTCATAACTTTCTCATACGAAATCCATTTGCTGTGATTTTTGTTTTGTTGGAAAGATCGTGGGGGGTACAACCAAAACTTCACTGGTTACGGTAAAATTAATATTAGGATTATTAGATATACTATTTTGAAGTAACCATACCCGGGGGGAAGAAAAACTAAGGGATCTTTACGATTGTTTTCCATAAAGCCAGAGAATAATTTGATCTTTGAATTGCATGAATGAACAGGGTCTGTTGTCTTAAGGGAATTCAATTCTTGAACTAACTTGGGACCTTTACAGGTCCTAGGAGAGCATTGAAGGGCGTTCTAAGCAAGAGTAAGTGCAAGCTTGGGAACACGCTTCCTGGGCACACAAGGGCAATCGAGGAGAGAAACAAAGGTTGGAAATTCTCAACACCCTCTGTCAATCCCTAGCTTAGGCTAAGTATGGAAAGATGTTTTGATCAATTAGGGATACGTTAAGCACGACCAAGTCCAAGAACTCTAACCACTCAAGTGCAAGTACCAGGAGATTACAATTGCGATACAACCTAAGGGAAAATAATTTAAATAGAGCGACCACACTCAAAGTACAATAAAACTTAAGTGTTCCTTGCGACGAAGATTGATTGGACAAGAAGTGACACCCTAAGGAAAATTAAAAAGAACAAGTGACTAATACAAAAGAACTCAGCAACGAAAATTGTACTTGGGAAATTTGGGATTATTCACTTGGGCTTATGAACCTTAGATAAGGACGACACCTAGGAAGAGATAGACAGAGTCTTAGGTCGTCAGAGGCTAGTGTCAATCATACTGCTAGGTCTTGGGCCCAGTAGTTGAGCCATTATTCACACTACCCTAGCTATGAAACTAGTGAGTATGAGATGTCTCACGGTATGGAGAGACCTACAGGAAGTTCAGGTGTGCCATATTTACATAGGGTAGAAGGCCCCTACAAGATGCAGCTGGAATACCTTAGGACCAACCGATTAGGTGTTAGCATCTATGAGGACGGCCTAGGAAGATTTGTGGTCCAGATCAAAAACCCAGATCAACCCATTGGACTAGAACGTCCAGCAGTCAAATTTGAAAATGGAGCATACTTGGACAAAGAAGGAACCATATATATAGTCACCAGTCACCCAGACAGGATAGATGAATTCGGAAATGTGATCCCAGAAATGAACTTAGGTGACCTAGAGCAAGGGAACATGGGTGTAGAACCTAAAAATCCTCGAGGCAAATCAGTTCTCACTAGGGCTGGAACATCCCAAGCTCCTGGCGCTCAAAGGGATAGAAGTAGAGATAGGCCAGAAGTGAGCTTTGCCAACCCAATAGGAAGAGAACGAGTGTGAACAGAGACGAATAGAGAAGAAACAGAGAGAACTAGAGTTCCAAGGAACTTAAGAAATGCTGAGGATTTTCCCTTGCCGAGGCCTAGAGAGCACACTTCGATGGCACTGGAGACCCTTATGATCATACCCTCAACCATATCCACAACAGGGCAGATACCAGAACCAGTACCCACCATAACAGTATACTAGGCCTCAACAAACCTACCAGCCACAATATCAAGCCCAACAGAGACCTCAGCCAGTGCTAGCACAACAACCTCCTGCTCCAGCCAATGTGATCCCAGTAAATATGCAGCTACAGAAGAGAACTTGAACAGAGCCATAGTGCCAGTAACACCATTGTTTTCAGAAAGTGACCCCAGTGACCATAGTTTTGATTCTACACATATTGATAGCCCCCAGGCTTACTACATGTAGTCTCCTGAACATGGTGAATCCTACTATAGTGAAGAACCGAGTGAACCTAGTTGGGATCCAGAGTATGCAAACATCATGTACACAAATCCAAACACTAGACCTCAACCTAGGCAGGTAAGACCCCCATTCCCTAGATGACCATGCTATAGATGTCAAGGAGATCACCTAATTCGTGATTGCCCAATGCTTGCACCTACACAACCTCAGTCAGTAACAATACATGGCTTTTATCAAGATTGCAGAAAGGAGCATCTCTTATGAGATTGCCCAAAGAATCCCAATAATATGCCAAAAATCACTCCAATTAATGTTATTGGGTTAGTAGTAGACACTACAAGAAGTGTAACTTCCACTGCACCAGTACAGGTGGTCACTAGAGCTCAGGCTTTGCAACAGAACCAAGGTTTAGGTCAAGAAAAGAGTACAGAGGTTAGTGAATCTGAGAGCATAGCCAAGAAACGGTCGAGAGCCTGGAAGGATAGCCGAGAGAGAATGAAAAGACAATGGTCTAAAAAGATGAGCGACTTAGAAGAAAGCATAAGAGAAATGAAAGCCAAAATTGTTGAACTCACCTCTCAAACAAACTCTCACATATCACCACCACCTTCATCCCTATCACCGTCTAATCCACCACCTTTCAACCCACCTCATACCATTCTGCCACCCCCTAGAGTAGGATTAGTATTAGCTGACCCCACTCCAGAAGACGTAGACATGATGCTTAAGGCATATCAGGCCAGAATCCAAGAAGGGCCAAATGTGACGGATTACGACAAGTGCTACCCTAGAGCTGACTTAGAGATAGAAAGAACCAAGCTTTGCGCGAAAATGGTCGCATTAGCTCAGACCATGTTTGAAGCTAGTCGCCTCTTCAACTACTCTTGCTCAGCTAAGGCACAATTGCACTTAGATGGATTATTAGAGAAGTTAGAGAGAATAATTGCAAGATCTGCTAAGGAAGGAAAAAACCAAGGAAGAGATGAGGCAAGTAAAATAATAACCATTCCCCCACAGGAAGCTTATGTGCCTAACTCCACAGAGCCAGACACATCTTCTTCTATGAATCGGTACACACCAGAATTCCTCCGAGAGATCCAAGAAGAGAAATGGGCAAAAGAGAGTGAAGTCCCTCCTCCCATTGAACTTGTGGATGATGTGCATGATCAATTCCCACAAGATATTCCCTCCATTTATGGAGAGCAGGAGAGTGCACAATCTCAAGAAAGATTAGACTTTGAGTATAATTCTTTACATAAATTACCCCAATTCACAGGCCCATGGGAAGCTAAGTCTACTTGTATGAGAGCACCCACGGTCATGGTACGAAATGAAGACTCAGTCATACCTAGGAACACGGAGGTAGTAAAGAATACTAAAATGCAGTGCAATCTCACTTTAGAAGAGTTACTCAAAGTTAGGCCAGAACTATGGAATCATGTAGCCAAACAAGTGCCAGAGATAGCTAAACCGCGTTCCCAGGTAGGTTCTCATAGAACAGTGCGAGAAATTCCTCTAGATAAGATAGGAGATATGAGTGAAGGAGAAGAAGGAAACACATACCTCCCCGTCACCCATCAGGGATACACAACCAAGGCCATTCTGGACTCAGATGCAGGAGTTGCAATTGCTACCACTTCCCTATGGAAGCGTTGGGACAAGCCAGCACTCAGGCCGACGAGAATAAAATTGCAGATGGCCGATGGTCACATTGAAAGACCCTTAGGGCTGTTAGAAGGAATAACTCTCACTACTTGTGGTGTAGAGTTTGAGCATACTTTTGCTATATGTGACTTTAGCAAAAATCATGCCTATGAGATGATTTTGGGAAGACCATTTATGCGACAGTTGCAAGTGGTACAGGATTGGGGAACCAATTCCTTGTATTTCCAACACTTAGGTGTCACGACCAAAGTTAATCTCAAAGATTACTCTCATAGAGATGTCCCTCCTATCCAATGGAATCCCATCCATAGAGCTAAAGATGATATCTGTCAGTGCATTCCATAGGATCAGGATCCTCATGGATGCATGAAGACACTGTTAAACGCTCTTCATTCACTGTTAAACGCTTGTTTATTCTTCTAACTGTCAGAAGGGCGTTTAAGTGATTCTTGGGTTCTTGGGAGTGGAAGGGGTCTGTTAGACAGAGGCCCTGTACTTAGTTCCCAAACTCACTGCTCACACCCAGCAATATACTAATGCTGAGAGCTCTATAAAAAATCTACTGTACTTAGACATTACCGTTCACAGTCTTAGCTCAACCACATGTATTGAAAACACTAAGATGCTATGTTGCATCTGCACATAACTTACTGAACATATCAGAACAAGAGTATTCGTTCAGCCTTCACAGAATGGATACCACACTCCGTCCAATGTCCAGAAACACAGAGAATCCCAGTGTTCATATACACCGTACTGAAGATTCAGTACGCAATCCAAAGAATCTTTACTGTAGCCTAAACCTTTACCGTATGGAACCTGAACCTAGATACTACAGAAAACTTAAGACAACACGGATATCAGAAGAGTTATTACGATTGCACAGACTTCGCCACATATTTGCATATCATTTCAAGAAAAGAAACAACCCGATACGCGAACTAGTTGAGACTCACAACCGCAATGAATACCATCAGAGAACCGATAAGCCGAAACACAGATACACACAGAACACTCAGAAAGTCGCCAAGATACTTTGGATTACTCAACTCAACACACAGAAATGCTACAGACCAATCACTCAGACAGACAGTCTGGTGATCTCTCGAACATCTATAAAGTTAACAAACACAAACAGATATCGACGGTAGACAAGACAAGAGACGAACATGAAACTCAGAATACTGGAGATTAAGCAAACAGACACTACAATAACGACCCGCTCAGTCACACAGACAGATAGTCTGGTGATCCATCATGGAACCAACGTCACTGGCGCGTCTTTCTTTGATTTATATAACTTTTTTACAAACTGTTTGTAACAACTTTTCACTCGTGCGAACAAGATTCAGTTACATATTCCCAATCCGGCGGCCACTAACACTCTGGCACGCACAATGGACTCGAACCCGCAGGTTTTACAAAACTATTGTTCATCGATAATACCTTCTAAGTACATATTCCTAGCTAATCTAAAGGTTCGGGCGATCTTTTTCTTTAGAGTTTCTAATAACTGTTTTAGGGTGTCCGGTTCTATTAACTGTGCATCTATTTGTACCGAACTTAGAGCTAGGGCTTCATTGAGCAAAATTTCTGCTTGGGTCTGCAGACAGGCTTCCTGTAAGTAAAATTCGTTTGCCAGCGCCGCATCTCTGGATGTCTTCATTTCGGCAATTTGTTGCTCCATCTTCTGTACTCTTTCCTTCTGATTTTCTAGTTGATTCTCTCTTCTTTCGATTTCTTGAATCTGAAAGTTTACTGTTCTTGCATATGATTCTTTTTCGTGTCTGAGATCTGCAATTAGCTTCTGTGTCTGCGCTTCCTTGGTCAAATAATGCTTGAGCATATTGTTGACATCTGCTAGATTTTCTTTTGTCCGTTGCAGTTCTTCTTCTGTTAGCTTAGCTTGCGTCTGCTGTTCTTTGTTTTGCTGCACTAGTTCGTTGAGTTGGACTCTGGTCTCTTCTAATAGATTTCCTAATGCTATTCGGGCATCTTCTTTATTCTTTAGCTCGATCTTCAACTGACTATTTTCGGCCTGTGCTTCTTAATAGCTTGTCCTTTTGGTTGAGATCTGCTAGTGCGGCATCTCTTTGTTAAGTAATTTTCTGTTGTTTTGCAAGTTGAGCTTTGTTGGAAGATGCATTTTTTGAAACCTTTTTTGAAGGAAAATAATTGTAAAATGATATAAATTTGTAGAAATATTTATGCAATTTTTGTAAAAATAAGGAAGAGTCTTCCTTATGTAGGATAGAATCTTATGTATTTTTTCTAGAATTTTTGGAAACTCCTAGATAGCATACTTTTAGAATAATAGAGGAAATGACCAAAATCCAAGTGTGAAAAGGGACACTTGAAAATGTATATAAGCTAATTTCCTCTATTATGAGGGGGTTGGTTAATCATTTGTGTACATGCTATCCAAGTGAATAGAGAAGGAGTTTCTGCTGAAAATCGTGTTTCTCCTCTTCTATGTGGTTTCTTTGATTTGTGAGTCTAGATCTTGTGTATCCATGGAGATTTGTGAGTTTCTATTGTGTAAATTTGTAGAATGTGTATGAAGAGAGCTGAATACTGTTGTGTTGAGTGATGAGTTGATGAAAAATGGTGCTGGAGCTGAAAATCGTCTGTTTGCACAGAATCGCGATTGTCTCGTCTGTATGATCTAGGTGATATTTTTTGATTTTGACTTCATAATTGTGTTTTGCTGATAAAATAGCATGGAATAGACACCAAACTTGTAGAAAATGGTGTAGATTTGCTCAAGATAATCCAAACCCTAGAAATTTCCTCCATCTTACTATTCTCAAAATTCCAGCCATTATTCTCTTATTTCTTGGATTCTATCATCTTGAAGGGGCTGTGGTCTCAAGAATACTTCCAGGATTGACAAAATAAAGATGTCTTGTTGATTCTTTATGCTAAATGATTGGAGAGGACAACTCCAAAGATCAATAACAAACAAGCTTGGAGTTGAGTTATTTGGGAATGGAGCTGATGATTTTCGGCTTTAACTGCATCTATCTCTTCTTGCATGGGCGTGATGTCTGCTTCCAGGACGTCCACCTTGTGTTGTAGCTCATTCCGGATGCTATCTGTGACTTCTCTCATTTGGATTGGTAATTGCTGTGATAGGTTGATTAGTAATTGACCCATGGTTGCCAAATCAGAGATTACGGGAATCAAAGGAAGTGGGAGATGTTGGCGAGGTGGAGATGCGGACGTGGTGAGGAGTTGTTGTGAGTTGGGTGGTGAGTAGTTCAGGGATGAGGAAGAGGAATCAGCGGTTTCGGTAGGGTGAATGGGTTGGATGGGGATAATGGTCTCTATTCGCAGCTCCGGTGGGGGAGTGGAAAGAACAGAATTGGATTGTATTACCTTGGTGTGTTGTGTAGTATCTTCGGCTGTGGAGTCAACTGCCTTAAGCAGCTCTTCGAGTACTTCTTTAGCAACTTGTTCTTGATCTGCCTGCTGTTCTCTTTCAGACTGTTTCTGGGATACTTCTTCTGTAGAAGTTGTGTCAACTTCAATCCGATTTTCTTGTTCTTGTTGCTCCTGGGAAGATGATTGTGCGGAGGATTCATGCTGCATCGAAGTTGCGGTGTTGTGGAATGTTTCTTCTTCATGTTTTGCTTCTTCTTCATCTTTGTTTTCTTTGGCTGATCCTTGTGCTTCGCTCTCAGAAGAACTGATTCTGATCCTTTTTCTACGGAAGAGTTGGTTTAGCTCCGCTTCATCTTCTTCCTCATCGTCCCATAATTGTACAGATTCCTCATGTCTTAGAACAGGCCCTCGGGGTGGTGGTTGTGCTGCGAGTATTGCCGGAAAAAGAAAAGACAGAATGTGCGGCAACTTGGACCTTGGCATGCCTCCTTTGTTCACCTGTTTAATTATGGATACGCACTCTCGGTGAATGTGGTGGAAGAAAAATGATGCGAACTTTACTGGTTCTTGTGCAGCTAAATCTATGGCGGAGTAGAAGGGACAGGATATTCCATAGGTGTGTTTTTGTAGATTAAGAATAGCTACTAAGAATTGGAGGGCTGATCTTTTTGGTTCCGGTCGACACAGGATTGCATACTCGTTTGAGGAATACCTAGGAAATAGTTCTATCATTTGTGCAACTGGTAGACTCGGGCCATTTTCCTGACCTTGCGAAGGGAGTCTAAATGCTTTTGCAAAAGATTGGAAGGTGATAAGTGTACGGGATGGGAGGGAAGTGATCGGCCAACTCTGCTCGGTGGCAGGTGTGTTGGCGATGGCAGAAATGATCTGGGCGAAGAATGGGTGGGACTCCACTGAATGCCAAGGCAGTTCAGTGAAGTTGTTAAGCCCATGAATGCGCAGGAACTCTCCTACATCGGCAGGGAGTCCATCACAGAAGGCGGCGTAGTTAGCCAAAGCTTCCATGGCGCACACAAAGACAGTAAGCACAAGCACACAAAGCACAGGGTAAGCACACAGAGCACAAATCACACAAACACAATAGCGATTTTCGGCGAAACAGAAAAGGTTAAGTAGATGCGTTGTAGTGGAGAGCAATCAAGGATGACTAATCATCGCGTGGTATTGAAATGATAATTCTTAACTTCGGTGTGCATGCGTGAGTAGCTGGCAAGGGCAGGGCGGCTGTGGACATAATTAGTTAACAAAATGCGGATATTTACAGACTTATTTTATTAAGCATGTCAAAAAAGAAAAGAAAATAAAGAAAAGAGAACGCCAAAAAAACGCGGCTAAGTGAAACATTTCAGTGTGGGTTAGATGTGTGTTGATACGGCCGCAGCTTCAAACTGTTGATGACTTTCGGAAGAGGAATTCCGGTCAACGTAGTCAACCAAAAAGTTGCTGGGCCCACTTGTTCAGAAATCAGGTAGGGACCAAACCATCGCAACTTGAATTTGCCAGCAGAGCGATTCAACTTTGCATTGTAAAAGAGTACAAGTTGTCCCACCGAAAAAATTGGAGTCTTTAGATATCGATCATGTGTTCAAGCTTGTCTTAGCTGTACTTCCTGCATAGTAAAAAAACTGTGCCATCGATGCTCGTCTAATTTTCTGAGTGTATCCAACCGAAATGACAGTGATTCTTCAGGTAGCAGTTTCTGAGTGATTGCTACTCGTAAACTTGGTATAACTATCTCCATCGGTGCTATTGCTTCTATTCCATAAGCTAGTTTGAAAGGAGTTAATCCTGTTGTTACCTTGTATGTAGTCCGATATGCCCATAATACTGCAGGTAGCAGTTGATCCCATCTTTCCGGTGCTTCTAAAATGAGTTTTCGAAGCATATTCAACAGAGTTTTGTTTGTACTCTCAGCCAAACCATTTGCACGAGGATAATATGGTGAACTAAATTTATGTGTGACCTGAAACGAGTGTGTGAGTACTTTCATTAGATTGTTGACAAAATGAGTGCCTTGATTTGTAACAAGTTCCAGCGGTAAGACAAAACGTGGAAAGACATCCTTCAGTAGACACTTAGCTACTGCAACAGCTGTGGCAGACCGTAAAGCCTAGGCTTCTGCCCATCTGGTAGCATAATCAGTACATGTCAAAATATAACGATTATTACTGAGGATTGCTGGTGGTGTAATAGGGCCAATGAAATCTAGACCCCACTTCTGAAAAGGCTCTAATGGCAAGACAGGTTGTAGAGGAAAAAGATGACATTGCAGGGGCTGTCCAGATCTCTGACAACTATCACATTGTTTGACAAACTGTGATACATCCCTGTACATAGTAGGCCACCAGAGACCACTTTGCAGAATTTTCCGGTGTGTTAAGTCTACAACAAAATGACCACCGGAAGGAATGAGTGAGCCAAATTAATGACTGAGTTAACTTCATGTGGTGGAATACAATGAAGTAAAACTCCAGTGTGATCTATATAGGATAATTCCCCAGCAATCAACCGCAATCGGCCACTGAAAACTGAAATTTTCCTTCGTATTGCAGGAGAAGTCTGAGTAGGAAGGTATCCATCAGTGAGGAAGGTTAAGATCTGATCATAATATGTAGATGGCATAGGTGGGTCTGTAATTTCATCATTAGTTGGTTCAGAGACATAAATTGCCGGTGTTGTGTCATCTATACCGACCGGAGCTTCACCGAAATCTAAGCGAGACAGAAAATCTGCTAAGGCATGTGAACTGCCTGGCCGATGAATAACTTCGTAGTCAAACTCTTGTAATAGTAGAACCCATCGAGCTAATCGACCACCTAGATGCTGCTGCCGAACTAGATAGACAAGTGCAGCATGATCTACATGAAAAGTAAATCTACGGCCCAATAAATAATGTCTGAATTTCTTGACAGAATATACTAAACCTAGACATTCTTTCTCTGTTACAGAGTAATTCTTTTCGGCAGGGGCTAATCTTTGACTTGCATAGTACACTGGTTTGAACCACTTATCGGTTTGTTGCATTAGAACGCTTCCTATTGCTATATCTGAAGGATCAACAAATACATGAAATGTGCGATCCCAGTCAGGAGGCTGTAAGATTGGAACCTGTGTTAGTAATCCCTTTAGACGATCAAAAGCAGTTTGACAGTCCGGGGTCCAGTCAAATTGTCGAGGGGTCTTGGTTATCAATCGGTTTAGTGGTATTGCCAAATGAGCAAGCCACCGCAGGTGCCGACCATGCCATCTTACTTGGCCCATAAAGCGCATTACTTCCTTAGGTGTAGTGGGTACAGGTGCTTCTAACACAACTGTGATTTTATCTGGATCCACCTGTATGCTCTGTGCAGATACAATGTGACCAAGTAGCTTTCCACATGAAACCGCAAACACGGATTTGTTTGGATTTAAACAGAGTCTGTATTCTCTGCACCTTTCGAAGCAGCACCGTAAATGGAACAGGTGTGCTATCATCTTACCGAAAATTGAAAAATCATCAAGATATACTTGCATAAAAGAGGTAAGGTAAGGAGAAAATATTTCCTGCATACACCTTTGGAACGTACTTGGGGTTAATCCAAACCACATAATAGTACATGCGAAAACACCCCAGTTGGTAATGAAGGCGATCTTCGGTATATCCTGTTCAGCCATTCTAACTTGATTATACCCACTGTACCCATCTAGGAATGAATACATTTCATGTCCTGCTACTCTATCAAGCATTGTGTCAAGAAAAGGGAGCGAAAATGGATCAGGCACTGTAGCTGCGTTTAGTTTTCAGTAATCTACACATATTCGTAACTGCTTATTCTTTTTAGGGACAATAACAATTGGTGAGATCCATTCAACATGTTCTATTGGTACAATAAATCCGACTTTGAGTAGCCTATCAAGTTTTGCCTTTACCTGTGATGCATAGTTTGGATTCATCCGGTAGCTGGGTTGCTTAAGTGGTTTTGCTTCCGGCTTTAGCATGACCCTGTGTTGATAGATGCGCGGATCCAAACCCTTCATATCTTTGTAATCCCATGCAAATACATTAGAAAATTCTCAAAGTAGTTGGATTAGATCTGCTTGAAATAATTCCGATAAGCTCTCCTTTATCTTAACCGGTCTTGGATTTTCTTTATCACCTAAATTGTAAGTGGTCAGTTGATCTTCTGGAACATAAAATTATCGAGGCTTCTCTGTATTTTCAGCTGGCTTAAAAAGTTGTTGTAGATCAGTGTCCTCTATGGTAGCCTTATCTTCTTTCATATCTTTTTCTGTTACAGTCATCACCATACAAACTGAAGGATTCCAATTATCTACAACAGATTGTAGATTCAACAGTTCCTAGGGAGATCAAGTCAATGTTATTTTTCAGAAACTCTTCTTCTTCATCATCTGACAACCTATCTAGCATATGGACTGGTTCCACAAAATACGGTCTAGCATGCAACTCGCAAGGTTGTATAGCATCTAATTTTACAACGTATTTACGATTATTGTCTTTGAAAGTGAGTTCTTGTGCAGACCAATCTTGTATCACCTTAGCGTGCTTCAGCCAAGGTCGTCCGAAAAGGAGATTATAATCAAGGGTGGATTCCAGTAATTCTAGTATGACAAAGGTCATGTTGAATGTTGTACCTTGTAAAGTTATTGGTACATTCCGTACAAGTCCTACAGGATGGACTCTTGACTGGTCGGCCATTTTGACAAAAACTGAACTGGTTTGATTTCGGTCTACCCTAACTTTTTACACAGTGCAATAGTAGCAATGTTGACACCAGATCCTCCATCAATTAGTACCTGTGTGATTTTATAATTTTTATACCATACCGTAATTAAAGGAACTGAACGATCGACCGTAGAATCAAGTTCCGGTTGCACTGTTGCCGTTGCTGGAATACAAGAAGGCACATGATTGAACTGCTGTTGGAATTGTTGTCGAACTCCCGGTACTAGTGCAAGTAATTGGCCCAAAGGAAGAGTGATGGATGCTTTCGATAAAATTTCCCAGGCCTTTTGTGATTGGGTTGTATTTTCCACAGATTCTGAAGATGATGCACCTGCTGAAGATGATGTGCCTGCTGCTGAATTAAAATCCTGTTGTTGTGTTCCTTCCTTGGTTAACGGAGTCTGGGTCACCGGAATAGGATCTGGGAAGACTGGAGGTTCTGCAGTGGTCCATTGACTAGCTTTATCGTACATCCTTTGTTGTTCGCGTATGCCTGGTTCAAATATTTCTGCTGCTGGTTGCAGTTGTTTAATGGATCGGGTCTGAATTACTGCAGCGTGCGTTACTACTGGTATGATTTGTACCATATTAGCCATTGGGTTTTGACGTTCTTTCTTCCTCTGATCATACTCAGCTGCATCCTTACAAAATCTTTCAATGTGACCAAATTCACCATAGAAATGACAGCGCGGTGGTGGCAAATTGGGATTTTCCGGTGCTGGTTCGGCCTGCCAGCGGTTTGCGTTGTAGTTATTATTTCTCTGTCCTCTGTAATTTCGATATCCTTGTTGCTGGTTGTTTCTCATTCGCGGAGGTACATAGTGATTGGTTGGCTTCCCTAGTTCCTGTATAATTGCATTGATAGTTACTGTTCCCTGCACTTTGGCATTATATGCGCAATTTTCGGTGGTGTGTCCGGTAGTGTTACAGATAGCACAAAACAGCTGATTAAGTGCACAAGTGGCACTAGTATGGCCTGAATTCTTGCATGTAGTGCAGTACATCTGTCTGGTCGGGTCTTCGGTGATATTTCTATTTGCGTTTAACCACTCCAGATCTTCTGTAAATCCTCCAACCTTGTTTTCCAGCTGTAAAGCCATTGCAATCACTGCATCTAGCGTCATAGCTCCTACACAGCGTATGATCATAATCTGTTTAAGTTGTGGACTCAAGCCATTGATGAACCATTGAGTGATAACGTCATCCGGTAGGTTGGCATGTGCTGGTGGTAACTGCCTCAAATGAGTCCTGAATAGCGTGGCGTATTCCTGTACTGTTTGATTTATCTTCTGTCTATCGTTTTGCAGGTAGTCAAAAATTTCGGCTGGATTCTTCTTTAGCCTGAATCTCTACAAAAAGGCATCTCTTACTGCTTCATAAGTGCCGAAATGGTTAATATCATATTCTGTAAGCCATCTAGCTGCTTTGTTGAAAATGTCGATTGGAAAATAATAGCCTTATACGCCGGATCAGGTGGATGATTGAGCACTGCGTAACTTATCTCAAACGTGCTTACATGAGCATCCGCGTCATCTCCTGGGAATCCACCAAATTTGGTGTACGTTACTCCCGTTGGAGTCGGCCTTGGTGGACATAGTTGTTGTTGTTGCTGCTGTTGTTGTTGTTGTTGTTGCTGTTGTTGTTGTTTCCCGTTCATGGCTCTGGTGGTTGTATTGTGTCGATCTTCTGTATCTCGGGGCTCAATATCTAAACTATTGGAGTCTGTATCGTCGGCCTGTGCACTTTCCGGTTCGATAATCTTGTTCAGTATGTTTCGAATCTCGATTTTAAACAGGCTACCTTCCTTCTTGATGTCGAATGTAGGGAAACTTACTCCCAATAGCGGTGATTGGGCTGAAGATTCACCGAGAAATGGTAAACCATTGCCGGAAAACTTCAATCTTTCAGTAACTGTTACCGAAATATCACCGGAATGTGTCAAATCTTCGCCAAAACAAGGTGTTTTTTCTCCTTCACTAATTTCCTTGGCTAAAATGTTTCTAGTCGTAAACAGATTTGAATCTTTACCCAATGTTGTTAAACTAACTTCAGGTTGCGTCTTGGTAGATTCTGGAGTTACTATATCTTCGACAGACTGTGCCGAAATAGTACCGGAATTTACCAGAGGCGTTCCACGTTCCACCGGAATATGACCGGAATCACTACTAACGTTCTTTACTTTCTTGACAACTGGGTTAGACCTAGTTGTACTTCTACCTCCTCGAGTCGTTCTTAGCAAATTAAGTACCCCAGGCTAGCAGTTCTTTGGATACGTTTCACCAGATCGAGTAACCGGCATGTATCATCTTTTGTACTAATCGCGTACTGTTACTGTCGATAAAAAATTTACAGTCACGTTTTCACAACTGGTTTGCAACAATCCGATCTGTTGCCACCTTCCCACAGATGGCGCTAGTGTTAAACGCTCTTCATTCAGTGTTAAACGCTTGTTTATTCTTCTAACTGTCAGAAGGGCGTTTAAGTGATTCTTGGGTTGTTGGGAGTGGAAGGGGTCTGTTAGAAAGAGGCCCTGTACTTAGTTCCCAAACTCACTGCTCACACCCAACAATATACTAATGCTGAGAGCTCTATCAAAAATCTACTGTACTTAGACATTACCGTTCACAGTCTTAGCTCAACCACATGTACTGAAAACACTAAGATGCTATGTTGCATCTGCACATAACTTACTGAACATATCAAAACAAGAGTATTCGTTCAGCCTTCACAGAATGGATACCACACTCCGTCCAATGTCCAGAAACACAGAGAATCCCAGTGTTCAGATACACCGTACTGAAGATTCAGTACGCAATCCAAGGAATCTTTACTGTAGCCTAAACCTTTACCGTATGGAACCTGAACCTAGATACTACAGACAACTTAAGACAACACGGATATCAGAAGAGTTATTACGATTGCACAAACTTCGCCACATATTTGCAGATCATTTCAAGAAAAGAAACAACCCGATACGCGAACTAGTTGAGACTCACAACCGCAATGAATACCATCAGACAACCGATGAGCCGAAACACAGATACACACAGAACACTCAGAAAGTCGCCAAGATACTCTGGATTACTCAACTCAACACACAGAAATGCTACAGACCAATCACTCAGACAGACAGTCTGGTGATCTGTTGAGGGCGAGACGAGTAAAAAGAGGAAAAAGAGAAAGCAACGAAAGAAACAGCTTCACTAAAGGGCAAATTTGAAGATAGATAAATGTAAAGATACATCTCTGCAGGAAGCCCCGCAGGGGCGCAACACCCATCTCTGCACAGAGCCCCGCAGGGGCACGCACCAGGCTACAAAGCTAAACCCCGGGGTCCAGAGGAGTGGATTTTTCAAACATCAGAGTAGGGCCAAAAGTTAGAAAGGGGTAGAGGCTGAAAAGTTGAAGAGGGTGACTAAGAATAGCACATTCCTAGTCACTGGTGGCGTGCGTGGCAACCCAAGTCAACAGGCAAGACAATTACATCAGGCTCTCGAGTAGTAGAGCTTGAATCAAGAAGGCCATCGAATCTGCATGTCTGTTTAACTGCAGACAATACTGACCACAGGGCGCGTGCGCGAAGCAAAGTCTGTCAAAAGAAGCGAAGTCTGTCAAGGGACGACAGAGGCGAAGAGGGGGAGAGTGTTGCAGAGCCAAAGAGCGCACAAAGCAGAGAAAAAGACGGGCCCCAAAATTTTTCCGATTTGGACCAGATATTTTTGTAACATATTCATCTTTGTAATATATTTCTCTTGTAAAGGCACTAGAGGAGTCCTCTAGATGCATTTCCACAGAAGAATAGAAGCTTACCCATGTAAAATAGTAGGAAATTAGCTCTTAGTGAATAAAGTGCCGGTCACTTGTGTGAAAGGACCATTTTTAGGGCACTAGTATATAAGTCAATTGTGACTCTTTGTAAAGGACTTTTGGCCATTGTGAGAATAGAGAGCACAGAAATTCGAATTTGTGTCTTCTTCCCTCTTCATCTTCTTCTTCGCGAGCTTGTATGCATGTGTATTGCTTGGAAAGAGTGCTTGTGAGTGTGATCTATCCTTGAGAGTGTTTCTTTGCTGTAGGAGAGGTGTGTGCGAGGTGTAGGAGGTGCTGAAGTGTAGGAAAGTATTCCCGCGACTCAGTATTTCTGTCATAACTTGAAGTAGGAGTGTCGGAATTGCGTGAAACCACTGCCATTGGATGCGTCTTCTCGAGAGCTTCGAAACGCATATGCTATTCGCTATGTTTGGAGCTCGGAGCTAGGAGAAAAGTCCAAAATACCGACGGCTGCTGCACCAAGTATCGTTTCGTCTTGACCTACAGTTGAAGCTTGTTAGGATAAGTGTTTTTCTCATTTTCACTTTTGAGTAATACTTTTGCATTGACCATTACGCATTTGCATGTCTTCATACACTCGGCTAGGTTAGTATACTCTTCGGATTGATAAATTAAAAGCGTGTATCCCCACTATATGCACTTGTGAGGGGATTGGGGTACAGTCTCTTTCTCCGCAAGTCCCTAAGTTGAAGCTTAGGTCAACACACTTTTTGGCGCCGTTGCCGGGGAGTGACGAATCAAACCGAGGCATCCGCGTGATGGTAAGTAGCTTTTTGCTTTGAAGAACTTGGAGGAGCGGGAATTTTCTCTTCTTTGGTAAGTCAATTTCAACCGCACTTGCTACTTCTCATTCTTGGAGTGTGTGTAGTAAGTTGATAGATTAGGGGAGTGAGTAGAAGAAGTAAAATAGGAGTGAGTGGAGAGTAGAGTAGGCTTTAGGTTTGTTCAAGAAATTTCATTTTTCAGTAAGCTAGGAATTCCCAAGTATAAAAGCCAAAAAATTTTTCATTTTCAAGTTACTTGTTGAACAAGTATCGTGGAGAGCTGCATCGAGTGTCGTGTGAGCCCAGCGGTCGTTTTGAGGCAAGCAAGCAATAGGGGAGAGTTCTGTGCAAAGGAGTTGGACCAAGAGATCATGGGAGCTTCCAAGGTAAACTAAACCACCTCCTTGCTCAAAAATTTCAGCATTTCAACCTAGGAGAAGGAAAAAACGACCTGCGCTGAGTGTCGTTTGGGCATTCAGGGGGTAAAAGTAGCTTGTTGATTGATACAGTGGGTAGGGATAAGAGAGAGAACCTAGGAGAGAAAGGGGGAAACATCCAAACCTCAAAAAACAACACAAAAATTTGAAAAAGGGTCAAGTATCGCTTTGCTCCTGCGGTCGAGTATCGTTTTACTCCTGCGGTTGAGTATCGCGATATTTCCCAGCGGTCGTCGATCGTTTTGTGAGATATCGTAGATCGTTTCAGATAGAGATCGTAGATCGTTTTCAGACAGAGGTCGTCGATCGTTTCGCTAGAGATCGTCTCGCTAGAGATCGTTTCAGACAGCGGTCGTAGATCGTTTCGCAAGAGATCGTTTTGATCAAAGGTCGTCGGTCGTGTATCGTTTGTCAAGTATCGTGATCCAGAGATCGCGACACCTGTCAAAGGTCGGTATCGTTTCAGATAGGTATCGTCGATCGTTTCTAGTGAAGGTCGTAGATCGTTTATATTCGAGTATCGTGTATCGTCTAGTGAGAGATCGTGTGTCGTTTCAGCCCAAGTGTCGCCGATCGTTTCTCTCAGAGATCGTCGGTCGTGTATCGCTTTTTGCCAGAGATCGTTTTGCTAGAGATCGTTTGGTCAAAGATCGTTTTCTAGCAATCGTGTTGATCAAGTATCGTTAGACCCAAGTGTCGATTTCCAGCGATCGTTTTGATGAAGTATCGTTTGTGAGCGGTCGTTTTGGGTCAGAGATCGTAGATCGTCTTGTGGAGAGGTCGTGTATCGTTCCCAGTCAGAGATCGTTTGGGGAAAGGTCGTTTTCCAGCGATCGTTTCACCCAAGTATCGTCTGTCAGCGATCGTTTTTCAGAGGTCGTGAGAGTCAAGTATCGTGACTTGAAATTTTCTTTCAGTCACATTCCAGCCTAAGTTTTCCTAGACTTCTGAGCCATAACTTAGAACTCTAGAGACTAAAGGTGGACAAGATTTGATTAAAGCTCTTAAGTGAATGAACTTGAGATCAAGAAGAACCCTAGGAAGCCGAAGAAGTGTAATTTCTTCCGTAGGGAGTGTTGCCGAACCAAGTAACCGATCACACTATTCTGAGACCTCCAGTGAGTCAGAAGGAGAAATCCCCATGGCTTCCGAGGATATGCAAAACACTGTGCCCATGATTGGCCAGATGTCCATCATTGAGGGCGAATACAGAACTTCCTTAGAATATGTGAGCACTAACCACAATGAGATCCCTATCTATTTAGATGGTCTAAACAGATCAGTGGCCAGATTGAGGAAGGCTTCAGAGGCCTGCATAGTGCCAAGACCAGCAGTCAAATACATAGGAGGACTGTACATGGATAAACAAGACATTCAATACATGGTCACTGAACACCCGGAAATCATTAATGAGCGTGGTGAGGAAAATGACACTTCAAGTTTAAATAGACATGGAACTGAGGAACAAGTAACAACTCCTAGAGGTAGATCGACAATTACTAAACTTTGGAGAGGAGACTTAGTCCCCCAGGATGACACTCTAATAGATGTGTATTTGATCAATGGGATGGAGCACCTGCTCAGAACCCATTCCTCTATTTGGGACGCTGCTCCTAATCCAGTTACCATCTATGAGTTACAAGATCACTGAATTCCCCACCATCATTACATATTTGGACAAAGACCACAGAAGATATTGGCCAGTCACTGAATTAGAGAGAGCTGAGCTGAAATATCAGAACATTCCAGTATTCCCCCCAAGGGACCAAGCAACCACTTCACGGAACCCACATGGAACTTCCCGAAATGACTCAAGTCAACATTCGGGACAAACACAACAAACTCAACAAACCCAGATCCCTATCAGACCTCATGTGCAATTTGCAATACCAGCCACTAATCCTAATTACCGGCCACAACCAGCTATGGACCCAAGACAAGGAGTTCGTGCTCCAGTCAGACCACAGGTAGTACGAGGACCAGGCATACCTATAGGAAGACCAAATTACCCTGTAATGCCGAGACAACCTGAAGTAGGAAGGAGACTAAGACCGATTCAAGTGGCCAAATGCATGAGAAATCATTATGATGGCTCGAGTGAACCCTACAATCATATAGCAGAATTTAAACAAGTAGTTAGAGCCGAGCAGGTAGATGACTTCATGATTCAATATGAATCCCTTGGCCTCACCTTGTCAGACACAGCCCTGGCCTGGTTTCAGCCATTGGATCCAAATACCTTTCAGAACATGGATCAAGTGTATCAAGAAATGATTGAAGAATTTACCAAGTCTGGAATCAAGAACAATTCTTCGTCATTAATCCACAGCTTCAAGCAAGCTCCAACTGAGTCAGTCAGATTGGCTGCCAGGAGATTCAAGCAGTATGTGGATAGATGCCCCGTAGAGGAGAGACCAACACAAAACAAGATGGTATCATTGTTCTTAGAAGGACTATTGAACGGAACCTTGAGGTCATTAGTGTACGTGAAGAGAGTTCAAACTCTGCAAGAGTGTATGAAGGAATGTATAGACCTAGAGGATAACCTTGCAGGAGACTTGAAAATACCCCAAGGAAGTGTGAAAAGTGAAGAGTCATCAAATAGCACATCGAACCCTAAAAACAACATTGAGGAAATTGCCGACTTGCTAGCAAAAAAACTGAATATGCAAGGACAGAGGAATTATCCCACCAATCCTATGAGAACGCCTATGCTTAGAAGATGTATGCAGTGCGGAGGGGATCATCCTTCTCACTTGTGTACTAGGGGAGTAGTCCCACCACCTGCCTATGCTCCTCATAGACCCTCTGTCCCAGGACCACTGCAGTATTGCAGCATAGAGCAGAGATACACAAATCATAGCACGGAGAACTGCCCTTACAATAGGCAAACCAGACCCACCCAGCCTTATGTGAGACCATATGGATATCCGCAGAACCAGCAAGGAGGAGAAGCCTTCAGATATCCAGCATATCAGCCGCAGGCACCAATAGCACGACCATACACATACCAAGGATATACACAGCCTCAACCAGTGCTAGGACAACAACCGCCCCACCCTCAGAACGTTGTCCCAGTTAAGATAGCGCAGCCAGAGGAAAACTTAGAAAGGGCCATAGTGCCAGCAACACCGTTGACTAGTAGTGAACCATATGACTCATTTTACGAACCTAGTCAAGGAGCATACCCAGGTTATGAAAACTCAACAATGGAATATGGGCAACAATACGACCCATATGCTTATGGCATGGAGACGCCGGAGAGTTCATATAACTACGAGCAAGATTATGTACAATTAATGTACACAGCTCCTAGAGCAACCATGCCACCTCGACCAATGAATAGACCACCTGTATCTAGAGGACCATGCTACAGATGTGGAGGTGACCACTATATCAGAGAATGTACATTACCGAACCCACCACCACCACAACGAATTTGGGAAGGATACTGTAGCGATTGTGGAAAGGAACACCTTTTCAGAGACTGTCCTAAGAACCCAAACAAAGTCACATCTAACGTACAGATTAACGTGATAGAAGTAATTGAATCGTCGGGGAGTGATAAAGAGTACACTATACCTTTAAAAGCCATAACGAGAGCAAAGGCTAGAGAAAGCCCCGATAAAACCGAAGAAAATAATCAAAGTGACAAAGAGGGAAATACACCCATCCCTCACAGAGTAGAAGACTCAGAAAAACCAGAAAAAAGTATCATCAGTAAACGATCCCAAAAATGGAAGCAAAGGAGAGACAGGATAAAAGAAAAAAAGTTAGTGCAAAAGAAGGAAAAGGAAAAGAGTGAACAGAAATCAACAGAGGAATCACAAGAGGAAGAAGACAATAAAAAGGAAAATAAAAAGGAGGAGGTAGAATCGGTATTAGCAGACACAATGCCTGAAGATTTAGCGATGTGGATTCAGGCATACAAAGAGAGAATTAAAGCCGGACCTACCATAGAACAACATGAGAGAGAATATCCGAGAGGTGACCTAGAGAAAGAAAGATTGGAAATCTGCAGAAAATTGATAGAAGTTGCCCAACAAACATTAGAAAAACCCACATCACCATTACCAAACAACCGAATTTGCGAAGAAAGATTCCAAGAGTGTCTAAATAATCAGAAAAAGCCTAACGTAAATAGACCTCTGGATAATGAAATTGGTGTTGAAAGAAAGGAAGGATCCATAGTCCCTGAAACAGAAGGAGACTGGACTAAGGATTTATGGGCGAGAGTTCAAGAGGACAAGTGGAAAAAAGTAGAGGGAATGGAACCGCCCTTTGAAGAACTGAAAGCAAAAAACGAAATGGAAGATTCAATACCTGAACTTAATTCAGAAGAAATTTTTCCAATGGATGCAAGTGACAAAGAAGCCGAAGACGATGTAAAGGAGCTACCTAATTACACCGGGGAATACGAGCACAACTCAGAATTGTATCGCATTCCATCAATACAAAGACGGGAAACGAATCCATCAGTTCAAACATCGGAAATCATACAACGCCTTAGGGAAGTGAAAATCCCATGTACCTTAACATTCGAAGAATTGCTAAAGGTAAAACCACATCTAAAGGAAAAATTGATCAATCAGTGGGAAGTCAAGGAGGCAAAGAAGGAGGTAGATGACGAAGTGAAAACGGTGAGAGTTCCAGTGGATAAAGTAGGAGACTTTAGTGAAGGAGATGAAGGAAATACATGTCTACCAATCACTTACAAGGGTTACAGGACCAAAGCCATATTAGATTCGGGAGCTGGTGTAGGCATTGCTACCAAAGAAATTTGGGAGAAATGGGGAAAACCAGCATTGAGACCAACACGTATGAAAATTCAGATGGCCGATGGACATACAGAAAGACCCTTAGGATTGTTGGAACGAGTAGTCTTCACTACGTGCGGAGTGGAATTCGAGCATACCTTAGCAATTTGTCACTTTGAAAGGCCGAGCAACTATGAGATGATCTTGGGAAGGCCATTCATGAGACAGCTAAAGGTAGTACAAGATTGGGGAAAGGATGCAGTGTACCTACAACACACAGGAGTCACCACTAGGATCAACCTACATACGTATGCATATCAAGATGTACCACCTCTGCAATGGAATCAAGTCCATAAAGAGGAAGACGATCAATCGATTCATAGTGCAGGTTCTAGTGACCAATCCTGGATGAAGGAGGACACTCATCTATGGATATGCCAAGCTGCTAAAAAGGAAGAAGAGAGAAGAAAAAGTTGGCAGCAGAAACAAGGTGTAGTGAGATCGGTACAAGATCCAGCTTATATGCCACAAGTATTTCCAGACGAAGAATTCGAACCTCATGGTTGGATGGAAATCTTAGCCACCCTCGATGTGTGTGTAAACGAAGAAGTGGTGACTATGAACGAATGCATTGACGAGGAAGGTTATGACATTAGTCTGTATATGGTAGTCCTTCAGGAGGCAGAAGAAGGAGAAGTAATTGAGGAAGACTGGAAGGAGGACTACGAGAGCATCGAAATGGAACCAGAACCCGTGGAACTAGGGATTAGTACCACCAACATAGATATCACTGCCAATGAAAAACATAATGAATACACACCAAAAGAAGAATTAGAAGTTGAAAGGGAATTAGAAGATGAAGAAAACAGGCCACAAGACCAATTTGAGGTACCAGCTCATTTCAAAAAATATGAAGTGGAAGAGAGGAAAATTGCTATTCAAATGCCTAAAAGAGAAGCACAACCGGGAATAGCATATGATAATAAAGAACAAACCAAAAAAATAGTCGTAACCATGGAAGGAGGAGAAGAACGGTGTACCTTTATAGGACAGGATGTCTCAGAGGAAGAGGAGCAAGAGCTAATTCGACTCATAAGAGAATACCG
The DNA here is from genome assembly GCA_020310875.1 of Ceratopteris richardii. Classification (NCBI taxonomy): domain Eukaryota; kingdom Viridiplantae; phylum Streptophyta; class Polypodiopsida; order Polypodiales; family Pteridaceae; genus Ceratopteris; species Ceratopteris richardii. Next base: position 17,183,935 of record CM035419.1, on the reverse strand, counting down.
GGATGTCTTTGCTTGGACCTATAAGGATTTAAAAGGAGTAGATCCATCTATATGTGCGCATAGAATCCCCATGACTTTCGAAGCCAAACCTTCCAAACAGAGACCTTATACTTATAATGATGTATATTCAGCCAAGATAAAAGAAGAAATAGATAAGTTGTTAGACGCTGGATTCATCTACGAAATTGAGCACACGGAATGGGTATCACCCTTGGTAGTTGTACCAAAGAAAAATGGGAAGTTAAGAGTGTGCATCAATTTGAAAAAAGTGAACTCCGCCACCATAAGGGATAGCTATCCCTTACCGATCACTGACCATCTCTTGGAAAGGGTAGCAGGGAAGGAAGTTTATAGTTTTTTGGATGGCTTTTCAGGGTATAATCAGGTAGCCATTGCTCCTGAGGACCAACATAAGACTGCATTTGCAACTGAATGGGGAGTATACGCCTTTAGAGTCATGCCTTTTGGTTTGACGAATGCCCCAGCTACGTTCCAAAGACTGATGTGTCATGTGTTCAAGGAATTTTTGAGAAAGAGCATGGAGGTATACGTGGATGATCTGTGTACATATTCAGCTATACGATCAGAGCACATCCCTGAACTAGAAAAGATTTTTGCCAAATGTCGACAATATCGAGTATGCCTCAATCCAGAAAAATGTGTCTTCATGGTGCGACAAGGGAAAATCTTAGGACATATTGTTTCTAAGAATGGAATTTCCACGGATGAAGACAAAATCAAAGTCATTTTGGATTTACCAAGACCGAAAACTGCTAAAGAAGTTCAAGCATTTATGGGACATTGTGGTTACTATCGAAGATTCATACATATGTATGCCATAATTGCTAGACCTCTTTATGCATTGTTAACTCAATTCAATTGGACCGAAGAATGCGAAAAATCTTTTAATGAGTTGAAGAATCGATTGAGTTCAGCACCCATTCTTCGAGTCCCTAACTGGAATAAACCGTTTCATATTCATGTTGATGCTTCCAAGTTTGCCATTGGTTGCATCTTAGCTCAACCAGCGGATATAGGTAAATTAGACCACCCGATAGCCTATGCCAGTAGACAGTTAAATCAAGCTGAACGCAATTATACTACTACGGAGAGAGAAGGCCTAGGAATGGTTTATGCTGTCAAGAAGTTTAGACATTACTTATTGGCAAACAAATTCAAATTTTTCATTGATCATCAAGCTCTATTGTACTTAGTCAACAAGCCTTGCAATACAGGACGTCTAGTACGATGGTTTTTATTGCTAATGGAATTTGATTTTGAAGTAATAGTCAAGAAAGGAAACACACACATAAGGGCAGATCATTTATCTTGCATGACCCATGGAGAACCACCTATAGGAGTTCCTGATGATCTGCCAGACACTTATCTCTTTAACCTGGAAGTATGTCCTCAGTGGGCAGAAAAGTTGATCCCGATACTCACACATGGACCTAAAGATGGGATCACGCCAAACCGAAAGCAAGATCTCTGGAAGACGAAGAACCTTCACATTATTGCGGGAAGTTTGTACCACCAGGATTCAAGCGGACTGTTGATGAGATGCGTGGAAGAAGGGGAACAAGAAATGTGGCTTCAGAAAGCACACATAAACCAATGGAACACTCATTTGAATGCAAATGGAACATGGCAAACACTCAAGAGATTCGGCATATATTGGCCAACCATGCAACGAGATGCACATCATTATGTGTCAAACTGTCAAACCTGTCAAGAACAAACCCCAGGAGAGAACTCTACGTTATGCTATTCTACAATAGCACCTAGGTGGAGCATGCCTTTAGTAAAGTTCTTGAAAACTCGAGAGTACCCTGACGGAGCTACCCTAGCAAGAAAACGTGCCCTTGAAGAACAGAGCAAAGATTACGTCATCCTAGGAAAACAACTCTTTAAACGCGGAAAGGATAACCAACTAAGGTTGTGCATTCATGAGAATGAATATCTCTCAGTATTAGAAATGGCACACGCAGGAGCTGCGGGAGGACATTTCTCAGCAGATAGAACGGTCAAGATGATTCTCTTTGCAGGCCTGTGGTGGCCAACTCTACATATGGACGCAGAGACATACGTGAGAAGCTGTGAAACATGTCAGAGAGCAAAATATCCTATTAGAAGAGATGACATGCCTTTAAGACCCATGGTTTGTGCAAGAGCATTTACCAAATGGGGAATTGACTTCATAGGACCTATCAATCCACCTACGAAAGGATCACATGCGGAATACATCATAGTAGCCACTGATTACTTGACTAAGTGGGTAGAAGCAAAAGCCACTAGAAAGAATGATGCTCAAACTACAGCAAAATTTCTCTTTGAGCATATATTCACACGCTTTGGACTACCGATTGAGATAGTAAGTGATCGAGGAACGCATTTCTTAAACGAAGTCATTGAATCGCTAATGAATGAATTCTTAGTGATTCATAAAAAATCAGCCCCTTACCACCCTCAAGCTAATGGACAAGCTGAAAGTTCCAACAAAGTACTTTGTACTATATTGACAAAGATTGTCAATAATGGAAGGTCAGATTGGGACAAACAATTGCATCACGCAATTTGGGCCTTCCGAGTGGCTTATAAAACGGCTATTGGAACTACACCTTTCAATTTAGTGTATGGGCAAAATGCAATTTTGCCAATTGACTTCTTAGTGCCTACATTAAAAGTAGCCCAGCAATATGAGTGGAACGGTCATGAATTGTCTCAGCAATTAGATCAAATAGAAAAGCTGCATGAGACAAGACTGCAAGCGGTAGCGGGCATTTATGCAGCCAAACGGAGACAAAAGGCTTATTATGATGCACATATAAAAGACAAGGGACTGAAAGAAGGCGATTTAGTCCTAGTATACACACTCAAACAACATGCAAAGAAACTACAGAAACGTGGATATGGACCTATGATCATAAATCGAATCTCCACTAGTGGTGCAGTCAATCTCGCCACACTAGACGGAGATATTCTTCCCAACTACATCAGTGGTTGCAGAGTGAAAAGATTTATGGAGCCTCTAACGGATCAAATGTTAGCACGACTCTTAGGAGCTCAGAGTAGAAAAAAGGAAGAAGAACGCATACGCGAAGAAGCGAGGCAAGAAGCCCTAGAACGTATCAGAAAACGGAAAGAGTGGATGAGAGAAAGAGACGAGAGATATCGAGTAGGAGAAGAACTCATCCCCATGGCTAATTTTAGAGCCACTGAGAACTCAGGACAACAAAGAAGACAACCTTATTTGAATCTGGGGGCAGGACGAAAAGAGTACCACTTAGTGGATGCTCTTATAGACACAGGAGCAGCAATAAGCTGTATTAGATTTTCCTTGTCTCAGAGACTTAAAGAGGAGTTACGGCCATCGAAGGCGCTGCTAATTGGAATAGGAGGAAAAGTTACTCAATGCATAGGTGAGATCACTTTACCTTTACATATGGGGAACAACACAATGGAGCAGAGACTTTTAGTATGTCAGGACCAGGATTTGCTTGAAGATGTGGTGTTAGGCCAAGATTGGATCTACGAATATGAGGTAACAATTCAATTGGCTTTAGGATACATCTCTGCCAGAATAGGACCTTGTGAAGTATATAGTTTGCTAGACGAACGACCACCCAAAGCTGCTATTATAGAGCCAGAAGTTCATCCTAATGAACAAAGTCATGATTGTATGTTCCCTAGCAATATAGGAACCCCATCGTCAAGTACTTCATGTGAAAATACTGTGAGTCCTGTGTGCACTCCATCCTTGAGTTTAGAGAGTCACAAGAGTGCACAAGAACATGAAATCAAGCACAGAGAACCACAAAGCCCAAGAAAAAATATTCCTCTGCAAGACGTAAAGTCTACAACCGTGAAAGTGTACCCTATTCCACATTCTACACGAGCTTGGATAAGAAAGGACCAAAAGAAGGCCTATCTTCAGCAACAGAAAAGTCTTCGACAGCAGCATGAGCACTTGTATAAGAAGACAAAGAATTTCGGACACTTTCAGCAACCACGACTCAAGAGCATATGGATCCCAAAGAAGCTGATAACTGCACAACCTGATCGAACCAAAATATGGATCCCAAAGTCAAGTACTCCAAGGACAACCATCCCAAGCAAGGAGCAACATCGAAAGGGCTATCATACTCAACAGGGTCAACAGGCACATCAAACGAGAAAGAGGACATATTGGAGGAAGAAGGAATCTCAAAATGCAATACAAACCGACTTGAGATTCCCAAAACAGAATCAGAAGACATACAGCCGAAAACAAACAGCATTCATCCAGAAGGTGGAGAACACAGTACGTCGCACCCAAGTGAAGTAAATCTGGAGGCCGAAAGACAAGACAAGCTGCATACATCGGGCAACTACTTCCAATTGCACACATGAGGAGTTGCCAAGATCCAAAGTATGCATGATAGGGCCACATTACAAGGCCAAGCATTCGGCACGTCCTTCTTCTATTTTCAGATAGTATCGCACATTTTCCCTTTGGAAATAGGAGAGCACTTGTACATACTTAAAAAAATGACTCCAAAAAAATTTTTTCACTAATCGCTTCGGCTTTATACTAACTTTTATATTTTCCTTTCAGCAAAAAACTATAAAAATGCATGAAAAATTCAGGTATTACCTTTCTCACACCCACGGGAAAGGGACGGCACCATGCACTCGGAGCAACATCGAATTAATAATCAACATATGGAGGAGGATTTATGAAAAAAAACATATGGATACTAATTCATCCTCTATATTGAGTGCAGATGACATCTTCTGACTCAGAAGCTACACAGCAGGAAGAGGAACTACTTCTTCCATTGGGGTCAATAACCAAGGTCAGAGGACATTGGTTTCGAGATGACCAACCTATCTCGGAACTTCTATTCATGGCAACCATCAAGATTATGGACAGGGACCACTATTTCCCTATTATGTCACAGGATTTCAAGACCATAATACAAGGGTTACCACATATCGAAGAAGTATGGACTCAAGCTGGCATTGAAGCATTTTTGAAGATACCTATATGTGTACCAGACTTCCAAAGATGTACACAAGTAATGAATACTATGCAGCCGGCTGCTACAAAGATTTCGGTTCCAGAAGCAAAGGTTTTGGACAAGGTGGGCAAGTGGAAGACCATTCAATTCACTCATGAATTGATCAATAAGACCTTTGGATGGAATCAAGAAGGCATTACCAATGTCAAAGAGGAATGCCACGACCCCAAGAAAAGATCATTCCTGGAGATTAACAGAGTGGATATTGAAGATGCAGTACGTTTGGTACACCAACACTTCTGTTTCCCTGGCATGAACAGATACACTGCACCTCAGAAAATTGTAGTACAACTCCTATCGCATGCCATGAGACAGATAGGAAACAAAGTGAATCTCACAGGCTACGTACAAGAGCGGTTGTTTGAAGCTCAGAAGAAATGGGGGCAAAAGAAGTTCCTGAACGGTGGTTCAGCTTTGACCTTATTGATATATGAAGCCCTAGACATGAGACACTGCATAAGAGAGATGCCAACAGCAGAAGGACTAGCAAGGTATGCAAAATCCGCTTCTGTCCCTAAGAAAAAGAAAGCAGCAGTTGTAGTGGAAGAGGCCGGAACCAGCACACAGAAGCCCATGAGGGGTACAAAACGCTTGCGAGAAGAAGAAGCCCAAGCAACACCGCAGTCCAAGAGAACACATCTCTTGCCTAAGGTCACGACGGCTCAAATACCGATTTCAAAAAGAGACTTGTCTGCTGCCCTCGAGGAAACACACCAGTATATGCAAGGGCAGATAAATCTAAATGTCCAAGGACATCAGTATAGACAAGCGAGTCAAAGTCAGCAAAAACAGAGTACAGCAACACCTCCAAAACAACCTGGAAGATACCAAGAATTGGGCATTGATGACTCAAGTACAAATACGGAATCCAGTCCTGAGAAAGACACGCTAGATACTGATATCAGGACAGAAACCTATGAAGAGGAAGGACCGGAATTCAATCAAATGGAAGTGACACCGGACAGCCAGAAGGAAAAAGAAAAGAAGATGGATGATGCTCAGGAACAGGAGCATGTCATTCAATTGAATGACACTACCAAAGTAAGCATCAAGGAGGACACAACTACTGGGGTTACACATGTCAAGATACCTATTAAAGAGGAAGAACAAACCCCAAAGAATATGGATGCGGGAGAGATCCCACAAAAAGAACAAACAATAATCGAGGTGCCTGATGACACACCTCAAGCACAGGATGAAAACATGAGGGCTGAGCCACGGATACAGCTTCAAATCAGGCAGCCCCATGATACCACTTTACACATTGCCCAAGGCAAAGACGTGACTACAGGAGAAGAACCTTCAATACCGAAAACATGGCTCAATGTGGATGTAACTCAACTAAAACCTGTGGTAAAGCAAATGATCCAGACAGCCATGGACACCCAGCAGCAAATGATGGATACAGATGCTGAATATGACCAAGCACGAAGAGAAAAAAATCAGCTTCAACTCATGAGCGAACAGTTATCGGCACAGCTAATTGCAGCACAAAAAGAAGTGGCGAACAAAAATACTGAAGTGCTAGCAATTAAGACACAATATGACGAATCCATTGCCCAAAATCAAAAGCTGCTTACACAACTAGAAGAGTTGCAACAATTACACAAAGCAAGCGAGGCTGAGAAAGAAAAAATGAGGATGCGAAGCGTACTATTAGAGCAACAACTCAAGCTATATCTCGAAGAGAACGACAGCCTGCGCGATAGGAATAAAGAATTAATGAAATCATTATTATATGATCAACCACTGATACAACAGGGCCCCTCAGAAACTAAAGAACAGGAATTAAAAGAACAGATAGCGGAGTATGCCAAATTGCTACAACAAGCTAAGGAAGTACAAGAAGAATCAGAACGGCGGCACGATCAAGAAATGAGTGAGCTCAAAAGGCAGCTGAATTCAGCACAGGCCAAATTGGTACAGAGCTACAGTGAAAACATGGATCACGTAGCCGACATAGGTAAGGAGCTCCTAGCCACTAAAGAAAAACTCGGTGAAGCCCTGCAAACGATAAAAGAAAAAGAAGAATGCATTGAAGAGCTACAGAATCAGCAGAAAGGTAAAGAACCGATCGGGACATCAGTAGTGCCAGAAAAAGAACATCCTACTGACGAGGTAGAGGTAAGCCCTCTATCTCAACCGATCTATCATTCTCCAATGCATGAGCAGATGGTGGATATGCATGATGATCATCCAATGCCATACACTGCAGAAATAAGTCAGAAGGAACGGGCACTAGTGGTGTCCCGATTGACGGAAAGTTTTGAGAATGAAGTCATCAAGGTCATGAAGGAAGCCAAAATCCAAGGTAAAGACTTGGAGAAGATCATAAAGCCTTTCAACATTCCATATGGACTGTTGAAAGAGAAAACAAGGCAATATATAAAGAAGGTTACACACAAAAGTCCGGATCAGCAGATTAATTTCAAGAATGACACATTCACGTACACTCAAGCAGAGTTTGAAGCTGCACAGCCAGTGTGGAGGAGAAAGTTTTTGGAGAAACATCCCACACTACGGGTGCACTGGGAGGCCGCACCTTATTTATTACAGGTAAACCCTTCGTTTTGTCCAATACCACGGAGAAGGGATACAACAGAATTTTTGGCTTTACAACGCAGCGGCAATCTTAATAAACAGTGGCTAAACTATCCGATGTTACCTAGCCCGCCACATAATTATTTGCCAACCGAGGATTATATGATCAAAACCATAGAATTTTGGTTACAAAACTATGCGACAGTACCAGATTTAACAGTTAAGATGACAAATAAAATACTTGGTATGCTACTTACAGTTCTGAAGGTTTTCAAACATGCGGCATATACATTTCTGAACTTCATCGGCATTAATCAAGGAACAGATATACTCATTTTTGATCTATCAGTAATGCCGAGCCGCCCCACAATAATGGCATATTATTCTAGACTCATGTTTTTGCCAAGTCCATACATGCAAATATTTGAAGAAGCATTTTTTACAGGATTTTTTGAAATAGATTCAGAGGTATTTTTGAAGATGTCATCAAATCTGAATGCCAGACTTGTGGCATATGAATTAAGCTTCTTCGCAGATCATAGACAACCGCCGAACGATGGAGTCAAAGCTGAACAATGGAAACAGATCATGATACGTGAAGCTAATCTGCTAAATGATACAGAGCAACAAGTATACAGAACATACGCCCGGCGCTTATCAAAGCCTGTCGGGGACGACAGAGTTCAGGAGGGGGGCAGTGTTGAGGGCGAGACGAGTAAAAAGAGGAAAAAGAGAAAGCAACGAAAGAAACAGCTTCACTAAAGGGCAAATTTGAAGATAGATAAATGTAAAGATACATCTCTGCAGGAAGCCCCGCAGGGGCGCAACACCCATCTCTGCACAGAGCCCCGCAGGGGCACGCACCAGGCTACAAAGCTAAACCCCGGGGTCCAGAGGAGTGGATTTTTCAAACATCAGAGTAGGGCCAAAAGTTAGAAAGGGGTAGAGGCTGAAAAGTTGAAGAGGGTGACTAAGAATAGCACATTCCTAGTCACTGGTGGCGTGCGTGGCAACCCAAGTCAACAGGCAAGACAATTACATCAGGCTCTCGAGTAGTAGAGCTTGAATCAAGAAGGCCATCGAATCTGCATGTCTGTTTAACTGCAGACAATACTGACCACAGGGCGCGTGCGCGAAGCAAAGTCTGTCAAAAGAAGCGAAGTCTGTCAAGGGACGACAGAGGCGAAGAGGGGGAGAGTGTTGCAGAGCCAAAGAGCGCACAAAGCAGAGAAAAAGACGGGCCCCAAAATTTTTCCGATTTGGACCAGATATTTTTGTAACATATTCATCTTTGTAATATCTTTGTAATCTCTGCACAGAGCCCCGCAGGGGCACGCACCAGGCTACAAAGCTAAACCCCGGGGTCCAGAGGAGTGGATTTTTCAAACATCAGAGTAGGGCCAAAAGTTAGAAAGGGGTAGAGGCTGAAAAGTTGAAGAGGGTGACTAAGAATAGCACATTCCTAGTCACTGGTGGCGTGCGTGGCAACCCAAGTCAACAGGCAAGACAATTACATCAGGCTCTCGAGTAGTAGAGCTTGAATCAAGAAGGCCATCGAATCTGCATGTCTGTTTAACTGCAGACAATACTGACCACAGGGCGCGTGCGCGAAGCAAAGTCTGTCAAAAGAAGCGAAGTCTGTCAAGGGACGACAGAGGCGAAGAGGGGGAGAGTGTTGCAGAGCCAAAGAGCGCACAAAGCAGAGAAAAAGACGGGCCCCAAAATTTTTCCGATTTGGACCAGATATTTTTGTAACATATTCATCTTTGTAATATATTTCTCTTGTAAAGGCACTAGAGGAGTCCTCTAGATGCATTTCCACAGAAGAATAGAAGCTTACCCATGTAAAATAGTAGGAAATTAGCTCTTAGTGAATAAAGTGCCGGTCACTTGTGTGAAAGGACCATTTTTAGGGCACTAGTATATAAGTCAATTGTGACTCTTTGTAAAGGACTTTTGGCCATTGTGAGAATAGAGAGCACAGAAATTCGAATTTGTGTCTTCTTCCCTCTTCATCTTCTTCTTCGCGAGCTTGTATGCATGTGTATTGCTTGGAAAGAGTGCTTGTGAGTGTGATCTATCCTTGAGAGTGTTTCTTTGCTGTAGGAGAGGTGTGTGCGAGGTGTAGGAGGTGCTGAAGTGTAGGAAAGTATTCCCGCGACTCAGTATTTCTGTCATAACTTGAAGTAGGAGTGTCGGAATTGCGTGAAACCACTGCCATTGGATGCGTCTTCTCGAGAGCTTCGAAACGCATATGCTATTCGCTATGTTTGGAGCTCGGAGCTAGGAGAAAAGTCCAAAATACCGACGGCTGCTGCACCAAGTATCGTTTCGTCTTGACCTACAGTTGAAGTTTGTTAGGATAAGTGTTTTTCTCATTTTCACTTTTGAGTAATACTTTTGCATTGACCATTACGCATTTGCATGTCTTCATACACTCGGCTAGGTTAGTATACTCTTCGGATTGATAAATTAAAAGCGTGTATCCCCACTATATGCACTTGTGAGGGGATTGGGGTACAGTCTCTTTCTCCGCAAGTCCCTAAGTTGAAGCTTAGGTCAACATGATCTCTCGAACATCTATAAAGTTAACAAACAGAAACAGATATCGATGGCAGACAAGACAAGAGACAAACATGAAACTTAGAATACTGGAGATTAAGCAAACAGACACTACAGTAACGACCCGCTCAGTCACACAGATAGACAGTCTGGTGATCCATCACGGAACCAACGTCACTGGCGCATCTTTCTTTGATTTATATAACTTTTTTACAAACTGTTTGTAACAGCTTTTCACTCGTGCGAACAAGATTCAGTTACATATTCCCAATCCGGCGGCCGCTAACAACACTCACTTATGGATGTGTAAAGTAGCAGTAGAAGAAGAGAAGAGAGAAAAAGCCAGAGAGATAGGTGCGAAGGAAACTCATAGATGAATTCAAGCCCCAACCTATGCACCTGTAGTATTTCCTGACGAAGAATTTGAACCTCACGGTTGGGCAGAAATTTTAGCAACAATGGATGTAACCATCAATGAAGAACAATGGACACCCCACTGTGATGAGGATAGCTATGACATCTCAGTCTTCTCCATAGAGCTAATCATTGGAGACTCAATTCTTGAAGAATGCAAACCTAGCCCTGATGCATTTGAGGATGCAAATGACTCCGATCTAGAGTCAATCATTATGGACCCACCTTTTGCATCAGATGAAGAATACTTCTATGAAGTAGAAGCTTACCCTCAGAGACATGGAGAAATCACGAATGATGTGAGGTTAACCTCCCAAGTGGACCCCAAGAGCGAAGTTAAAAAAATGAAGAAGAGAGAAGTCACACCAGAAGAAGAAGAATCTTTGTTTGAGGTCCCTGACAATTTTAAGAAGTATGAGATAGATGACAGGAGGGTCATGATAAGAATGCCTAAATGCGAGGCATAGTCAAGAGAGGCCTATGATAACAAAGAAACCACCAAGAAAATAGTGGTAGCCATAGAAGAAGGAGAAGAGAGATGCACCTACATAGGGCATGACCTGACGGAAGAAGAAGAGCAAGCGTTTATATCTTTGCTACGAGAGTACAGAGATGTATTCGCTTGGAGCTATAAGGATTTAAAAGGTGTAGACCCTGACATATGCTCACACACAATCCCCATGACCTAAGATGCCAAACCATCCAAGCAAAAGCCATACACTTATAACGATAACTACGCCGCTAAGATCAAGGAGGAGATAGATAGATTGGTAGAGGCTGGATTCATCTATGAAATTGAGCACACTGAGTGGGTATCCCCTATTGTAGTAGTGCCCAAAAAGAATGGAAAGCTACGTGTGTGCATTAATTTGAAGAAGGTTAATGCAGCCACTATTCGAGATAATTATCCGCTTCCTATCACTGAGCATCTACTAGAGAGAGTAGCAGGCAAGGAAGTTCACAACTTCCTTGATGGATATTCTGGCTACAATCAGGTAGCCATTGCTCCAGAGGACTAGCATAAGATAGCTTTTGCCACAGAATGGGGCATATTTGCCTTTAGGGTAATGCCATTTGGGCTTACCAATGCGCCCGCTACCTTTCAGAGATTGATGTGCCATGTGTTTAAGGAGTTCCTGAGGAAGAATTTAGAGGTCTACGTTGATGATCTCTGTGCTCATTCCAACATTAGACAAACACATATACCTGAGCTCATGCAAATCTTTGACAAATGTAGAGAATATCAAGTCTGCGTGAACCCAGAAAAGTGTGTTTTCATGGTTAGGCATGGCAAGATTCTAGGACACATAGTGTCAAAGAATGGCATATCCACGGATGAGGAGAAAGTGAGAGCCATCGCAGAGCTACCTAGGCCAAGGAATGTCAAGGAAGTACAAGCTTTCATGGGGCATTGTGGTTATTACCGACGCTTTATACACATGTACGCCATCATTGCAAAGCCTCTGTACGGACTTTTGACTAATTTTGAGTGGACGAATGAGTGTGAGAACTCCTTCAATGAGCTTAAACGACGATTGTGTTCAACACCAATCTTGACCGCACCACTTGGAGTAAGCCCTTTCATGTTCATGTGGATGCATCCAATTATGCTATTGGATGTGTACTCGCACAACCGACTGGTGAAGGTAGTATGGATCTTCCAATTGCCTATGCTAGTAGACAATTGAATGCAGCTGAACGAAATTATACCACCACTGAACGAGAAGGATTAGGCATGGTGTATGCGGTGAAAAAGTTTAGACATTATTTGCTTGCAAATAAGTTCAAATTTTTTACTGACCATCAGGCACTGTTGTACTTGGTAAACAAGCCATGCAATACAAGCAGATTGGTGAGGTGGTTTCTCTTGCTAATGGAATACGACTTCGAGGTTGTGGTGAGGAAAGGGAAGACTCACTTGAGAGCAGACCATCTCTCTAGGCTCACATCGGGAGAGGCCCCACAAGGAATGTCAGATGACCTTCCTGATGCTTACTTGTTTAATTTGGAAGTGGTACCTCAGTGGGCTAAGCCATTAGTGCCAATATTGACATACGGGCCTAGCCATCCAGTCATAAACACTCAAGATAGGGAGGTAGTAAAAGCCCAAAAATACCAGATCATGGCAGGAAGTATGTACAAGCATACAGATCAAGGGATCCTAGCTTGTTGTGTGGAAGAGGATGAGTACACAAAATGGTTGCAATTAGCACATGTAGGTGCATTAGAGCAACATTACTCAAGGCAACGAACCATATAGACACTAAGGAGACTAGGAGTGCATTGGCCAACTATGGAAGCAGATGTTCATAGGTGGTGCAAGGAATGCCCAGTCTATCGTATTAGACCACCTGTGGAGCACGCAACCTTGTACCAAGTGTCTCTAGTACCAGATTGGAGTGAACCATTAGTAGCCTTTCGGAGGACGAAACATTCCCTCAAGACATGACTTTGGCTAGGAAAAGAAGTTTAGAACAAGAAGCCCTAGACTACTCACTCATTGGAGATATCTTATACAAGCATGGTAAGGATGGTTACCTAAGGTTGTGTGTTCATGAGAGTGAATACCTTAAGATCCTGGAAGCTGCTCATCAAGGTGTAGCAGGAGGACACTTTGGACCGGATCGGGTGATCAAGGTAATTCTATTTGCAGGATTATGGTGGCCAACCCTTCACATGGATGCACATACCCATGTGAAACGGTGTGATGTTTGTCAGCGAACTCCGTATCCCATATGCAAAGATGAGATGCCTCTAAAACCTATGATGGGTGGACATGCATTCTCTAAGTGGGGAATAGACTTTGTTGGTCCTATTAATCCCCCAGCAAAGGGTTCACATGCTGAATATATCATTGTGGCCACAGACTACCTAACCAAGTGGGTAGAGGTAAAAGCCACCTCAAAGAATGATGCCCAAACGACAGCCAAGTTCTTATTTGAGAATGTGTTCACTAGATACGGGCTACCTATAGAGCTAGTTAGTGATAGAGGCACTCACTTCTTGAATGAAGTTATTGAAAACCTGCTCTAAGAATTCTTGGTTATACACAAGAAGTCTGTCCCCTATCATCCACAAGCTAATGGGCAAGCCGAAAGCACAAATAAGATTCTATGCAATGTGCTGACTAAATTGGTGAATAATAAACGCTCTGATTGGGACAAACAACTACACCATGCTGTTTGGGCATACCGAGTTGCCTATAAAACAGTACTCCAAGCCACCCCCTTTCAGATGGTATTTGGCCAAAATGAAGTGCTACCATTGGACTTCTTGATACCTACATTGAAAGTAGCACAAGAGCATGAGTGGACAGGCCATGAGCTTTCCTCTAGAATCTTTGACCTTGAACGGTTAGGCAAAACAAGACTAAGGGCTGCCGCAGGGATATATGTAGCTAAGAAACGATAGAAGGCGTACTTTGATGCCCATGTTAAGGATAAAGGATTGAAGGCCGGAGACTTAGTTTTGGTATATACCCTGAAACAACATGAAAGAAAGCTAGAAAAGCGTGGATATGGACCCATGATTATCAATAGGATATCCACGAGTGGAGCAGTTCAGCTAGCTACACTAGAAGGTGATGTCCTCCCTAGTTACATCAGTGGATGCAGAGTCAAGTTATATCAAGAACCCTGACTGAAGAGATGCTAAATCGACTCAACACTGCCAAGAAACACAAGGCAGAAGAAAAACGAATTCGAGAAGAGGCACAGGTAGAAGCATTGGAACGCATCCGAAGGATGAAATTGAGAAAACAGGGTAGAGAGTGGCCTAGGACAGAGGCCTATGCAGCTCAAGTATATCATATGGCTATGTGTGAAGTTTCAAGTATTAACTCTCATAGAATAGTTGATCGACGTCCTTTTGTAACCTTAGAGATAGGACAAGGAACGAGTGCAAGGACTGTAAGAGCCTTGATTGACTCAGGTGCAGCCACTAGCGCTGTTAAACTTTCTTACTGTCGAGAATTGGACTTAAATATCTATCCTGTGGAAGCATATCTCATAGGATTGGGAGGTGTGGAAACCCCTTGTATGGGCGAGATGGAACTTCCCCTCTACATTCAAGATGTTTTACTGACAGTTAAAGTACTAGTGTGTCAAGATGAAGATCTCACTGAACCTCTTGTCTTGGGTCAAGACTGGATCTATGATCATGCAGTCAACCTAAACCTAAGAAGTGGACTTCTTCAGGTGTGGGTAAATCAGAGTCGAATTATAGTTGAGTTAGACAATGGAGCACTCAAGGAACTAGGAAAGGCACACACTCCTGGTCCTTCCAGGAGTACACATGAAGATGATCATGCTATTCTTGTCCACAACTATGTGATGCAGAGGGATGATTACCTCAACAAAGAAGTCAAGGATACGACAGAACTCCCTTCTTTTCCAAAAGCCACAGGGATACAACAACCAAAGGCAGATCAAATGTAGAAGAAGCAAACGACTTATGCTCGAAGACCAAAGAAAATACGAACCACTGTGTCTCAACCATCAAAACAAGTGTGGGTGCGGAAAGGCAAGCATTCTATTGAGGTCCAGCCTCAACAACTGGCTCAACTTCCTATTAGTGATCAACAACCAGACACTAATAAGAAGTCCTCCAAAAATTCTTCTGTAAAAGTCAAGTCTATCTGGGTACCCAAGAAGTCGATGAAGGTTGATCCACAATCAAGACAAATTTGGGTGCCTAAGGCTTGCTTGCGGGCTCAAATAGCTACACACAGATCACACCATGTACAACATGGTTCACTCACTCGAAGAGCCGATGCCCACTCTTATTCGATACACACAAACGCATATTTACCCATGAGCATGAGTGGAATCACTTGTAAATGGGCCCCTAAAAAGCCTCATTTCTAGGCAGACACCCTCATAAAGCCCTCCAGAGTCTCCACAAAACCAAAACCAAAAGTCATCCACTGTGTTTGGCAGCCCAAAGCTTGTAATAAACCCCCCGATCCCATTTGTAAATTCATCTCCACTTACTAACTGCATCATTCTCACACTTCATCTTTTCACTTAGCTCATAGGACTACTTGTTCACTAACAACACGCACAAATCATCGAGCACACACTTACCTACTAACTCATCATTCACCTCATGTTAATGTTGTAACAGGGACAAAAATTGTTCTACCTTGTCCATTACAATGTTAACGCACGATTCTATATTCTCATAGAACCAGCAAGCAAGCAGTAACATGGCAGAAGTAGGAGGCACCAGTTCCCAGGCAGGATCCAGCGGCCAGATAGTGGACATTGAAACCCTTCTCCTCGAACCACAACTCATCGAGAGGCCACAGGAACTTAGGGCAGTACATGTGCTTCCCATTCAGAATCCTCCTCAAGGGAACACTTCACAGGTTGGCAAACATGCACACTGGTTCAGTGATGTTGCAGGGCCATTGGGTGAAGGCACTTACTTTTGGGAATCAGAGATTGAATTTAATGGAAAATGGGGAAGATACCATTTCTTCACCCGTGAATTTGAGAAGTATCAGAATGCTGAAGTAATGAGATCTGTCTGGACTAGTGCGGGATTGGATAACTCTTTTAGGGCAATCTTACCTAAGCCTGATTTCTTGCGTTGTTCCTATTTGATCAGTACCATTATCGCTAGCAGAGCCAAGGGAGGCGATAGTACTTTTGTGCTACCCTCACTAACCCCAGGCCACGAGTTAAAAAGATTCAAACTGACCCTCAACCTTGTGCGGGAGGCCTTGGATATGCATGGGATGCACATTCCTACAGAGAAGGAAACAATGATCCCTGGAAGAATGAAACATAAAGATCTTAACAAGTTAAAGGATATGGTGGCCATGACACCTACCATTGCTCTCCACTTACGAACGATCATGCAACACTTTGCTTTCCCCGCCCAAGAACGCTTCATGATGCCACCAAGAAAGATATGGTTCAGCTTGTACTTGGCAGAGACAAAGAATCTCACCATCAATCTGCCACACTGGATCATTGATCAAATCCACCTCGCCCATCAACGATGGAATAAGAAACAGAAGAACATGCTTCATGGGTGCTGTGCTCTAACAAAAATAATTTATAGGTGCTTAGCTTACGAGGTGCCCATTCAAAGAGCACTAGTATGGTCCAGGGCCCAAGAATTCAAAAAAAGGCTATCAACGGCGGGTCCTACATCGAAGAAAATGAGAGGGGCAGTTCAATTACCGTGTGCCCAAGCAAGGGGAGCCACCACCACACTAGAGGTGACCCCTCCACAAACGTGACGTGTCCGACCATTTACTATTTGCCTACCCAGACCAAGTGCAGAAGGAACCAATCTGGTGTTCCCTCCGATTCCATTGGACTTGGAGTTCCCACAAGGCTACACCCTAGCCGATTTGACAGATGAAGAAATCGCCCGCATGATTAATGAGTCTAACCTAGAGACAGAAGCAGAGCACACCCAAGGACCACAACCTACCACTACAACTTCAGCCCCGACCCAACCAGAAGTAGTGGAAGTAGAGGAAGATGAAGAAGAGACTGAGGACGAAGAAGCATACGAGGAGCATGATCAAGAATACGAAGAACCTTCAGAACTAGCAAGTGCTCGAGCTTATTCGGCACAAATAAAGAGATTGTATGAAACTATGAAGAGAGTTCAAGAGCACCACAAACTGTCACTCGAAACAAGAAAAATGATAATAAGTCAGATGTTAGGAGAAGAGGGAGTGGATGAAATTTTTATTGAGTCCCTGAACCTATATGCGGACGCGATGGGCCTGGATGAAGCCATTCATTCAGCTATGTCTTACATTCACCGCTTTGAAAAACGAGTGCCAACCCGTCCCATGCGCTCCGGCAAGCAAATTCACATGAATGTATTAGCACCAGGAGACACTACACAGACAGAGGAACATCAGGCGGCACCACTCTAACCACACTCCTCACCTTTCACTACACAATTCACTTCACCGCATGGCACTACCACCCCCACTTCCACCATTACCACATATGTCATGGGAATTCCTCTCTCTCCTGGCATTCAATTCGGAGGAGTTACCATGCCCACTTTCACAACACTATTCACAAACATCACATCCACCCCACCCACTGTCCCCATATACACGGTCACACACACGTTTGACACCATGGAAACATCACCAGCCACCGCACCACTCCCTCCCCCCATGCAGCCTCAATCTCCCATACCCCCTCCACCCACATCACCACTTGACTCCACATCATTCACGACTCCCTTTCCCTTCCCCATTCCCCTTGCATCCTCTCCTTTCCCTACATTCTTTAATGTAAATAATATGTTTTCAACGTTACATCAATGTGTGTACCAACTACAGAGTGAGTATCAGGCTCTCGAAGACCGTCATCGTCAACTAACTACGAATCACCAACAACTACAGAGGCGGCTTACAACTATATAAGATGAAAATGCTCATCTCAATCAATGCTACACCACACTCGAACAGGCCCATCAAACCCTCCTGGAGACACCCCAACCATCACAGTTTCCAAGCGTCAAACAACTCGAAGCTTTACTTGAAGTCTACCAAACAGATAATCTAAGAGTCCGGCGTAATTTGACCCTACTCAAGAAACACATGGCTACCGCCCTGGAAGAGAACAAGCGTCTGCAGAAGCAAAACGAAGAAAACCTAGAAGCCGCAATGGAAGGCTCCCCCACGAGATTGACCCAGAACAGTTTAAAGCAGTCCCCTCAGATACAATGAAGACAATCCTAGAAAGCTATGCCGATCTATTAGAGGCACATGATGATCTGGAAAAGGAACGGGATGCACTACGCCGCCAGCTCAGGGAACAGGAGGAACAACCCAAGGTCTTAGAGACAACCTCGACTTCAGAGGAGGTAAAGGCATTAACGGAGCAGGTGGCAGAATTGCAGAAGAAGTTACTGGAATATGAAAGACAACCCTCTCCAGTTATAGAACCAGAGCCAGATGAATTGGTACCCATTGAGGTGGATGAGTCGTACGAGGAACCATATGTTCCTATGCCAATGCCAAGAGGTCAGCAAACCTCGGAAGGAATGGACACCTTGGAAGTCGAAGTACCCGAATGGTTTCAAAAACTCGAAAAGATAGCTAAAACCCATGAAGATTGAGTGGAAGTCCAAATCCAATCAATGGCTAAATTGGAAGACACTATCATAAAGTCAAAATATTTCCAAAGTATGTCTCATCACAGATGGATAGGCACCAACGATGATCAGTATGTGCCATATTGTGTACTCTTGGCAGATTACAACGTAGAGATTCAACAACGATGTGGCAAGGCTCCAACCTTTGCCACACAATTTGGCCCTGATGATATCTCGGAGAGTGCTAAAAAAGGATCCATTCATCAACCTACCTAGCGGATACGACTCTTAGAAACTTACCCTAAAATGGTTCGTACCTGGAATAACATGCCGCTATTTATCAAATACAACCCTTGTTATGTTCCAGTCTTCCGAAGATGCTTCTGGCCTGAGTTTACCATTGCTGTCAAGGATGTCAAAGGCTGTGCAAAGTGGTTAAATTATGTCTATCTAGCACCTCCACAAGGACCTCCCATTGTTGCTTACATGATTTCTACAATCCGTCACTGGAGCCTTCGACTACGGAACACCCCTGATGTGATGGCATAGATGTGCATGAAGATCTTTCAATTAATGCTGATCACATTCAAAACATTCAAAAACATCAAAGACCCCCATTTCTCAGGAGTTGGCTTCATTGCAGGCAACCTAGATCTGGTATATGACATGAGCACCACTCCCTCAATAAAGGTGATATATGCCTGGCACGCAAGAATAAAATACCTCCCAGCTTGCTTCAAGCATACCTTCGAGGAGATGTTCGTCATAGGGTTCTGGGAATATCACTAAAAAATATTTGTACCCAAGCCCTCACATCTCCTCCAACTATTCGCTGTGGAGAGGACCATCCACTCAGAACAATTGCGGGTGCCACATCCAGACGTTCTAGGTCCAGTCGATTGGGATGCATTGTTAACAGACCTAGCACGGGGGCTGCGACTAGAAGAACACCACCTTGCTTCAGATGTGGTTCAATACTATGTCCAACGCTTAGCTTGACAAGGGTCTATCAGAGACGACAGACGCGAGAGAGGGGGGGTGTTGGCAGCAGTCAAGGCACCGAAGGACTCACAAGACAAGGAAGCCAAAAAGTGACCTCAGGCTCAATAGATCTCGTCTCCATCCTTGGGACCCACCAAATGAACACGTCTCTTTATTGGGACTTAGAGCTATCAATTCCGTATGGAAAACTAGACTAGAGATGATACAGGACATCCCACAACCCGGGACCATAGGTATGGAACAAGTGTTGATATATTTAGGTAGTGATGTGTGTGAACACACTAGGACCGCCGGGGCACTTTTTTCCCTCTTTAGGAGGTTTTTTTCCCCCGGCTTGTATATGATGGGGGAAGTATCTCAACCCCTAAGCAACGATGAAGCGCGAATGACCTCCACAGGTATCCTTCTTTGACCTCTGCACACCAAAAATGCTCTTACTCAGAGCTTATGCAGAGAACTCCAGTGAGCTTTTGTAGACCTGTAGTAGACACCAAGGGCTTTCCAACAAAACAAATTTCACTTGAAATGGATGCTTACACAAAGAGAAACAATGTCTACAACATGAGCTAGTTGAATGCTCACAACTGCTAGTCAAGCAGAGACCTCACTTCACTCCAGCAAACTTTTCTCAGAGATTATACAGAGAATGAATCTCAAACTTATGTCAACTTTAGAGGACTCTAATAGCTACCCAATGACACCAAAATCATAGCAAATGGATACATAGAGAAGGAGAACCAGCCCTTACAACAGAGAGCAAAATATTTCCAACAGAGCCTACACAAAGAGAGAGATATCAATCACACAACTTCACTAAAATGAATGTTGCTCCCAGCTTACTCAGAGAATGCTCCAGAGAATTGGTAAGCATAAAATAGACTCTTATAGCTATCCAATGAGACAAGAATTACATCAAATGGATACCATATGAGGGAGAACCAATGCTAACAACTCAGGGGTAGAGAGTTGCAACACTGCCTGCGCACACACATAGATATGCCTACTAAAAGAAAACAAACAAGCAAGCAAGGGGGTTGCTTAAGCAAGGGGCTTGCTTATCACAACTCCAGCACTTAGTGCTCACTTTACATGAGCTAAAACTCCAAGAAGATGGCCCAAAAGAAGTCGGGATACATGCTCCTTTTATAGTGAGAGGTGTGCCCCTAAAATCTAGGAACTACCTTTCCAAATCAGCCTCCTAACTTGGAGGAATTAGTTGAGATGACTTGGGGAGTGGTTGAGTGACTTTTCTTGATGGAATCTCGTGGCTTTTGGCTTCCTTTGATTGCTCCACATGTCCATAAAAGATTCCCCACGAAATTTTAGCTTGAAGCTTGACTTTTAACACTCCCCCTCAAGCTTCAATTCTTCATCCTCATCCAAGCTCCTTCATGTTGATGCATTGCTTGAATTTTGAAATCTTCATCCCATCCAAAGCCTTTGTAAACATGTCCGCAACTTGGTCCTTAGTACCAATATGATGTACTGAAACTTCCTTGGATATCACCTTTTCCCTTATGAAGTGATAGTGCACTTCAATATGCTTGGTTCTAGCATGATAGACAGGGTTCGATGCTAGATGAATGCTACTCATGTTGTCACAAAAAATTGGATATGTGTCAACCTGCAAATTAAGCTCCATAAATAACTTCTTAATCCACATTAGCTCACATGTGACTTGAGCCAAAGCTCTATACTCAGCCTCGGTGGAAGATAATGCCACCGTGGGTTGCTTCTTTGAAATCCATGAGATGATCTTGCTACCTAGCATGACTAGGTAACCACTTGTACTCCTTCTATCTTCCTTCGAACCGGCCCAATCGGCATCGGAATAAGCTTTGACCTGCATATCATCATCAAATGAGTAGAACAATCCTTCATTTATAGTTGCTTTGAGATATCGCAACATTCTTCTTGCAGCTTGCAAGTGTGTAGTCCTTGGACTATGCATAAATTGTGATAACACTCCAACTCCATATGCTATGTCAGGCCTGGTTATTGTGGCATAATTGAAAGAGCCTACAATAGATCGATACAAAGTTACATCCTCTAATGGCTCTCCATCAATGGAGCTTAGCTTTACATTAACTTCCATGGGATTTGAAATAGGCTTGCAATGTAGCATCCCAAACCTCTCAAGTAGGTCTAGAATATACTTCCTTTGTATGAGCATAATACCTTCTTCTTTGTATACAACTTCAATGCCAAGAAAATACCTAAGATCTCCAAGATCAGAGATCCTAAACTCCTTTCCAAGCTTTGCCTTGATCTCCTCAATGCCCTTTGTATCATTACCTGTAATGATAAGATCATCTACATACACACACATGTAGACCACAAGTTCTCCTCTTTGTTTGATGAAGAGAGATGGATCCGCCTTGCATTGATTGTAACCACATTTGATCAAATAGTCCACCAATCTTTGGTTCCAAGCCCTTGGAGCTTGCTTTAGGCCATAAAGTGCCTTCTTCAACCTACAAACATGATGTGGAAACTCTTTATGAACAAAACCTAGTAGTTGCTCCATGTATACCTCTTCTTCCAAGTCTCCATTGAGAAAGGCATTCTTGATATCCAATTGGAAGAGCTTCCATCCTTTGCTAGCAGCCATTGCAATGAGTGTCCTAATGGTGCTCATCTTTGCCACGGGGCTGAATGTCTCTTCAAAGTCCACTCCATAGGTTTGTGCAAAACCCTTAGCCACCAATCTTGCTTTGAACCTAGAAATAGATCCATCTGAATTCCTCTTTACTTTATACACCCACTTATTACCTATTACCTTCATGTTCTCCTTCTTGGGCACTAGAGTCCATGTTTGATTTTCCTCAAGTGCGTCGATCTCTTCTTGCATTGCCTCTTTCCATTCGGTGTACCTGCTTGCATCTTCATAGCAATCGGGCTCATGATCTTCTACTACTTTGTTCATATATGCATAATGTGTTGCCATGTATGAATCATAAGTAAACCTTTGAGTTGGATACTTAACTCTAGAAGACTTCCTTTCTTCACCTTTTGGAGGAATAAACCTCCTTTGCCTTGGGAACTTGATCTCTTTCTTTGACGTGGCTTCTTTCTCCATCATGTGTCCTTCATCATCTTCAACTTCATTACCTTCTTCATCCAACTCCACCAATGTTGCTTTGCCTTTGTTGATTGATTGTGCTTCATAGCTTGATGAAGGTCTCCCCCTCCATGGTGAGTTCATGCTTGAACTATCTTCATTGATGGAACACCTTGGGCCGCTTAGCTCTAGGTCGATTTGTTCTTCATCATGTCCATGCTTTTCTTCTTCATAGTCCTGCATACAATCATACTTCTTATACCAAGGGAGTAGCTCATCAAATGCTACATCCCTTGATATCCTCAAGTCCTTTGTATTTGGGTTGAAGCACCTGTAACCTTTATGATCATTTGAATATCCTAGAAACACACACTTTTCTGCCTTTGGTTGTAGCTTGTGCCTCAATTCACTTGGCACATGTACATAACAAGTACATCCAAATATCTTCAAGTGGGAAAGATCAGGTTTCTTACCATAATAGGCTTGATATGGTGTCAAGCCATGGATCCCTGAGGTAGGAGCCCTATTCATTAGATACACGGCGGTATTTGCTGCATCACTCCAAAACATGTTAGGTACATTCATCTCATTAAGCATTGCTCTAGCGATCTCGGCAATGTATCTATTCTTTCTCTCTGCTACTCCATTTTGTTGGGGTGTGTACCTGCATGTTACTTGCCTCTTGATGCCTTGATCCATTAAAAAATCAGAAAACTCATTTGAGAAATATTCTCCCCCTCCATCGGACCTTAGCTTCTTGATATATGTACCTGTTTCCTTCTCTACCATTGCCTTGAATGCTTTGAAACATGTAAACACATCTGATTTGTTTTTGATGAAATAAACCCAAACCATCCTTGTGCAATCATCTATAAAAGTGACAAAGTACTTGTTACCTCCAATGGATTGCTCTTTCGTTGGCCCCCACACATCTGTATGTATCAACTCCAATGGATGTTGGCTTATGTAGCCACTCTTCTTGAATGGAAGTCTCGCTTGCTTCCCTAGTTGACAAGATTCACATAAATGCTTCATACCTTGTCCTTGGAAGTTGGGAAGACCTTCAACCAGCCTCTTGAATTGCATTTCCTTCATTCTTTGTATGTTGATGTGACCTATCCTCTTGTGCCACAAGTCCAACTCCGAAATCCTCTTGTTTCCATATGTGAAGTAGACATGTTGAGTAGAATGAGAATTTACCTCCAAAGTGAAGAGTCTCCCTTGCTTCTTTCCTCTTGCTATGACCTTGTAACCTTGCTTAGGGTTCTCCACAAAGCATCCACCTTTGTTGAACCTTACTTGATAGCCTCTTTCAACCATTTGCCCAACGGACACCAAGTTCTTTGTGATGGTAGGTACATGCAAGACATCCTTGAGACATCTTCCTTCCTCCTTGTCATCCAAAGCTACATCTCCAACATGGGAGATCTCATGGGCTGTATCATCACCTGTTTCTACATGTCCTTTACCTTTGGGAACATGTAGATTAGTAAACCAAGAAGCATTGCAACTCATATGATTGCTACATCCACTATCAATATACCAAGTGTTATCTACTTTGCTTGAATTCCCATTCATGTGCATCATCAAGAGATTGTCATTTTCTGAACTTGTAGAAGCATAATTACCTTGGCCTTTGTATGAAGAACCTTGATTATAGTTCCTTTGGTTTCCTCCTTGGTAGCAATCTCTAGCATAGTGGCCAAACTTGCCACATATGTAACATCCTTCGCCATCTTGATTCCTGTTTTGTTGATGTCGTCCTCCTCTTCCTCTTGATCTTCCTCTCCCTCTTTGTGATGAGGTGCCTTGGTCATGTCCTTGATTTCTTGAGTGGCCTTGCCTTCCTCCAAACCTTCCTTTGCCCCTTCCTTGTCCTTGTCTTCCTTTGCCCCTTTGATTACCTGCATAGAAAACTTGTGCATCTTTGCTTTTAGTTGAACTTCCACCTATGTTCATTTCTTCGGTGACCATGAGAGCAACCAATTGCTCAAAATCGGGAAGATTATCCCTTACATAAACTGAAGTGGTAAAGGGTTTCCACTTCTCATCATCTCTCAAACCATTGAGAGTATAAGCCACAAGATCGTCATCGTCTACGTGGCTTCCAATGGATCCCAATGCATCTGATAACTCCTTGACCTTAAGTATGTAGTCATTTATGCTACTCCCTGAGCTCTTCCTAAGGTTGTTGAGCTCATTCTTGAGTTGGATCTTCCTTGCTTTGGTTCTTGTTGAATAAAGCTTTTCAAGTGTCTCCCATACCTTCATGCTTGAATCCAGGTCTTGGATATGGCCGATCATGCTATTGCTAATGTGTTGGGAAAGAATAAAGATAACCCTCTTGTCTCTTTCATTCCCTTCCCTAAAGGCCCTTCTCTGGTCATTGGTTGGATTCTCATCCAACCTAGGTCTTGGTTCACTTCCACTAATCAACCCCCAAAGGCCCTTGCCAATAAGATAGTTGGAGACCCTAAATCTCCATGGTTGATAGTTACCTTTGTCTAGCTTTTCAATTTGAGTGTTGAAGTCTCCCATATCTAGTCTTTGATACTTGACCTAGCCCTTGGCTAATGCTCCAATGTGTGTAAAATGAAAATGAGGCTCTGAGGTTACCTCAATCCAAAGCTTTCCTTAGATGGACACCTTGTGCTCTTGCAAATTTGAGTAGAATAGCTCCCCCTTGATGTGAGCTACCTCCAAGAAGCTTTTGTTGATGCAACTCTTCAACCACCAACTCCAAGAGGTCTTCTTTCTTGTATGTGATACCTCCAAGATGCCCAAATGCTCTGATACCACTGATGGGGGAAGTATCTCAACCCCTAAGCAACGATGAAGCGCGAATGACCTCCACAGGTATCCTTCTTTGACCTCTGCACACCAAAAATGCTCTTACTCAGAGCTTATGCAGAGAACTCCAGTGAGCTTTTGTAGACCTGTAGTAGACACCAAGGGCTTTCCAACAAAACAAATTTCACTTGAAATGGATGCTTACACAAAGAGAAACAATGTCTACAACATGAGCTAGTTGAATGCTCACAACTGCTAGTCAAGCAGAGACCTCACTTCACTCCAGCAAACTTTTCTCAGAGATTATACAGAGAATGAATCTCAAACTTATGTCAACTTTAGAGGACTCTAATAGCTACCCAATGACACCAAAATCATAGCAAATGGATACATAGAGAAGGAGAACCAGCCCTTACAACAGAGAGCAAAATATTTCCAACAGAGCCTACACAAAGAGAGAGATATCAATCACACAACTTCACTAAAATGAATGTTGCTCCCAGCTTACTCAGAGAATGCTCCAGAGAATTGGTAAGCATAAAATAGACTCTTATAGCTATCCAATGAGACAAGAATTACATAAAATGGATACCATATGAGGGAGAACCAATGCTAACAACTCAGGGGTAGAGAGTTGCAACACTGCCTGCGCACACACATAGATATGCCTACTAAAAGAAAACAAACAAGCAAGCAAGGGGGTTGCTTAAGCAAGGGGCTTGCTTATCACAACTCCAGCACTTAGTGCTCACTTTACATGAGCTAAAACTCCAAGAAGATGGCCCAAAAGAAGTCGGGATACATGCTCCTTTTATAGTGAGAGGTGTGCCCCTAAAATCTAGGAACTACCTTTCCAAATCAGCCTCCTAACTTGGAGGAATTAGTTGAGATGACTTGGGGAGTGGTTGAGTGACTTTTCTTGATGGAATCTCGTGGCTTTTGGCTTCCTTTGATTGCTCCACATGTCCATAAAAGATTCCCCACGAAATTTTAGCTTGAAGCTTGACTTTTAACAGTATATACGCCTATTGCCCTAACGGGCTACTTATCTTTATACATTCTAGTGGTAATACATTCACTATTATGTGTTGAGCTCCAAGCTTCTTCTCCTTCCTTGTACTGTTCGCGTGCTTTCGTAGACGTCTAACTCCAATAATTGGTATCAGAGTAGGTCGTCGCTTCATCTAGGGCGTCATTGACACCTCTTCGATTGCAGTCTCAAAATCGCACGAATTTTGGTGAGCATATTCAATAGGTTTTCCAGATCAAAATGGCTTCGTGGTGTTGAAATCGCGATCTGAGCTCGTTTTGACCTCTGAACGCACTATCATAGTGCTTGTGTAGGCTATTTCGTCTTTTTGTGCCTAAGGTATATACCAGTTTTGGTTCGCCAGTATAAGAGTCTCGAAGTCTGCTACAGGTTTAGCAGAATTTGTTTGGGTAGTTCTATTCAGCTTTTTGAGATACAATCAATTTTTTGCATCAAGGTATTTTAGTCACCGGCCATGGCTAAAAGCAGTGATGTATTTCGTATGTTGGCTATTGAGGATAAGTTGGATGGTACCAACTACCCGTTGTGGGCTTATATGATGCAAGATGTATTGGTTGCAAAAGGAATGTGGAACATTGTGCAGGGTGTTGGAAAACGTCCTATCATACCTGCAACTGTTACAACTACAGGTATTGAAGCTAATACAGAAGGTATCGAAGATGATGATATTTTGCATATTCTTGTTCATGCTGTGGTTTTTGCTGCACCTACTATAGAGAAAATTCCTTGGGATGGCCGAGATGCCTAGGCACATGCATTGATAGCTTTGTCTGTCAAATGTGCCATTATTCCTCACATTTGCTCTTGCAAAACAACTAAGGATGCTTGGGATACACTTACCACATTGTACTAAGCTAGGAATGAGGCTCATGTTGCTTACCTCCGAAAATAGTTGGAGAGTGAGCACATGAATGAAGGTGATTCTATGGAAAATTTTCTAAGAAAGATCAAAGACCTGAAGGAACAGTTGATTTCTGTTGATGAGGTTATACTAGATAGCTTACTTGTGCAACCCGTTTTGAATGGTCTTCCTGATTCATATCAGAGTTTTGCTTCTACTCTTCAGTGGATGATGAAAGGCAATCCAAATGCCTTGTCATTTGAGGAGTTAGTCTCTGTTCTATTGCAGTAAGATTAGTCCAGGCAGAACAGCTCCATTATGCATGTTGCAGATCAAGCTTTCCTGGCTAGTCAGAAGGGCAAAGGAAAATGGAGCTCTTCAATTAGTAAGTAGAAATCTGCTGATCCTGCACAATTGAAGAGGGACGACAAAGATGAAAAGAAATCAGAAAAGCAGAAATTGTTTTGCAAGTACTGTAAAGGAAATGATCATATCATAAAGAACTGTCCAAAACTGGCTGCTAAAGAGGCAAAGAAGAAAGAGTCTTGAATGGTTATTGCAGAGGCCTCTACACCAAAAATAGAGTCTGCTAACCTTGTGCAGGAAGAAGAATGAGCATTTACTACTCTTTGCAGTTTTGACCCATCTTCTCATGAGCAGTGCATTTTTGTAGTAGACTCAAATGTTTGGTACTTTGACAGTGGGGCGACCAAACATTATTACCTCGCAGCGCAGTTTCTTCTCTTCACTCCAGCCTTCCCCTACAGGAAATACTGTTACATGCACCAACAACTCTTCTTATCCTATTATGGGAGTTGGTAAGATCATTTTGACTATTGTTGATGGTAGTTCTTTCACTTTGTCAGATGCTTTGTTTGTGATAGGGATCAAGAAAAATCTGTTACCAGTTTTCACATTAGCCAAGATTGGCTTGGTTGTGAATTTTGTTGATGACAGATGTACAATTCATGATCTGTCAAGTGGCAACGTGATTATTGCTTCTGGCATTTTATGTCATGGGTTGTATAAGCTCATAGACTATGAAAGATCTGTAAATGATTTGGAATGTGCAGTACATGATTCTCAGGCTATGTCAGATGCAAAGCTTTGTCATGCACACTTTGTTCATATGAATTTTGCTAGTTTGCTACGTCTACAGAAATTTGAAATGGTGTCCTCTTTGCCCAAACTTAAGGCACCTAGAAAACATGTTTGTGAAGGCTAAAAGCAGTGATGTATTTCGTATGTTGGCTGTTGAGGATAAGTTGGATGGTACCAACTACCCGTTGTGGGCTTATATGATGCAAGATGTATTGGTTGCAAAAGGAATGTGGAACATTGTGCAGGGTGTTGGAAAACGTCCTATCATACCTGCAACTGTTACAACTACAGGTATTAAAGCTGATACAGAAGGTATCGAAGATGATGATATTCTGCATATTCCTGTTCATGCTGCGGTTTTTGCTGCACCTACTACAGAGAAAATTCCTTGGGATGGCAGAGATGCCTAGGCACATGCATTGATAGCTTTGTCTGTCAAATGTGCCATTATTCCTCACATTTGCTCTTGCAAAACAACTAAGGATGCTTGGGATACACTTACCACATTGTACTAAGCTAGGAATGAGGCTCATGTTGCTTACCTCCGAAAATAGTTGGAGAGTGAGCATATGAATGAAGGTGATTCTATGGAAAATTTTCTAAGAAAGATCAAAGACCTGAAGGAACAATTGATTTCTGTTGATGAGGTTATACTAGATAGCTCACTTGTGCAACCCGTTTTGAATGGTCTTCCTGATTCATATCAGAGTTTTGCTTCTACTCTTCAGTGGATGATGAAAGGTAATCCAAATGCCTTGTCATTTGAGGAGTTAGTCTCTGTTCTGTTGCAGTAAGATTAGTCCAGGCAGAACAACTCCATTATGCATGTTGCAGATCAAGCTTTCCTGGCTAGTCAGAAGGGCAAAGGAAAATGGAGCTCTTCAATTAGTAAGTAGAAATCTGCTGATCCTGCACAATTGAAGAGGGACGACAAAGATGAAAAGAAATCAGAAAAGTAGAAATTGTTTTGCAAGTACTGTAAGGGAAATGATCATATCATAAAGAACTGTCCAAAACTGGCTGCTAAAGAGGCAAAGAAGAAAGAGTCTCGAATGGTTATTGCAGAGGCCTCTACACCAAAAACAGAGTCTGCTAACCTTGTGCAGGAAGAAGAATGAGCATTTACTACTCTTTGCAGTTTTGACCCATCTTCTCATGAGCAGTGCATTTTTGTAGTAGACTCAAATGTTTGGTACTTTGACAGTGGGGCGACCAAACATTATTACCTCGCAGCGCAGTTTCTTCTCTTCACTCCAGCCTTCCCCTACAGGAAATACTGTTACATGCACCAACAACTCTTCTTATCCTATTATGGGAGTTGGTAAGATCATTTTGACTATTGTTGATGGTAGTTCTTTCACTTTGTCAGATGCTTTGTTTGTGATAGGGATCAAGAAAAATCTGTTACCAGTTTTCACATTAGCCAAGATTGGCTTGGTTGTGAATTTTGTTGATGACAGATGTACAATTCATGATCTGTCAAGTGGCAACGTGATTATTGCTTCTGGCATTTTATGTCATGGGTTGTATAAGCTCATAGACTATGAAAGATCTGTAAATGATTTGGAATGTGCAGTACATGATTCTCAGGTTATGTCAGATGCAAAGCTTTGTCATGCACACTTTGTTCATATGAATTTTGCTAGTTTGCTACGTCTACAGAAATTTGAAATGGTGTCCTCTTTGCCCAAACTTAAGGCACCTAGAAAACATGTTTGTGAAGGCTAAAAGCAGTGATGTATTTCGTATGTTGGCTGTTGAGGATAAGTTGGATGGTACCAACTACCCGTTGTGGGCTTATATGATGCAAGATGTATTGGTTGCAAAAGGAATGTGGAACATTGTGCAGGGTGTTGGAAAATGTCCTATCATACCTGCAACTGTTACAACTACAGGTATTGAAGCTGATACAGAAGGTATCGAAGATGATGATATTCTGCATATTCCTGTTCATGCTGCGGTTTTTGCTGCACCTACTACAGAGAAAATTCCTTGGGATGGCAGAGATGCCTAGGCACATGCATTGATAGCTTTGTCTGTCAAATGTGCCATTATTCCTCACATTTGCTCTTGCAAAACAACTAAGGATGCTTGGGATACACTTACCACATTGTACTAAGCTAGGAATGAGGCTCATGTTGCTTACCTCCGAAAATAGTTGGAGAGTGAGCACATGAATGAAGGTGATTCTATGGAAAATTTTCTAAGAAAGATCAAAGAACTGAAGGAACAATTGATTTCTGTTGATGAGGTTATACT
The DNA here is from genome assembly GCA_020310875.1 of Ceratopteris richardii. Taxonomy (NCBI): domain Eukaryota; kingdom Viridiplantae; phylum Streptophyta; class Polypodiopsida; order Polypodiales; family Pteridaceae; genus Ceratopteris; species Ceratopteris richardii. Next base: position 17,153,171 of record CM035419.1, on the reverse strand, counting down.
AGATAGCTCACTTGTGCAACCCGTTTTGAATGGTCTTCCTGATTCATATCAGAGTTTTGCTTCTACTCTTCACTGGATGATGAAAGGCAATCCAAATGCCTTGTCATTTGAGGAGTTAGTCTCTGTTCTGTTGCAGTAAGATTAGTCCAGGCAGAACAGCTCCATTATGCATGTTGCAGATCAAGCTTTCCTGGCTAGTCAGAAGGGCAAAGGAAAATGGAGCTCTTCAATTAGTAAGTAGAAATCTGCTGATCCTGCACAATTGAAGAGGGACCGCTGATTGTGTCCATCTGCCCTTGCGGTTGGGTAACTGCCTCTTCTAGTTTGCAGGAAGTCCCAGGGAAGATCTCCTGTCGTCCTTCTGATTGACAACTGTCTATAGCCAAGCCTGAGGGGGTTGGTGTAGACGTAACGTGACTGGTCTGACCCAAGATCTTCCGGTCTTCCGTCGCATGCGTTTCATAGGGTCTAGGGTTACAAACCTCAATCGGAATGCCATTAGGGAAGTCAAGCGGTATCACTCGCTTCTGTTCTAAGGTTCCAATCTGTAAGGAGCCTTGTCTAAGATTTAGGTCCACTGAGTGATCGTATAGCCAATCGTGGCCAAGGATTAGGGGTTTTATCAGGTCGTCATCATGGCACACTAGTAGCTTCGCTGTCATGGTCACATCCTTAATGAGGATAGGAAGGTCCACCTCACCCATGCAAGGGGTTTCCATGCCTCCTAGGCCTATGAGGTATGCCTCAATTGGCCGCATTTCTATTCCTGAATCCTTATAGTGGGACCATCTAATCGCACTAGTCGCAGCACCTGAGTCAATTAAAGCCCTGAGTTCTTGGCAAGGGTTGCCGTGCTCTAGCCTAACTGTAATGAATGGTCTCCTGTCCACTCTGCTAGGATGAGTGGTTGACTTTACTTGACACATGGCCATGGGATATCTGGGTGATGTTTCCAGATGGTTATAATGTTCTCTCCCTAGTCCTTGTCTTCTTAGCTTCATGCGCTTAATGCGTTCTATGGCTTCTGCCTGAGCTTCAACTCGTATTCTATTTTCTTCCTCCTTACGCTTCTTTGCCAATGTGAGTCGTCTAAGCATATCCTCAGTAAGAGGTTCTTGATATAACCTGACTCTACAGCCACTAATGTAATTAGGCATTATATCTCCTTCTAAGGTGGCTAACTGTACTGCTCCACTTGTCGAAAGTCTGTTAATGATCATAGGTCCATAACCTCGCTTTTCTAACTTCCGTGCGTGCTGTTTCAGCGTATACACTAGAACTAAATCTCCTTCTTTTAGGCCTTTATCTTTCACATGTGTTGGTGCATGACAATCATCAATTGAAGGATTATGGAGAAATGAAGTCAAGGAGTCAAGAAGGAAACAAAGTCAGATGGTTGAAGGAAGGACATTTTCAGAAAACTCAAAGATATGTACACATATGTACATTAGCTGACTTATACTCTTGTTTAAGTCATACACTTGTATATATTCATCTATAAATATGTTTGAAAATGTCGGGCAAGAAGAGCAGAAGAAGATTTGAGAATAGGGAGAGAGAAATTAGTGTCATTAGACACATGAAAAGTGAGTGAATTGTCCATCCTCACTTAGATGTAAGTTTTCTGAGAAATCGAGAATTTTTGCGCCCGATATTTTGCTGTCTGCTCCTTCTGTGTTCAATCTTTTGAGAAATCCTTTTGCACGTATCTAAGTCCATAGCTAATATATCTATGGCTAGAATTTGAGAGATTAATTTCAATCAGGCTGTGAGAATTTTGTTTAGGAACATTCATATGTGAAGATGTTCTGAGAGTCGAAAAATCTGGCGCACATTTCATCTTCAAAGAAATGGTCAGTGCTCAATCCACAGTGTAAAGTTTTACACAAGTGAGGGCTCAAAATCTAAGTTGGAAGGTAAGCTATCTATGGCTAGAAGATCTTGATCAAACGGGTTCAGAGTTGGGAGAACCAGTGCTAAGAAGTTGCAGGTGTCAAAGTCGCCATTGCAGAGAAGCACTTTCAGACATAGGTAAAGTGTTTCACACATTTCTCAGTGTGTACTTAATCTTTTTGAGAGATTTAACTTGGCAAAGTTGCGCAACCTTAAGGCGAAGTGTTGTGCAAAGTTTTATCAAAAACGTTACAGGATTGATTAGTCAATGAGTGACTAATCTACAGCAGACTTTTCTGAAGAAACTGAAATTTTCAGAATAATCAATTTTCTGATAATTTGGTGAAGATTCTCTAAATTAGGTGGTGTCTAAAGTTGATCTTGATATAGAGGTGATCTAAATTCAAGGTCAACTTGTTCTTTTGGAGATTAACACTCTCCATCAGTGGTATCAGAGCAGGTTATGTCAAAATTGAAGTGAAGAAGACTCCGACTATTGCAGAAATACAAAACTTTACATTTTGAAGGTGCAGAAGGGTAAAGGTTGAAGAAAGATCAAAGGAAGACATACAAAGAGCATCAAAAGGATCAAAAGGAGCAACATTCGAAGTAAAGGTACATTTATTATCTGTAAAGGTTAAAGATTTGAAGCTACAGGTGAAGTAAAGATGGGAGATAGTCTCCAAATTGAAAAATTGGATAGAGAGAACTATCCTGCATGGTCTATGAGGATGGAAGCTCACCTTATGAGCAAAGATCTGATAGGATACATCACAGGAGATGAAGAAAAGCCAGAATTCAGAGATCCTAGTGTTCCAACTAGGGAGGAGCTTGCAGATTTGAAGAATTGGATGAAGAAGGATGCTCAAGCAAGAAGCATCATCTACATGGCAGTCAATGACTATTTGCTTCCTCACATTAGAGGACTTGAAAGTGCTTGTGATATTTGGAATGCTTTGGAAGAGCATTTCCAAAATACAACCAAATCAAGGAAGGCTTCACTATGGGCAGAGTTTACTACCTTCAAGAAGAAGGCCTCACAATCAATTTCTGATTATGTGACAAAGATGAAGGACATTGCAGATTCTTTAGGTGCAGTTGCTGAAGATATTGAAGAAGACAAATTGGTAAGACAAATACTCACAGGACTAAGAGGAGATGAGAAATGGAAGCCTTTCATTTTATCTACAGAACTTTCATTAGATCACTTTACTCCTGATTTGAATCAATTGTTAGGTCATATGCTAACTTTTGAGAATGATATCAAAGGAGATGTTGATAAGAGTGCAGGTCATGCAATGTATTCTAAAGACAAGAAGAAAGCCAACAAAGGGAAGCAACAATCAGGTGAAGAAGAAGGTACATCAAACCAAGCAAACCTCATAAGAGGAAGAGGAAATGGCAGAAGTAGAGGAAGAGGCAGAAACAACAAAGATAATGCAAGAGCTTGTTGGATATGTGGTAAGACCAATCATCTATCTCATGATTGTTGGCACAATAATCAAAACAATGGTAATTATCAGAACTTTAATCAAAGAGCAAGAGGAGGTAGATTTCAGAGAGGAAATTTCAGAGGTAGAGGTGGTAGGAATTCTTTTGGAAGAGGTGGTGGAAGAAACTTCCAAAGTCAATCCTATAATAACACCTACTACAACTATGCATCAGATCAAAAGGAGGATTCGACTCTCATTATGAATACATGTGAAACCTCACATGAGGACATGAGAGTGTTCTATATTGATTCAGGATGTAGTAATCATTTAAGTGGAAATATTGCTTTGATGACTGACCTAGATCATAATGCAATTAATCATACAGTTCAGACAGGTGATAATACAAAGCATAAGGTAAAGTCAATTGGTTCAGTCAAAGCTAAGGATGGGAGCACTCTTCTGAGTAAGGTACTTTATGCTCCCACAATTCCAAAGAATTTGATCAGTGTAGGTCAAATTGTGGAAAAAGGATATGAGGTAAGGTTCACCAATGATGGAGTTTATGTGGAAGACCCTAGTCAAGGGTATAAACAAGTTATTGCAGGAAAGAAAGAAGGAAGGCTCTTCACATTGAAGGTACAAGGAAATGTTGGACATGCTATGTTCACATATGGAGAGCAGAAGGTGTCAGAATTGGATCTTTGGCACAAAAGACTTGGACACTTTAATGAAAGAGGTATCAAAGAAATGATTAACAATGATTCAGTGCTTGGAATGCCTAACATTGCAGGTCAACACATGACATACAGATGTGAGGCATGTCAATTAGGTAAGGCTCATAAGCAATCCTATTCCAAGCATGGGTTTATGTATTCAGAAAGACTTGAATTGGTGCATACAGATGTGTGGGGTCCTTCAAAGGACTTTAGTATAAATGGTTCAAGATATTATGTCATATATGTTGATGATGCTACCAGGTGGATCACAATTTATGTGATTAAAGAAAAGTCAGAAGTGTTTAATACATTTAAACACTATCATGCATATGCAGAAAGGATTACAGGTCAAAAATTGAAGAGACTAAGGTCAGATGGAGGGGGAGAGTATTTTTCAAATGAGTTCAATGATTATTTGTGGAATGCAGGTATAAAGAGAGAAGTTACTTGCAGGTACTCTCCTCAACAAAATGGGGTAGCAGAAAGAAGAAATAGGACTCTTGTTGAATTTGCAAGGTCCATGATGAAAGAGAAGAATTGCCCAAATTATTTGTGGGCTGAGGCTGTTAATACAGCTACATATTTGGTTAATAGATTGCCTTGTAAAGCTTTGCAGGGTATGACACCATATGAAGCTTGGTGGGGTAAGAAACCTACCTTAGATCATTGCAGAATATTTGGATGCTTGGCATATGCATATGTGCCATCTCAATTGAGGCATAAGTTGGAGCCTAAGGCAGAGAAGTATGTATTCCTTGGTTATGATGATAAGCAAATGGGATACAGGTTGTGGAGTCCATCCACAAAGCAATTTATTGTATCCAAGGATGTTACATTTGATGAGCAAGGTACTTGGTATGCAGGTAAATATAATGTACATGCAGATGATGAAGAAATAGTGGAACAAAGGAAAGGTAAAGCAAAGATTCAATTACTTGATGAAAGTGAGAGTAATGAAGTGCAGATTGAAGTTGAAGAGAGGCCAAGGTTTGATCCAGAATGTGATGAACCAGAGACCTCAAGAAGTGCAGAAGTTAGGAGATCATCTAGGCACAAATGGTAACCTACAAGGTATAGCTATGACACTTCATTCTTGACTACTAAAGATTATGCTTATTTGGTAAAAGCAGATGAAGACCCTTCTACATATGAAGAGGCCGAAGGGAAGAAGAATTGGGAAGATGCTATGCAAGAGGAGTATGATGCATTGATAGAGAATCAAACATGGGATTTGGTTCCTAAACCTAATAGTCAGAAAATCATTGGTTGTAAGTGGGTTTACAAGACTAAGAGATTTGCAGATGGAAGTGTGTCTAGGTACAAAGCTAGACTTGTTGTGAAAGGGTATGCACAGACATATGGAGTGGACTATGATGAGACTTATAGTCCTGTGGCAAAGATGACAACCATCAGGACACTCATAGCAATTGCTGCTTGTAAAGGTTGGAAGTTGTCTCAATTAGATGTTAAAAATGCTTTCTTGAATGGTTACATTTCAGATGAAGTCTACATGGAGCAACCAAATGGGTTCAAAGATCAAGTGAGTCCAAATTATGTGTGTAAGCTCAAGAGAGCTTTGTATGGGTTGAAGCAAGCCCCAAGGGCTTGGAATTATAGGCTTGTAAAATTCTTGAATGATCTTGGATTTCAAGCATCAAAGGCAGATAGTAGCTTGCTAGTCAAAGCAAGTGAAGATGGGTTTATTTATGTGTGTATTTATGTTGATGACATAATACTTACAGGAACAGATGATAAGGGGATACAAATGATCAAGAAGCAGATGGAGAAAGAGTTCAAAATCAGTGATTTGGGGAACCTATCATTCTTCTTGGGAATGGAGATCTCTTATACTCAACATGGAGTATATGTGACCCAAGAAAGGTATCTTAAAAATTTGCTAACCAAATTTAAAATGGAAGATTGCAGGGTTGCACCTACACCTTTGGAAGTGAACCATAAATTGTCTAGGTTTGGAGGAGAAGAGTTCAGAGATATGAAACTCTATCAAAGTTTGGTTGGTAGCTTGATTTATGCTACATTGACAAGGCCTGACTTGTCATATGCAGTTGGTGTGCTTTCACAATTCATGCATTGTCCTAGAAAGGAACATTGGATTGCAGGACAAAGAGTACTTAGGTACATCAAGGGTACACTCAAAGAAGGGTTGTACTATGGGTTTACTTCAGATACAAGAATCAAGATATATAGTGATGCAGATTGGGCAGGTAATGTGGATGATAGAAGATCAACACATGGATACTTGTGCTATGTAGGAGACAAATTGATTTCATGGAGTTCCAAGAAGCAACATACAGTTGCTTTGTCATCTACAGAAGCAGAATATAAAGGTATGGTGGAAGCTGCAAAAGAGGTAATATGGCTAAAGACACTTTTGAAAGTTTTTGATGTGATTCAGAGTACTCCTATTATTTGTGGAGACAATATGAGTTCATTATACTTGGCAGCTAATCCTGTATTTCATGCTAGAACTAAGCATATTGAAATACAGTATCATTTTCTGAGAGAGAAGGTCATTGAGAAAGAGATTGAAGTCATACACACTCCCACAAAAGATCAAGTTGCAGATATGATGACTAAAAGTCTAGATGGACCAAAACTACAAAGATTCAAGGATATGGCTGGAGTAAAGAAGATAGAAAAGAACCTCAATTAATGATTGAGGGGGAGCTGTTGGTGCATGACAATCATCAATTGAAGGATTATGGAGAAATGAAGTCAAGGAGTCAAGAAGGAAACAAAGTCAGATGGTTGAAGGAAGGACATTTTCAGAAAACTCAAAGATATGTACACATATGTACATTAGCTGACTTATACTCTTGTTTAAGTCATACACTTGTATATATTCATCTATAAATATGTTTGAAAATGTCGGGCAAGAAGAGCAGAAGAAGATTTGAGAATAGGGAGAGAGAAATTAGTGTCATTAGACACATGAAAAGTGAGTGAATTGTCCATCCTCACTTAGATGTAAGTTTTCTGAGAAATCGAGAATTTTTGCGCCCGATATTTTGCTGTCTGCTCCTTCTGTGTTCAATCTTTTGAGAAATCCTTTTGCACGTATCTAAGTCCATAGCTAATATATCTATGGCTAGAATTTGAGAGATTAATTTCAATCAGGCTGTGAGAATTTTGTTTAGGAACATTCATATGTGAAGATGTTCTGAGAGTCGAAAAATCTGGCGCACATTTCATCTTCAAAGAAATGGTCAGTGCTCAGTCCACAGTGTAAAGTTTTACACAAGTGAGGGCTCAAAATCTAAGTTGGAAGGTAAGCTATCTATGGCTAGAAGATCTTGATCAAACGGGTTCAGAGTTGGGAGAACCAGTGCTAAGAAGTTGCAGGTGTCAAAGTCGCCATTGCAGAGAAGCACTTTCAGACATAGGTAAAGTGTTTCACACATTTCTCAGTGTGTACTTAATCTTTTTGAGAGATTTAACTTGGCAAAGTTGCGCAACCTTAAGGCGAAGTGTTGTGCAAAGTTTTATAAAAAACTTTACAGGATTGATTAGTCAATGAGTGACTAATCTGCAGCAGACTTTTCTGAAGAAACTGAAATTTTCAGAATAATCAATTTTCTGATAATTTGGTGAAGATTCTCTAAATTAGGTGGTGTCTAAAGTTGATCTTGATATAGAGGTGATCTAGATTCAAGGTCAACTTGTTCTTTTGGAGATTAACACTCTCCATCAACATGTGCATCGAAATATGCTTTCTGTCGCTTCTTCGCTGCGTATATTCCTGCTGCTGCTTTCAGTCTGGTTTCTCCTAATCGTTCCAAGTCCATTATTCTCGCTGATAATTCATGGCCGGTCCACTGATGTTCTTGTGCAACCTTAAGGGTCGGTATCAAGAAGTCCAATGGAAGCACTGCATTCTGACAAAAAACCATCTGAAAGGGAGTTGCATTGAGTACGGTCTTGTAGGCCACTCGATATGCCCAAACAGCGTGGTGTAACTGTTTGTCCCAATCTGAACGTTTGTTGTTCACGAGTTTCGTCAGTACGTTACAAAGTATCTTGTTAGTGCTTTCAGCCTGACCATTGGCCTGAGGATGATATGGTGCAGATTTCTTGTGAATCACCATAAAATCCTGTAACAAATATTCAATGACTTGGTTTAGAAAGTGAGTGCCTCGATCGCTCACTAACTCTATAGGCAATCCATATCTTGTAAAGACATTTTCAAATAAGAATTTTGCAGTCGTGTGAGCATCATTCTTTTTTGTGGCTTTTGCCTCTACCCATTTGGTTAGATAATCTGTGGCAACAATAATGTATTCCGCATGTGTACCTTTTGCAGGGGGGTTAATGGGTCCTACAAAGTCTATACCCCACTTAGAAAATGCACGTCCGCCCATCATGGGTTTCAATGGCATTTCATCTCTGCGAGTAGGAAACTGAGTTCTTTGGCACACATCACATCTCTTGACATAGGTATGAGCATCCATGTGAAGAGTGGGCCACCATAATCCTGCAAAGAGAATGGCTTTGATTATCCTATCTGGTCCAAAGTGACCTCCTGCAACACCTTGGTGTGCAGTCTCTAGTATGCTCAGATAATCGCTTTCATGAACACATTGTCTTAAATATCCATCTCGTCCTCTTTTGTATAAATTATCGCCAATAAGTGAATAGTCTTGAGCATCCTGCTCTAGACTGCGTTGTCGAGCTAAGGTCATGCCTTGAGGGAATGTGTTCGTCCTCAAGTATTGTAAGACAATAGTTACGCAATATAACACAGGAGCAATAGTAGAGAAGATAACAGATATAGGAGAATCTCAACAATTTTCTACTAGCAGCAAGTACAAAGATGATGGCGTTGTCCACCCGTGCGCTCTCAAGGTAGAGCTTAAATGGTGATCTAGACAACTCTAGATAGGGAGATACAAGGTAGAGGTATGCTGGCTCAACTCAATATCTTAGGTAGTGCAGAAGTCATGTATATATAGGATCATGGGTGGCCTGCCATGGACGGCTATACATGGGCGGTAGGGCGTGGGCGGCCACCACCCGCGTAATTGCCATACACGGCTTAGACTGGTTGAGCCCTGGTAACTCCCTTTCCTTATAATATCTTACATGGTCCAATATGACCTTCATCCAACATTCAAGTTGGGATTCCCATCAATTGGGTAATGCACGCTTGGCTTCTCCTCATAAAGGGGGCCTTACAAAATGTGCATACAATCATGAGGGGTAGACATTGATCATACTCTAACAAGTATGTCACTAAAGGTTCACTCCAGTCTGGTGTGAGAGACACATGATAGAGTGTAGCATGTTCTACTGGTGGTCTTTCACAGCAAACACTGCATTCCTTACACAACTTGTAGACATCTGCTTCCATAGAAGGCCAATATACTCCCAATCTCTGTAGAGTCTGTAATGTTCGATGTTTGGAATGATGTTGCTTTAGTGCACCTATGTGTGCTAATTGCAACCAATTCGCATGTTCTGATTCATCTACACAACAAGCAAGAATCTTTTGATTATCCTGTTTATATATGCTTCCCGCCATTATTTGGTACCTCTGAGACTTGGTAATCTCTCCTTCTCTGATCTTTATCCTAGGATTCTTGGGTCCATATGTGAGGATAGGGACTATAGGCTTAGCCCATTCTGGTGCTATTTCAAGGTTAAACAAGTATGCATCTGGTAATTCATCCGCTACTCCTTGAGGAGCTTCTCCTGAGGTTAATCTTGAAAGGTGGTCGGCTCTAAGATGCGTCTTTCCTTTCCTGACTACTACTTCAAAATCATACTCCATGAGTAATAGAAACCAACGTATCAATCGTCCCGTGTTACATGGTTTGTTGACTAGGTACAATAGGGCTTGATGATCTGTAAAGAACTTGAATTTGTTGGCCAACAAGTAATGTCTGAATTTCTTTACCGCGTAGATCATCCCTAATCCCTCTCGTTCCGTTGTGGTGTAATTTCTTTTTGCTGCGTTCAATTGTCTGCTCGCGTAAGCTATGGGGAGATCTATGTTACCTTCATTCGTGGGTTGTGCTAACACACACCCTATGGCGTAATTGGATGCATCCACATGTACATGGAATGGCTTACTCCAATCTGGGGTAGTCAATATAGGTGCTGAGCACAAGCGTCGTTTAAGTTCATTGAATGAATTTTCACATTCATCTGTCCATTCAAAGTTGGTTAAAAGAGAGTACAAAGGCTTGGCTATGATTGCATACATGTGTATGAATCTCCTATAATATCCGCAATGGCCCATAAATGCCTGTACCTCTTTCACATTAGTTGGTTTAGGTAATTCTGCAATTACCTTCACCTTTTCTTCATCCGTAGAGATTCCATTTTTTGACACAATGTGTCCTAGAATTTTGCCTTGTCTGACCATGAAAACGCATTTTTCTGGGTTCAAACAAACCTGATATTCTCGACATTTGTCAAATATTTGTCTTAACTCTGGGATATGTGTCTGTCTTACATTTGAATGAGCACATAAGTCATCGACATAAACTTCCAAGCTCTTGTTGGGAGTGATGGTTGGATGCACTCAGAAGATTGAGTTGGTACTGCTAATCCTGCTTTGCACCAGCCCTCTTTGATTTTTTCCTTTGTTTCTACTCCTTGATGATGCGATGAGGATTGAGCCTTGCGGAAAAAATATAAGACTGTGCTCTAACTTTTCTGAAGAAAATTCACCGAAATTTCACTGGACCGAAATTTCACCAGACTGCCACTGTACTGTCACCGTAATTGTACCAGAATTGTACCGGAATGAACTATAATTTTGTTTATTATTACTTCAAGTGAATATACATGAAGTAAGTAAGTGACACATGAACTCTCTTAACTAACAGAGCTTTTTCTGAAGTTTAAGAAAAAACTTCTCTAGTTCAGACAGTCTCTTTTCGGTCAGACTTTGTGCAGTGTATAGATATCTTTTCCACCGGAAAGATTGATCAACTAAAAGTAGAGATGTCTAGCTATAGAGTGAGCTATCTCTCATACAAAGCTTCGCATTACTCTGAAAGATCTACTTCGTTCTTCTACCAGAAAATCACTCGTTTACCGTAAGAACTGCAACTGTGAGCACTTTGACTGTAATTTCTTGAAATTGACTGAATCAAGTTGCTTCAAAACTTTGTGTGTTTGTGATATGCATAGAGCTGAATCTATCAAGCTTTGAATCACTTGATTTGGTTCAGAAGATCCTGAGATATACTTCTTCAAGGTTGACAGACTTGAAGATAATAACTCAGAGAATCACAGAGTAAATGAATATAAGTATTTGTATTAGATCATGTAAATATACATTCCCACTGGCATGATAAACATCGCTCAATGGTACTCAGAGGTGTAGACTATATAGTAGATCTCACAACCTCAGTGATTGATACAGTAATGCTTCGGGGTTATTGGAGCGCCTCGGGGATGATTGAAGAACACACCGCGACATTTTTCTTGTAGCTTTTATAGGATTTGAGTGATGACTTGAATTAGAATTCAAATCAATCTCCTAAAATCTCTCACCTAAAAAAGTAATTGAGATATTCTCTCGATCAATTAACCGCCTTTTCACGACTTCCAATTAATTCGGCGTGATTGCATAATGATGCGCCAAGTCATTTATATTTTTTACAAGAGATAAACTGGTAAGAACTCATAGGCATAAGTTCCTATGATCTTCGCGTCATGTATGGTCTTCAAAGTAGATATCCAAGCCAAATGTGAAGGCTTGTGTTGCACCAACAGCTCCCCCTCAAGCCAAACACTTTGGCTCAAGTCTTTAGCTCAAGTCTTTATCTTTAGTCTTCAATTATTTCCTGTAATCCAATCATGGATTTAAATCTGCATAGCTTGCTTCCATCCAGAGCTTTAGTAAGCAAATCTGCACATTGTATATCAGTAGACACATAAGTCAACTGAATATCTTTACTAAGCAACTTCTCTCTCACATAGTGGTAATGAACCTCTATGTGTTTGGTTCTAGCATGATATATTGGATTCGCTGCAAGATGAAGAGAACTTGTATTATCTCCAAAGATAACTGGAGGCCTTGTGTATAAGCCTAGTTCTGTATACAAAAGCTTCAACCAGATAGCTTCTTGAGTGGCGTTAGCTAGCCCTCTGTACTCTGCCTCAGTAGATGACAAAGCTACTGTGGGTTGTTTCTTGGCTGACCAAGAAATTGGTTTATCACCTGCAAAACATATGTAACCAGATGTACTCCTCCTGTCATCCTTGCAACCTGCCCAATCTGCATCTGAATACACTTTAATATCAATATCTGATGTATAAGGAAAGTACAAACCATGGTTCTGAGTTCCCTTTAGATACTTCAAGACCTTCTTAGCTGCTTCTAGGTGAGGTACCCTTGGTTTGTGCATGAATTGGCTAAGCACACTAACACCATATGATATATCAATCCTGGTTAAGGTAGCATAATTTAAACTACCTACCAAACTTTGGTAACCTGTAATATCTTTGAGTTCTTCTCCTTCATGTGCACTGAGTTTGTGGTTGACCTCCATAGGAATGTTTGAGACTTTAGCTTCCTGCAAATTAAATTTCTTGACCATGTCCTGTATGTACTTCTTCTGAGTAATATAGATACCTGAATTTGTGTAGATCAATTCAAGTCCTAGGAAGTATTTCAATAATCCAAGATCATTGATCTTGAATTCCTTCATCATCTGTCCTTTGATGTGTCTAATTCCCTGAACATCATTTCCTGTAATAATGATGTCATCAACATAGACACATAAATATATTACTTCTGTACTGCTCCTTTTTATGAACAGAGAAGTGTCTGCTTTACTCATCACAAATCCTTGATCTTGGAGATATGTTGTCAACCTGTAATTCCATGCTCTAGGTGCCTGCTTTAAACCATACAGAGCCTTCTTTAATTTACAAACATGATTTACCTTATTGGGAATTTCATAGCCAGGTGGTTGTGCCATGTAGACTTCTTCAGATATCCATCCATTCAAGAATGCATTCTTCACATCCAATTGGTACATGTTCCAGTTCTTGGATGCAGCAACACTCACCATAACTCTGATAGTTGGCATCTTGGCCACCGGAGAAAATGTCTCCTCATAATCAATGCCTTGGGTTTGTGCAAAACCCTTGGCTACCAACCTAGCTTTATACCTGTTTATTGTACCATCTGAGTTCCTCTTGAGTTTGTAGATCCATCTGGATCCTATCACCTTCATAGAGTCCTTCTTGGGTACCAAGTCCCAAGTATCACTCTCTTTGAGAGCCTGCATTTCTTCATCCATTGCTTCCTTCCAATCTGGTTTAGTGATTGCTTCTTCAAATGAACCTGGTTCTCCATTTAATAGATCCTTTGCAAGATATACAGAGTGCTTGGTTACAAGTGAAGTATCATACCCATACCTGATAGGTTTCTTCTTTTCCCTTGAAGATCTCCTCATAGCTTGAGTTGAGGATTCTGGATTGTCTTCAAGTTGCTTCATCTTCATCTTCCCTTTGGATTTCCAGGCCTTGAACTCTTCAATGTTGATGGTGTCTTCATCATCTGAGCTTGTGTCCTCTTTCTGAATTGGTTCTTGCCTGATAAGCTTGGGAAAGTCTTCTTCCATGTCATAAGGTAGACTAACCTTCCTGCACTCATTTTCATACCATGAATCATTTTCATCAAAGATGACATCTCTGCTTACCTTGAAGCCTTTGTTTGAGGGGTTGTAGAATCTGTACCCTTTCTGGTTCGAGTCATAACCAATGAAGATACACTTTTCAGCCTTAGGATCTAGCTTTCCTCTTACCTGTGAGGGAATATGCACATATGCAACACACCCAAAGATTTTGCAGTGATCCAGAGATGGTCTCTTACCATGCCAAGCCTCATAGGGTGTCATTCCATCAAGTGTCTTTGATGGTAACCTGTTAATTAAATATGTGGCAGTAGATACACTCTCTGCCCAAAGATAATTTGGCAACTTCTTTTCATTAAGCATAGACCTCGCTGTTTCTACAATGAGTCTATTCCTTCTTTCAGCTACCCCATTTTGTTCAGGTGAGTACCTTGTAGTAATCTCCCTTTTGATGCCTCTTTCCTGCAAGAAGTCTTCAAACTCATTTGAGAAGTATTCTCCTCCTCCATCTGATCTTAGCTTCTTCAAATGTCTACCTGTTTGATTTTCAACTAATGCAAGATACCTTTTGAAACAATTAAATACTTCATCTTTATGTTTCATGAAGTATAAGACAGTCCACCTGCTATAATCATCAATAAAGGACACATAATACCTTGATCCAGATAAGGATGACTCCTTGCTAGGTCCCCAAACATCTGTATGCACCAATTCTAGATAATCTTTATGCATGAAACCTTTCTTGGTATAAGGCAACCTGTGTGACTTACCGAATTGACAAGCCTCACACTTGTATATCATGTGTTGCTTGGATATATTAGGTATCCCAAGCACACATTGATCCTTGCACATTTGCTTTAAGGTCCTTTCTCCAATGTGTCCTAACCTCTTGTGCCAAATCTCCAATTCCGATAGCGTTTGATCCTTGTAATTATACAGAGCAATGTTTTTGGTGTCTTCAAGCTCAAAAGTAAATAACCTACCTGATTTTTCTCCCTTGGCTATTCTTCTGAATCCATGTCTTGGATCCTCCACATATGCACCATGTTGTGTGAATCTGACCTGTAGACCTTTTTCCACAATCTGTCCTACACTCATCAGATTCTTGGTGATTGTTGGAACATACAACACTCTGCTTAATAAATTCTGATTACCATCACTTGTTTTGACATTGCCTACTTTAATAACTGAATGTTTAGTGTCATCACCTGTCTGCACTTGATGTTTGCCCTTGGGTTCTTCCAAATCAGAAAGTAATGCAACATTTCCAGCTACATGATTAGAGCAACCTGAATCAATATAGAATAAGTGATCATCATTGATACCTGTCTTAGATGTCATGTTCATGATCAACAGGGAATCATCTTGCTCCTCTGCATAATTGTTGTAGTCTTTCCTATTTCTGTATCCACCTTGATAGTTGCTATTATGATTGTAGTTGTTGTTATAATTATTGTTGTAGCCATGGTAGCCTTGGTTGAATCTGCCTCTGCCTTGAGAGTATCCTCCTCTTTGGTGACCTCTTCCTCTTTGGTTCTTGTAGTTTTTGTAGCATTCATCTGTAGTATGATTAGACAAGCCACAAATATTGCATGGAGATTGATTATAGGGTCTCCCCCTACCTTGCTTACTTCCTCTGCTCCTTCCTCTAGATGATCTACCTCTCCCTGCATAGTTTGCTTGGGAGGTAGAGCCTTCTTCATCAACCTTCTTATTTTTACCTTTATCTTTTACCTTTTTATCAGTGTAAAGGGCAGAAGAGTTGTTACCTTTTGATTGTTCTCCATTCTTTGTGATCTTTGCTTCATGTGTAAAGAGTTGTCCAATCAGAGTTGTTAGATCAGGTGCTTGGATGTCCATGTACAAGTCCATTGCTGTGGTAAAGCTCTCCCACTTGTCATCTGCTTTTAGTCCATTGATCACTTGTCTGACTATTTGCTCTTCTTCAATTTCTTCTCCAACACTTGCAAGTTGATCTGCAATGTCCTTGACTTTGGTGACAAAATATGAGACACATTGTTTTGATTGTTTCCTAAGAGTTGTAAACTCAATCCACAGCTGATTCTTTCTGGCCCTTGTGCTTGATGAAAAATATGTTGACAAGGTTTCCCAAGTCTCTTGGGAAGTTTTGCAATTCCTTACATGAGGTAGAAGGAAATCAGAAATAGAGTTTAGAAGATATGACCTTGCCAAAGCATCTTTTGCACACCATTGATTTAGCTTCTCATGTTCATCCTTTGTAGGTAGGCCTCTGGTCTTGAATGAGGGCAATTCCTCATCTCCTGATATGTATCCAAACAAGCTCCTTCCTTGTAGATAGGTCTTCAACCTTAGAGACCAAGCTTGGTAATTGTTCCTGTCCAATTTGTCAATGAATGAAAGAAAACCATCACCCATGATTACCTTATTCGCTCTGATACCACTGTTGGGAGTGATGGTTGGATGCACTCAGAAGATTGAGTTGGTACTGCTAATCCTGCTTTGCACCAGCCCTCTTTGATTTTTTCCTTTGTTTCTACTCCTTGATGATGCGATGAGGATTGAGCCTTGCGGAAAAAATATAAGACTGTGCTCTAACTTTTCTGAAGAAAATTCACCGAAATTTCACTGGACCGAAATTTCACCAGACTGCCACTGTACTGTCACCGTAATTGTACCAGAATTGTACCGGAATGAACTATAATTTTGTTTATTATTACTTCAAGTGAATATACATGAAGTAAGTAAGTGACACATGAACTCTCTTAACTAACAGAGCTTTTTCTGAAGTTTAAGAAAAAACTTCTCTAGTTCAGACAGTCTCTTTTCGGTCAGACTTTGTGCAGTGTATAGATATCTTTTCCACCGGAAAGATTGATCAACTAAAAGTAGAGATGTCTAGCTATAGAGTGAGCTATCTCTCATACAAAGCTTCGCATTACTCTGAAAGATCTACTTCGTTCTTCTACCAGAAAATCACTCGTTTACCGTAAGAACTGCAACTGTGAGCACTTTGACTGTAATTTCTTGAAATTGACTGAATCAAGTTGCTTCAAAACTTTGTGTGTTTGTGATATGCATAGAGCTGAATCTATCAAGCTTTGAATCACTTGATTTGGTTCAGAAGATCCTGAGATATACTTCTTCAAGGTTGACAGACTTGAAGATAATAACTCAGAGAATCACAGAGTAAATGAATATAAGTATTTGTATTAGATCATGTAAATATACATTCCCACTGGCATGATAAACATCGCTCAATGGTACTCAGAGGTGTAGACTATATAGTAGATCTCACAACCTCAGTGATTGATACAGTAATGCTTCGGGGTTATTGGAGCGCCTCGGGGATGATTGAAGAACACACCGCGACATTTTTCTTGTAGCTTTTATAGGATTTGAGTGATGACTTGAATTAGAATTCAAATCAATCTCCTAAAATCTCTCACCTAAAAAAGTAATTGAGATATTCTCTCGATCAATTAACCGCCTTTTCACGACTTCCAATTAATTCGGCGTGATTGCATAATGATGTGCCAAGTCATTTATATTTTTTACAAGAGATAAACTGGTAAGAACTCATAGGCATAAGTTCCTATGATCTTCGCGTCATGTATGGTCTTCAAAGTAGATATCCAAGCCAAATGTGAAGGCTTGTGTTGCACCAACAGCTCTTGCATAAGAATTCCTTAAAAACGTGACACATAAGTCGCTGGAAAGTGGCGGGTGCATTTGTTAAGCCAAATGGCATTACACGAAATGCAAATATGCCCCATTCAGTGGCAAAAGCCATCTTGTGTTGATCTTCTGGAGCAATGGCTACTTGGTTATAGCCTGAGAATCCATCAAGAAAGCTGTAAACTTCCTTGCCCGCAACTCTTTCCAATAGGTGTTCCGTGATAGGAAGAGGATAACTATCTCTAATCGTGGCGGCATTAACTTTTTTAAGGTTAATACACACACGCAATTTTCCATTCTTCTTGGGCACAACCACAATGGGGGATACCCATTCGGTATGCTCAATTTCGTAAATGAATCCTGCTTCTATCAAGCGATCTATCTCCTCTTTAATCTTTGCAACGTAGTTATCATTATACGTGTACGGTTTCTGCTTTGTCGGTTTTGCATCTGGAGTCATAGGGATTCTATGAGAACATATATCTGGATCTACTCCTTTCAAATCTTTGTAACTCCAAGCAAAAACATCTCTATATTCGCGCAATAGGGCAACTAACTCTTCTTCTTCAGTCGTCAAATCATGCCCTATGTATGTACATTTTTCTTCTTCTCCTTCTATGGCAACTATTACTTTCTTGGTTTTCTCTCGGTTATCATATACTTGTCCATCATTCACCTTTCTATTAGGCATTCGTACCATGATCCTTCTATCTTCGATTTTGTATTTCTTGAAATTCTCGGGTACTTCAAACAAAGATTCTTCTTTTTCTGACATGGTTTCTTTCTTCTTTCTTTTCTTACCTTCACTCTTGGTGGTCACTTCCGTGGCTAATCTCACTTCATTCGTAATTTCCTCGTGTCTTTGAGTGTGAGTCTCTACTTCGTAGAAATATTCCTCCTCTGATGCAAAGGGTGGGTCCATGAAAATTGATTCTAAATCGAAATCGCTTGCATCCTCAAATGCATCAGTGTCTGGTTCACACTCTTCTAAAATTGCTTCGCACATGATTGGCTCTATCGTAAAAACTGAAATGTCATAGCCATCCTTGTCACAGTGGGGTGTCCATTGTTCTTCATTGATGGCTACATCCATGGTTGCTAGTATTTCTGCCCAACCATGGGGTTCAAACTCTTCATCTGGGAATACTACAGGTGCGTAGGCTGGATCTTGAAGGGTTCTTGGATGTTGTTCTGCACCTAAGGTCCTTGCTTCTAATCGTTCTTCCTCTTGTTTGGCTACTTTACACATCCATAAATGGGTATCCTCATGCAACCAAGAAGGATCTGATCCTAATGAGTGCACGGATTCCGTCTCTACTGGTGTCTTATGGATGGTGTTCCATTGTATTGGGGGTACGTCTCTATGTGAATAGTCTTTAAGATTGACTTTGGTAGTCACCCCTAAATGTTGCAAGTACAAAGAATTAGTTCCCCAATCTTGTACAATTTGCAACTGACGCATGAATGGTCGTCCCAATATCATCTCATAAGCACGATTTTTCGCAAAGTCACAAATGGCAAAGGTATGCTCAAATTCCACACCACAAGTGATGAGAGATATGCCTTCTAGTAAGCCTAACGGTTTTTCTATGTGTCCATCAGCCATTTGTAGTTTCATCCTGGTGGGTCTGAGTGCTGGCTTACCCCAACGTTTCCACAAAGCGGTGGTAGCGATGGCTACTCCGGCTCCTGAATCTAGGATGGCTTTCGTGGTGTAGCCCTGATGGGTTATTGGAAGATATGTGTTACCTTCCTCTCCTTCGCTTACGTCTCCAATCTTTTCCACGGGTATCTCTGGTACCTTCTTATGTGATCCTATCTGAGAGGGTGTGGTAGCAAGCTCAGGGAATTGATTTGCTACATGCTTCCACAATTCTGGTTTTACCTTTAACAATTCCTCCAGAGTGAGATTACACTGTACTTTAGTGTTCTTGATCACTTCCGTGTTCCTAGGGATCACTGATTCTTCGTTCCTCACTATTATCGTGGGTGCTCTCATACTAATAGACTTTGCTTCCCAAGGTCCTGTGAACTGAGGTAATTCTTGTAAAGAATTAGATTCAAATCCTGTGGGTTCACTCAGTTGTTCCACCTCTACATCATCATATATAGAGAGGATGTCTTGGGGAAATTGTTCCTGCAAGTCGTCTATTTCTTGAATAGGAGGATGGGTTCCTTGTTCCTTTCTCCATTTCTCTTCTTGTATTTCTCTGAAAAATTCATGTGAGTACCTATGTATGGAAGATAGGTTATCTTGACTTTCTGTATTGGGTACTTGAGACAGGGATGGTGCATTCCTTTCCTGTGTCTCTGTGACAATAAGGTTCCTATGCTGATCCTTTTTCTCTTTGCTTTCTATCAAATATTCTAGCCTCTCCATTAGTCCTTGAAAGTGTAATTCCGGTTTTGCCATGTTATTCCAATTAAGATATCTAGAGGCTTCGAACAAAGCTTGTGCTAGTTCTACCATTTTCATGCAAAGTTTAGTTCTCTCAATTTCTAGATCAGCTCGAGGGTAGTTTTTACTCACTTCAGTTACTTGAGGTCCCTCTTTCAATCTAGCCTGATATGCACGAAACATCATGTCTAGATCTTCTGGTATGGGTTCCGCTAGAACCGATCCTGATTTCTGAGCTGGGTTTTCTTGACTTAATTCTTGTGAAGCCAATTCTTGGATTTTGGCTCTAGATTCCTTCAAACTGCCTTCCAACTCACTTATCTTTTTACTCCACTTTCTCTTGATTCTTTCTCTAGAATCTTTCCAAGATTTCGTCTTTTTACTGCTAGATTCTGCAACTTCACTAGTTCCGGCTACTTTCTCTTGATTAAGCTGTTGGTTTTGTAAGAGCGCCTGGGCTCTGGTTATAGCTTGGATAGGCACGTATGTAGGGTTGGATCCATTTGCATTGTTTACAATACCTATCACGTTGATCGGTGTCACATTCGAAGCGTTAACTGGGTTCTTAGGACAATCTTTGATTATGTGCTCTTTGCCACAGTCGGCACAAAAGCCTTGTATGTTATAGTACTGTGATTGCCTTACTATTGGGGGATGTGGACAATCCTTAATGAAGTGATCTCCTTGGCACCTAAAACATGGTCCTCTAGGGCCCTGTGGTCTCTGCTGTCTCAATTGGGGCCGTGGGTTTGGGTTTGTGTACATCACATTAGCATAGTCTGGCTCCCAACTAGGTTCCATGGGAGGACTATCATAGTGATATGTCTCCACATGTTCTGGTGACTCCGTGTAATAAGCGGGTGGACTAGTTACATGCGTAGAGTCAAAACTGTTTGAGTTCGGGTCACTTTCTGTGATCAAGGGTGAAGATGGCACTAAAGCCCTACTTAGGTTCTCTTCTGCAGCAGCGCATTTGACTGAGATGACATTCGCTGGTGGGGGTGGCTGCTGAGCTAAGACGGGTTGAGGTCTCTGTTGAGCCTGGTATGGGTAGTTCTGAGGAGTCCTATAGTAATAAGGCTGAGCATTGTATTGGCCTTGATACCTACTTGGCTGCTGGTATGTTTGCGGGTAGTTCTGTCTCACGGTTTGTTTGTTGTATGGGCAGTCCTGAGCCGTATGATTCGTGTATCTTCTCTCAATTGTGCAATATTGGCCACTAGGGTTGGCGTGAGGTTGAGGTGCATTGGGGCACACGTTTGCCAAATGATTTCCACCACAAGTGTAACAACGTACGTTAGTTGGTAGCTTGGGCACCTGTTTACTAGAAACTCCTAGTTTTTGGGCCACTTTTTCTGCTAGGTCCTCTATCGAATTAGATAATTTTGTGGATGCTAGAGAAGAACAATCTGAGTCCTTATAGACCTTTGAGAGTTCTAGTTCATCTCCTAGGTTGTCCTCGATGTCTATACATATTCTTACACACTCCTCTAGCGTCCTGGGTTCTTTTAGGTACACATAGGAGCGCAGTTTAGCACTCAACAAGCCATCTAGGAACAATGATACTTGTTTGGCTTGTGAGGGTAGCTCTTGCATTGGACATCATTCGACATATTGTCTGAATCTACGACCTGCCAGTCTTACTGTTTCCTAAGGGGTCTGTTTAAAGCTATGAATCAACGAAGATGTGTCATGTCTAATCCCACTTTTAGAGAATTCAGTGATGAATGACTCTAAAAAGTGATGGATGTCTCTAAATTGCCTTTGTTGCAATGGTTGGAACCAAGTTAAAGCGGTATTCTTTAACGTTAGTCCAAATGCATTATATTGCGTGAACATGTCTTCAACTTGTTCTGCTCTTAGCACTTGCTTGAATTCTGCGACATGGTCACAGGGATCCCCTGTCCCATCAAAATAATTTTTCATTGATTTTACTAATTGAGTGGGTCTCAATACTCTTGCGTGTTCACGTGGTCTAGGTAGAGGAAAATCATCTCTACCACCTGGTATTCCATGATCTCTTTGTCTATCCATTCTATTAGTGTTCGAGGTTGTTCTATCTCTCCCTATGGGGTGAGTGAAGCTCACTTCCGGTCTCTCTTTATTTCCTTCTCTTTGATTTCCATGGGCTGAGGATGTTCCTGCCCCTTGTTGACTTGTATTCATGTTTGTTCTAGGTGGAGGGAATACCAATTCACCTCTCCATGTGTATGTGTTTCTAGCGCGTCCAGGCACCACAAAGACTCTTTCTGAAGTCTCATCCAGGTATGCAACCTTTCCAGGTGTATCTGGGTCCTTGAATTCATAAATTGTAATGATGCCTATCTCACCAGGGTGTTCCTTTTTGTACCTCCAAAAGGCTTCATCTGTCTCTTTATTTACAAACAACTCGGTGCTCCTGTTATCTTGAGGGATCCACTCTGGGATGAGTACTCTTGTTAATACGGATTTCCCTCTAGGTGTCCTAGGTTCTTCTAACGGTTCTTTTCCTTGAAATTTCGCTTCCGTCTCTAATTGAATTGTGCCAAACTCATTAGTATCGTTTGGTTGCGTACTTAGGACGTACATGGTTCCATCTTTGTCTATGTAAGCGTCTCTCTCAAATTTCACCACTGGTCTTTCCAATCCAATGGGTTGATCAGGGTTGTGCAGTTGCACCACTTGCCTTTGCAAACCATCCTCATAGATGCGAGCACCTAATCGGTTGGTTCGGAGAAACTCTAGTTGCGTTCTATAGGGTCCTTCTGGTTTTTCTAGGTATGCTACATGAGACCCTCCTCCTGGTCTGTCTGCGCTAAATGCCATTTCTGATTCGCTAGTCTCTGAGCTCTCGTAGGGGTAATTACTATTCAATTGTTGAGCCCACGATCGAGCGGTAGTTCTTACACTAGCCTCTGATGATCTAAGACTTCGTCGGTCTGACTTACCTATATGTCTCCCTGATCTAAAGTTCATTAATTTTCTTCCTTGCTCACTCAGTTACACACTTAGATCGTCAATGGTTCTTTGTTATTACTTTCTTAATTTTTTTATTATTTTTTATTTTTTTTTAATTTTCTTTGGATTTTTGTCTTAATATATGCGTCAGGAATTCGACTTTCCGTGATGATTTTGAGTTCTCGTTCCGTCAGACTTAGGTTCTTTCCTTCAGGTTTTCGTCACACACACCTTTACTTGTAGTCTTAAACTTGAAAGAATTAAGTATCTTGAACTTGAGGCATTCCTATCGACTTAAATCCACAATGCTAACGTTTAGCCTAAGCTAAGAATTGACTGAGGGGGTTGAGTAATCTTCCAACCTCGAGTCGGCTTTTCTGGTTGCTCTGATGCCCAAGAAGCCGCGCTTCCCAAGCTTTGCTGTCTTCACTGCCTTACTTGCTTGCCTTTGATTGCCTTTGCTAGACCTGGAAAATTCCAATATTAGACCAATTCACAGGATGATCAAACACTTGAGTATATACACCTTTTAAGTCCCTTCCCTTTTTGCCCAAATTTTCAATGTGTGCCCCCTGGCTTCCTAGTCCCAAACTGGGTGAACCTCAAAATAGCTTATCCAAAAATAGACGTATCCTTTAAGAAAAAAAAAAACAGTTGAGGTCACGTAGTACTCGTCACGAGCTTTCTAACGAGCTATTAAGCTCAAAAAACGGACTTCGGATGAAAAAGTTATGAGCGTTCAGGCCCTGGGGGGTAAAAACTGACAATCAGGTTTTCCTTCAAACATGAGCTAAGGGGTCTCCTATGAGTCTAATGGTCCAAAAATTTCTCAAAAATACCCCCAAAATTGGTCAAAAAATGGAACCCTAAATTTGCGATGGGGGTGCACAATCGCGATGGTCTGGGACCGTCGCGATGGTCCGAGCGAACCGTCGCGATGGCGCGAAAAATGAACCGTCGCGATGGCCCGAAGTGAACGATCGCGATGGCGTGAAGTCGAACCGTCGCGATGGTCCGAAAAAATGAACCGTCGCGATGGCGCGGTCAACGGTCAAAGGTGGACAATCGCGATGGCGCGGTCAACGGTCAAAGGTGGACAATCACGATGGTCCGAAGTGAACCGTCGCGATGGTCACAAGTGCGATGGCGTGAGCCAATCGCGATGGTCCGATTTTGGGCTGTCGCGATGGTCCGAAAAACGAACCGTCGCGATGGTCTATCTTGACACGTGGCACTATCGTGGCGATGGCGTGAGCCAATCGCGATGGTCCGGGGTCAGCTGAACAATCGCGATGGTCCAAGTGGACCGTCGCGATGGCTCAAGTGAACCGTCGCGATGGTCCGAGACCGTCGCGATGGTCCGGGGTCAGCTGAACAATCGCGATGGTCCAAGTGGACCGTCGCGATGGCTCAAGTGAACCGTCGCGAGGGTCCGAGACCGTCGCGATGGTCCGGCCGAGCCGTCGCGATGGCGTGAGCCTATCGCGATGGTGCGACACTGGTCTGAGCCAATCGCGATGGTCCACCAAAGTATGAATTTTTGGGATGCAACAGTGGATTCGTAGATGCGCAAGGGTCGCCTACCTCGTGGTGTGGTCGCCTACCAAGAATTCCGAAGGTTGCAGACCATCGCGATGGTCCGCCACACTCGGCAGATCTTTGACAGAGAGTAAAATTTTACCTTTTCCAAGCTTTCCTGATGCACTGGAGCTCTGTACCTGCAAGAAAACTCAAGAAAACACAAGCACACACAAGCACAAAAGTTCTCTCTCGCTCTCTCGCATGCACAAATGAGGGGAAATGAGGTGAATGGGTGGATATGGTGAATTTTCTGATTTTTTTTGGAGATGAAGATGATGATGCGATGATGAAGATGGAGTGTGGGGGAGGTGAAAAGCACTAAAAACTAAGTAAAAACAACAAAAAAAACTGAAATTTTTACCTTCCAACGCCACTTCTTGCTATACTCTTACCATCACACATTCGTCCTAGACTCGATCCCCGGCAACGGCGCCAAATTTGGTGTTGCTCTAGCACAATGGTGAGAACCACGTTAAGAAGCTTCACCTCCTTAATGTCAATCCGCGGAAGAGGTAGGAGTGATATGAAGATCGTGAATGTGAGATGAAGTGAGAGTGAAGGTGAGAAGCACAAAGATGCACACACACATACACACACACAATGAAGAGACAAGCAAGACACAATGGAAGGTGGGAAATTAGTTCTATTACTCAAGAATACTCTTACAAGCTCAAAATAGCTCTAAGCTCACACTAGCCAACATGAACCAACCTCAAAAATGAGCTCTCTAGCTTTTTTTATAGTTTCTAGACTAGTTTTGACCGGTTTCACATCTAGTGACCGGCCTAGTTAAAAAATAGGTCCTAGAGGCTATTTGGAAGGGTAAACGATGTCTAAAAATAACGAAAATTGGTAAGAGCATTCTACCTAAGCTCCTCAAGCTCGAGGACTCCTCGGCTTGCACAAAATGGAGCTATGAATTACAAAATGGGGTTTTGTCTATATTACATATGTTACAAGAGTGATGAAAATCACTGTTGGATGTTTGAAGAGGTGATAAAAACATAGTTGTTTGAAAAAATAATCCGACTGGCTCCCTGCTCCATCTTTACATGCTTCCATGTCGTCTGTGTCTCTGACTGTGCCTCTGACTGCTTCCAACATGTGGCCACTTCCAGTTGTGAGGCTGAGTATAGGGCAGCTTTCATAGCCACTATTGAGTGTGTGTGGCTCAGATGCCTTATGGCTGATTTGGGTGTTGGTCAGTCTTCTGCCACCACCATCTTCATTGAAAGTCAGAGCGCATTGGCAATTGCGAGGAACCGTGTGTTCCATTCTCGCACTAAGCACATTGAGGTGCATTATCATTAGGTCAAGGAGAGGTTCTCTGTTGGGTAGATCAACTTGGCATATGTGCCCATGTAGGAGAACATTGCAGACCTTTTCACAACGGATCTGCTTAGGAAGAATTTTGAAGCTTTCCGCAAAGCTTTGGGCTTGCTTCCTTTTGCGGAGTGATTTCCACATAGCTTGGCACTTCCTTATACATGAGTGCCAGCTCCTTGTTCACCACATCACTCCCAGAGGAGATTTGTTGATATATTTAGGTAGTGATGTGTGTGAACACACTAGGACCGCCAGGGCACTTTTTTCCCTCTTTAGGAGGTTTTTTCCCCCGGCTTGTATATATGCATATTGCCCAAAGGGGCTACTTATCTTTGTACATTCTAGTGGTAATACATTCAGTATTGTGTGTTGAGCTCCAAGCTTCTTCTCCTTCCTTGTGCTATTCGCATGCTTCTGCAGATGTCTAACTCCAACAACAAGATATCAGGACTACAAGATTTCCCTTCAAGAAGATGAACTAAATACAAGAAATAACTCGACAAGATCTCATACTACGAGATTACAACAGGAAAAGAAAGGATGTCCATGATACAAGACTAGAGAAGACTAGATCAAGAGACAAGACTAGAACTTGAACTGGAACTTGAAAGTACTTACTTGGCGATCATGACTCCTTGAGCTCCCAAGACTGGCATTGGCAAGACTGAGAATGAATGTGGCCAACCCCTCTTTATATAGGTTTCCCAAGGGTGGTTCAAGGGTGGTTACGAGTTGATGATGTCATCAACTAGAAACAGGACCTTCAGGTATCAGAATTCAGCAAATAGATAGTCGATCTGAACTAATCATGAGATATGTAAAGTGACATGAAATCTAAGGTTTAGGATGGTTTCCTTTGTCCATGAGATCACCTCCCCCTCAAGCGACGAGTTCCATGAGGAGCGATTGTGTGACTATGAGATCTTCTAAAACTTGAATCTTCATAGCTCTTGGTCTTTGTAGAGTTCTTGATATGTGATACTAGAACATGATGATTTTGGATATCCATGATGAAACTGGAAAGGGTTTGTAGTATATCTAGGTATAGAATCAAGGCCATGATTCTCATGATGGGCAGTACTCTTCTTTTGATTTTGATGATGTTCCTTCTAATATGGGATAGTGATTGTAGAAGTTCTAATTCCAACGTGCTTCTTCTTCTTAGGACATTTGAATACCATATGATCATGATCTCCATAAAAACATAACCCATTGTCTCTTCGATGTTTTCTTTCCTTTGGTGTAAGTCTTCTGAGCCTAATGTTATCCAACTGCATGGGTTTTGGTTGAGATTCTTCCAACATATGTTGTTGAGGAACTGAGATAAACTTGTATTCTCGATCATGAACAAAAATCTTCTTCTCTTTCTTTCTCTCAAACAACCTATTGTCACACTCAATTGCTTGATTCATGAATTCATTCAAAGTATTTACCTTGGACATGGTTAACATGAGGTCCTTGACATCATCACATAAGCAACATTGAAATTGGTTGATAAAATAATCCTCATGCCATGTGAGATCACAAATGATTTGTTTGAATTTTGATGCATATGTAAACATAGGCCTATTTTCTTGATGTACCTTCCTTAACTTTGTTTCGGAAACACATGAACAATTGGTATCTCCAAAAGAAGATTTGAACTCTCGAACAAAGGCCTTGAAATCATGTAGAATATCCATATCCTTCTCAAGGATAGGTGCAAAACATGAAAGAGCAGGACCACCTAATAGAGTTCCTATGAGTTCTACTTGAGAAGCATCATCTGGGTACCTGTCTAGTTGCATCCTTATGAATAGCTTCACGTAATGCAAAAATCCTCGAAACTTTGATCTTTTCCCATCAAATTTCTCAGGCATGCTCACTTTTGGACTTTTCTTCATGTTAGTTGTCATGGGGGTACTTGAAGAAGATTGATTTACAATGATCTACAACTCTTGGATTTGCCTTTGAAATTCTATGATTACGTCTTGAATATTATGTTGTTGAATCCTTTGTTGGGTTTCTCGTATCTCCTTGGACTTGTTTTTGAATAACTTTAAGTGCAGAAAAAAGTTCTTCATGAATAATCTCCATGGTGCTTGGTCTTCATGAAGGTAGTCTTGCCAAAATGTTAGTGGAGCACTAGATTGTGCTCTCTGACTACACTAGACAAGATTTCAGAAATACACTTATGATAAGAAGAACACCCGCACATGGAAAATGACACAAGAATATGTAACTAATAAAAGAAGTCCCACAACTCGGGACTGATAGGTGTGGAAAACTAGACTAGAGATGATATAGGAGATCCCACAACCCGGGATCGTATGGAACAAGATAACAAGACTACAAGAATTCCCTTCAGGAAGATGAACTAAATACAAGAAATAACTCGACAAGATCTCATACTACGAGATTACAACAGGACAAGAAAGGATGTCTACGATACAAGACTAGAAAAGACTAGACAAGACTAGACAAGACTAGAGCAAGAGACAAGACTAGAACTTGAATTACTCATTTCAGCTATCTGGGGTCCTTCCTTTAATCTAGCATGATATGCACGAAACATCATGTCCAAATTTTCTGGTATGGGTTCCACTAAAACTAATCCTGGTCTCTGAGCTGGGTTCTCCTGATTCGATTCTTGAGAAGTCAATTCTAGAATTTTGGCTCTGGATTCCTTCAGACTTTTTTCCAACTCAGTTATCTTTTTGCTCCACTTTCTCTTAATTCTTTCTCTGGAATCTTTCCAAGATTTTGTCTTTTTATTACTAGACTCTCCAACTTCGCTGGTTTCAACTATTTTCTCAGGATTAACCTATTGATTCTGTAAGAGCGCCTGGGCTCTTGTTATAGCTTGGATAGGCATGTAGGTAGGGTTGGATCCATCTGCATTATGTACAATACCTATCACGTTGATTGATGTCACTTTTGAAGCATTCGTAGGGTTCTTGGGACAATCTTTTATGACATGCTCTTTACCACACTCGGCACAAAAGCCTTGTATGTTATAGTATTGTGATTGTCCTGTTATCAGAGGGTGTGGACAATCCTTTATGAAATGATCTCCTTGGCACCTAAAGCATGGTCCTCTAGGGCCCTATGGTCTTTGCTGTCTTAATTGGGGCCGTGGATTAGGGTTTGTGTACATCACGCTAGCATAGTTGGGCTCCCAACTAGGTTCCAATGGTGGACTATCATATTGATATGTTTCCACATGTTCTGGTGACTCCGTATAATATGCGGGTGGACTATCTACATGAGTAGAGTCAAAACTGTTAGAATTTGGGTCACTCTCTGTGATCAGGGGTGAAGAAGGCACTAAAGCCCTATTGAGGTTCTCTTCTGCAGTAGCGTATTTGACTGAGATGACATTAGCTGGTGGGGGTGGCTGCTGAGCTAAAACAGGTTGAGGTCTTTGTTGAGCCTGATAAGGATAGTTTTGAGGAGGCCTATAGTAATGAGGCTGATCATTGTATTGACCCTGATACCTACCTGGTTGCGGGTATGCTTGCAGGTAGTTCTATGCCACTAGGGTTACCTTGTGTTTGTGTTGCATTGGGACACACATTTTCCATATGATCACCACCACAGGTATAACAACACTTGTTTGTTGTTAACCTAGGCATCTGTTTACTAGAAACTCCTAGTTTTTGGGGCACTTTTTCTCCTTGGTCTTCTATCGAGCTAGACAATTTTGAGGATGCTAGAGATGAACAATCTAAGTCTTTATAGAGTTCCAACTCATCTCCAAGTTTGTCCTCAATGTCTATACAAATTCTTACACATTGATCTAATGTTCTGGGTTCCTTCAAGTATACATAGGAGCGTAGTTTAGAGCTCAAGAGGCCATCTAAAAACAATGACACTTGCTTGGCCTGTGAGGGTAACTCTGGCATTGGGCATCTCTCCACATATTGTCTAAACCTACGTCCTAAAAGTCTAACTGTTTCTTGAGGGGTCTATTTGAAACTATGAATCAACGAAGACGTATCATGCCTGATTCCACTCTTAGAGAATTCTATGATGAATGACTCTAACAAGTAATGGATATCTCTAAATTTCCTTTGTTGCAATGGTTGGAACCAAGTTAAAGCCGTGTTATTTAACGTTAGTCCAAATGCATTATATTGCGTGAACATGTCTTCTACTTGCTCTGCTCGTAACACTTGCTTAAATTCCGCAACATGATCGTAGGGATCTCCTGTCCCATCAAAGTAGTTTTTCATGGACTTAACTAGATGCGTGGGTCTTAGTACGCTGGGGTGTTCATGTGGTCTAAGTAGAGGAAAATCATCTCTACCACCTGGTATTCTAGGTTCCCTTTGTCTTTCCACTCTATCGGTGTCCATGGTGGTTCTATCTTTCCCTATAGGATGAGTGAAACTTACTTCCGGTCTCTCTTTGTTCTTCTCTCTTTGAGCACCATGGGCTGAGGATGTTCCAGCACCTTGATGGATCATATTTACATTTGTTCGAGATGGAGGGAAGACTAACTCGCCTCTCCATGTGTAGGTATTTCTTGCATGGTATGGTACTACAAATACTCGTTCTAAAGTCTCATCCAAGTATACAACCTTTCCAGGTGTATCTGGGTCCTTGAATTCGTAAATAATGATGGAGCCTACCTCATTAGGTTGTTCCATTCTGTACCTCCAAAATGCTTCGTCAATTTCCTTATTCACAAACAACTCTATGCTTCTATTGTCCTGAGGGATCCAATCTGGGATTAGCACTCTTGTCAGTACAGATTTCCCTCTAGGTGTCCTGGGTTCTTCTCCTACTGGTTCTTTTCCTTCGGCTCTAGCTTCCATCTCTAAGTGAATTACACCAAACTCATTGGTATTATTTGGCTGAGTACTTATGATGTACATTGTTCCTTCCTTGTCTATGTATGTGTCTCTCTCAAATTTCACCACTGGACGTTCCAATCCAATGGGTTGATCAGGGTTGTGCAATTGCACTACCGATCTTCGCAAACCATCCTCATAGATGCGAGCACCTAAGTGGTTGGTTCGGACAAATTCTAATTGACTTCTATAGGGTCCTTCGGGTCTTTCCAAATATGCTATGTTTAACCCTCCTTCTGGTCTTTCTGTGCTAAAGGCCATTTCTGATTCACTAGTATTTGAGCCCAACTCATAAGGATAGCTATTCAATTGCTGGGCCCACAAACGTGCAGCAGTTCCTACACTTGCTTCTGATGATCTAAGGCTTCGTCGTTCTGACTTACCTTTATGCTTACCCGATCTAAGGTTCATGAATTTACTTCCTAACACTTTCTGATTGTCAATGGTTCTTTGTTCTTTATTGCTTGTTTCTTTTTAAATTCCTTTAAGTTCTTGTCTTATCTTACTATAAGCGTCAGGAATCGACTTTTCGTTGTACTTTTGAGTTCTCGTTCCATCAGAATTAGGTTCTTTCCTTTAGGTTTTTGTATCACACACTTTTACTATAGTCTTGGACTTGAAAAATTAAGTCTCTTGAACTTGATGCATTCCTATCGTTATTAATCCACAATGCTACCGTTTAGCCTAAGCTAATAATTGACTGAGGGGGTTGAGTATTCTTCCAACCTCAAGTCAGCTCCTTTGATTGCTCTGTTGCCCAAGAAGTCCCACTTCCCATGCCTTGCATTCTTCACCGCCTTGCTTTGATTGCCCTTGATTGCCCTTGCTAGACCTATAAAAATCCAATGTTTAAACGAATTATGAAATTGAAGATCAAGCACTTTGATATATACACCTTTCAGGTCCCTTCTCCTTTGTTCAAAATTTTAATGCCCCCTTTCTGTTCTAGCCCCCAACAATGGGTCAAGAGCTTTCTAACGAGCTATAAAGCTCAAAAAACGGACTTTCGATGAAAAAGATATGAGCATTCAGGCTCTCGAGGGTAAAAGCTGACAATTAGGTTTCTCTTCAAATATGAGCTAGTGGGTCTCCAATGAGTGTAATCACCCAAAAATTCTCTCAAAATAGCCTCAAATTTGTCCAAAAAATGAAACCCTAAATTTGGCATTTTGGGTGAACAATCGCGATGGTCTGGGACAATCACGATGGTCTGGGACAATCGCGATGGTCTGGGACTGTCATGATGGCTCAAGTGAACCATCGCGATGGCGTGGTACAATCGCGATGGTCCAATGGTGCGAACCGTCGCGATGGTCTAATGTGAACCGTCACGATGGTCTAAGTGAAGCGTTGCGATGGTCTAATCGACGAGCAATCGCGATGGCATCGGTCAACGGTCAATGCAACCATCGCGATGGCCTGAGTCTGTCACGATGGCCTGAGTCTGTCGTGATGGTCACGAGGCGCGATGGCTTGAGCCAATCTCGATGGTCCAACTTCGGGGCGTCGCGATGGCATCCCTGGTATCCTCGTGATGGTCTATCTTGACACGTGGTAGGATCGTCGCGATGGCATGGGCCAATCGCGATGGCTTGGGGTCGACGGGATCGTCGCGATGGTTAGGGACCATCATGATGGCTCAAGTGAACCATCACGATGGTGTGAGACTATTGCGATGGTCCAATCGAGCCGTTGCGATGGCGTGAGCCAATCGCAATGGTGTGACACAATCGCGATGACGTGAGCCCATCGCGATGGTCCACCAAACTATGAATTTTTGAAATACATTTGTGGATTCGTGTGTGCGCAAGTGTCCCCTACCTCGTGGTGAACTCGCTTACAAAAAATGCCGAACTTGGCAGACCATCGCGATGGTCTGACACACACAATAGATTTTGATAGAAAGTGGATTTTTTACCTTCTGGAAGCTTTCCTATTGCTTTGGACTCTGTACCTACAAGAAAACTCAAAAACACACATGCACATACAAGCACAAAATCTCTCTCTCTCTCTCTTGCATGCACAAATGAGGGTAAATGAGGAGAATGGGTGGATATGGTGAATTTTCTGAGTTTTTTGGAATGGAAGAAGATGATGCGGTGGTGAAGGAGTGTAGAGGAGATGAAAAACACAAAAAACTAATTAAAAACAACAACAAAAACTGAAATTTTTACCTTCCAATGCTACTTCTTGCTATACTCATACCATCACACAATCATCCTAGACTCGATCCCTGGCAATGGCGCCAAATTTGGTGTTGCTCTAGCACAATGGTGAGAACCACATTAAGAAGCTCCACCTCCTTAATGTCAATCCATGGAAGAGATAGGAGTGATATGAAGATCGTGAATGTGAAATGTAGTGAGAGTGAAGGTGAGAAGCATAGAGATGCACACACACATACACACACACATGTAGGAGACAAGCAAGACACAATGGAAGGTAGATTAATAGAATCTATTACTCAAGATCTCAATTACAAGCTCAAAATAGCTCTAAGCTCACACTAATCAACACTAACCACTAGCTAACCTCAAAAATGAGCTCTCTAGCTCTTTTTATAGATTCTAGACTAGTTTTGACCGATTTCACATCTAGTGACCGGCATAGTTAAAAAATAGGCTCTAGGTGCTATTTGAGGGGTAAACGGGATCCAAAAATAGCCAAAATTGGTAGGCTCATTCTACCTAAGCTCCTCTAGCACAATGGTGAGTACCAACGTGAGAAGATTCACCTCATAATTGTCAATCCGTGGAGACGTGAGGACTAGTATGAAGACTATGAGCAAGTGAAGGCACAAGTGTGTGAGTGAGAAGCACACAAGCATGCACACACATACACACACACGCGCACACAAGGCAAGAACAAGGAGAGAAACAATGGAGTTCTTTGCATTAGTCAAAAAGTCTCTTACATAAGCTCAATTCACAAACAATCTAACCTCAAAAATGAGCTCTCTAGCTCTTTTTATAGTTTTCTAACTAGCTTTGGTCTTGTCCAGACCTAGTGTCCGGCCTAGTTAAAAATTAGGTTCTAGAGCCTATTTGAGGGCTCAAACAGAGTCTAAAAATTATGAAAATTGATATGTAGCTAGTTCTAATACTCCTCAAGCTCGAGGACTCCTCGGCTTGCACAAAATGGAGTCTATTCTACCAAAAACAGAATTTACAATGTTTGTGTAGTGATTAAAATCACTTGAGTTGTAAATGGTCCATGGAAAAAATGATTGGGCCTTGTTGCCGTATTGTGCATGACTCCTCTGTTGCGCTAGTATGCTCTTCATCTGACTTGTATGCCAACACGCCCCCCTTCCTAGCGTCTGTCGCCCCTGACAGACCTCTGTTCTATCGGGTGGTCGATATAGTATTGGATGACATTGGTGGCAAGTTCGTGTTCTCCTATCCTTAAGCCTCTTGCTAGATCTGTTGGTGCATGACAATCATCAATTGAAGAATTATGGAGGAATGAAGTCAAGGAGTCAAGAAGAAAACAAAGTCAGATGGTTGAAGGAAGGACATGTTCAGAAAACCCAAAGATATGTACACATATGTACATTAGCTGACTTATATCTTTGTTTAGTCATACACTTGTATATATTCATATATAAATATGTTGGAAAATGTCGGGCAAAGAGAGCAGAAGAAGATAAGAGAATAGGGAGAGAGAAATTAGTGGCATTAGACACATTGTAAGTGAGTGAATTATCCATCCTCACTAGTATGTAATTTTTTTTGAAGAAATCGAGAAACTTGCGCCCGATGTTTTGCAGTCTGCTCCTTCTGTGTTTAATCTTTTGAGAAATCCTTCTGCACGTGCCTAAGTCCATAGCTAATCTATCTATGGCTAGAATTTGAGAGGTTAATTGTAATCAGGCTGAGAGAATTTTGATTAGGAACATTCATATGTAAGAATGTTCTAAGAGTCGTAAAATCTGGCGCACATTTCATCTTCAATGAAATGATCATTGCTCAGTCCACAGTGTAAAGTTTTACACAAGTGAGGGCTTAAAATCTAAGTTGGAAGGTAAGCCATCTATGGCTAAAAGATCTTGATCAAACGGGATTTACTTTGGGAGAACCAGTGCTAAGAAGTTGCAGGTGTCAAAGTCGCCATTGCAGAGAAGCTCTTTCAGACATAGGTAAAATGTTTCACACATTTCTCAGTGTGTACTCAATCTTTTTGAGAGATTTAACTTGGTAAAGTTACGCCACCTTAAGGCAAAGTTTTATCAAAAACTTTACAGGATTGATTAGTCAATGAGTGATTAATCTGCAGCAGACTTTTCTGAAGAAGCTGAATTTTTCAGAATAATCAATTTTCTGATAAATTGGTGAAAGATATCTAAGTTTGGTGGAGTCTAAGGTTAATCTTGATATAGAGGTGATCTAAATTCAAGGTTAACTTGTTCTTTTGGAGATTAACACTCTCCATCAGTGGTATCAGAGCAGGTTGTGTCAAAATTGAAGTGAAGAAGACTCCGACTACTGCAGAAGTACAAATCTTTACATTTTGAAGGTGCAGAAGGATAAAGGTTGAAGAAAACTTGAAGGAAAACACATTGAAGCCATCAGAAGGATCAGAAGGAGCAACATTCGAAGTAAAGGTACATTCATTATCTGTAAAGGTTAAAGATTTGAGACTACAGGTGAAGTAAAGATGGGAGATAGTCTCCAAATTGAAAAGTTGGATAGAGAGAACTATCCAGCTTGGTCTATGAGGATGGAAGCTCATCTTATGAGCAAAGATCTGATAGGATACATCACAGGAGATGAAGAAAAGCCAGAATTCAGAGATCCTAGTGTTCCAACTAGGGAGGAGCTTGCAGACTTGAAGAATTGGATGAAGAGAGATGCTCAAGCAAGGAGCATAATCTACATGGCAGTCAATGACTATTTGCTTCCTCACATTAGAGGACTTGAAAGTGCATGTGACATTTGGAATGCTTTGGAGGAGCATTTCCAAAACACAACCAAATCAAGGAAGGCTTCATTATGGGCAGAGTTTACTACCTTCAAGAAGAAGGCCTCACAATCAATCTCTGATTATGTGACAAAGATGAAGGACATTGCAGATTCTTTAGGTGCAGTGGATGAAGATATTGAAGAAGACAAATTGGTAAGACAAATACTCACAGGGCTAAGAGGAGATGAGAAGTGGAAGCCTTTCATTTTATCTACAGAACTTTCATTAGATCACTTTACTCCTGATTTAAATCAATTGTTAGGTCATATGCTAACTTTTGAGAATGATGTCAAAGGAGATGTTGACAAGAGTGCAGGTCATGCAATGTACTCTAAAGACAAGAAGAAAGCCAACAAAGGGAAGCAACAATCAGGTGAAGAAGAAGGTACATCAAACCAAGCAAATTTCATGAGAGGAAGAGGAAATGGCAGAAGTAGAGGAAGAGGAAGAAACAACAAAGATAATGCAAGAGCTTGTTGGATATGTGGTAAGACCAATCATCTATCTTATGATTGTTGGCACAATAATCAAAATAATAATAATTATCAGAACTTTAATCAAAGAGCAAGAGGTGGTAGATTTCAAAGAGGAAACTTCAGAGGTAGAGGTGGTAGGAATTCTTTTGGAAGAGGTGGAGGAAGAAGCTTCCAAAATCAATCCTATAATAACACCTACTACAACTATACATCAGATCAGAAGGAGGACTCGACTCTCATTATGAATACATGTGAAACCTCACATGAGGACATGAGAGTGTTTTATATTGATTCAGGATGTAGTAATCATTTGAGTGGAAATATTGCTTTGATGACTGACCTAGATCATAATGCAATTAATCATACAGTTCAGACAGGTGATAATACAAAGCATAAGGTAAAGTCAATTGGTTCAGTCAAAGCTAAGGATGGGAGCACTCTTCTGAGTAAGGTACTTTATGTTCCCACAATTCCGAAGAATTTGATCAGTGTAGGTCAAATTGTGGAAAAAGGATATGAGGTAAGGTTTACCAATGATGGAGTTTATGTTGAAGACCCTAGTCAAGGGTATAAACAAGTTATTGCAGGAAAGAAAGAAGGAAGGCTCTTCACATTGAAGGTACAAGGAAATGTTGGACATGCTATGTTCACATATGGAGAGCCAAAGGTGTCAGAATTGGATCTTTGGCACAAAAGACTTGGACACTTTAATGAAAGAGGTATTAAAGAAATGATTAACAATGATTCAGTGCTTGGATTGCCTAACATTGCAGGTCAACACATGACATACAGATGTGAGGCATGTCAATTAGGTAAGGCTCATAAGCAATCCTATTCCAAGCATGGGTTTATGTATTCAGAAAGACTTGAATTGGTGCATACAGATGTGTGGGGTCCTTCAAAGGACTTTAGTATAAATGGTTCAAGATATTATGTCATATATGTTGATGATGCTACCAGGTGGATCACAATCTATGTGATTAAAGAAAAGTCAGAAGTGTTTAATACATTTAAACACTATCATGCATATGCAGAAAGGATTACAGGTCAAAAATTAAAGAGACTAAGGTCAGATGGAGGGGGAGAGTATTTTTCAAATGAGTTCAATGATTATTTGTGGAATGCAGGTATAAAGAGAGAAGTTACTTGCATGTATTCTCCTCAACAAAATGGGGTAGCAGAAAGAAGAAACAGGACTCTTGTTGAATTTGCAAGGTCCATGATGAAAGAGAAGAACTGCCCAAATTATTTGTGGGCTGAGGCTGTTAATATAGCTACATATTTGGTTAATAGGTTGCCTTGTAAAGCTTTGCAGGGCATGACACCATATGAAGCTTGGTGGGGTAAGAAACCTACCTTGGATCATTGCAGAATATTTGGATGCTTGGCATATGCATATGTGCCATCTCAATTGAGGCATAAGTTGGAGCCTAAGGCAGAAAAGTATGTATTCATTGGCTATGATGATAAGCAAATGGGATACAGGTTGTGGAGTCCATCCACAAAGCAATTCCTTGTATCCAAGGATGTTACATTTGATGAGCAAGGTACTTGGTATGCAGGTAAATATAATGTACATGCAGATGATGAAGAAGTAGTGGAACAAAGAAAAGGTAAAGCAAAGATTCAATTACTTGATGAAAGTGAGAACAATGAAGTACAGGTTGAATATGAAGAGAGGCCAAGGTTTGATCCAGAATGTGATGAACCAGAAACTTCAAGAAGTGCAGAAGTTAGAAGGTCATCTAGGCATAAATGGCAACCTACAAGGTATAGCTATGATACTTCATTCCTAACTACTAAAGATTATGCTTATTTGGTAAAAGCAGATGAAGACCCTTCTACATATGAAGAGGCCAAAGGGAAGAAGAATTGGGAAGATGCTATGCAAGAGGAGTATGATGCATTGATAGAGAATCAAACATGGGATTTGGTTCCTAAACCTAATAGTCAGAAAATCATTGGTTGTAAGTGGGTTTACAAGACTAAAAGATTTGCAGATGGAAGTGTGTCTAGGTACAAAGCTAGACTTGTTGTGAAAGGGTATGCACAGACATATGGAGTGGACTATGATGAGACTTATAGTCCTGTGGAAAAAATGACAACCATCAGGACACTCATAGCAATTGCTGCTTGCAAAGGTTGGAAGTTATCTCAATTAGATGTAAAAAATGCTTTCTTGAATGGTTACATTTCAGATGAAGTCTACATGGAGCAACCAGAAGGGTTCAAAGATCAAGTGAGTCCAAATTATGTGTGTAAGCTCAAGAGAGCTCTGTATGGGTTAAAGCAAGACCCAAGGGCATGGAATTATAGGCTTGTAAAATTCTTGAATGATCTTGGATTTCAAGCATCAAAGGCAGATAGTAGCTTGCTAGTCAAAGCAAGTGAAGATGGGTTCATTTATGTTTGTATTTATGTTGATGACATAATACTTACAGGAACAGATGATAAAGGAATACAAATGATCAAGAAGCAGATGGAGAAAGAGTTCAAAATCAGTGATTTGGGGAACCTATCATTCTTCTTGGGAATGGAGATTTCTTATACTCAACATGGAGTATATGTGACTCAAGAAAGGTATCTTAAAAATTTGCTAACCAAATTTAAGATGGAAGATTGCAGGGTTGCACCTACACCTTTGGAAGTGAACCATAAATTGTCTAGGTTTGGAGGAGAAGAGTTCAGAGATATGAAACTCTATCAAAGTTTGGTTGGTAGCTTGATCTATGCTACATTAACAAGGCCTGATTTGTCGAATATATACAAGTGTATGACTAAACAAAGATATAAGTCAGCTAATGTACATATGTGTACATATCTTTGGGTTTTCTGAACATGTCCTTCCTTCAACCATCTGACTTTGTTTTCTTCTTGACTCCTTGACTTCATTCCTCCATAATTCTTCAATTGATGATTGTCATGCACCAACAGCTCCCCCTCAATCATTAATTGAGGTTCTTCTCTATCTTCTTAATTCCTGCCATATCCTTGAATCTTTGTAGCTTTGGTCCATCTAGACTTTTTGTCATCATATCTGCAATTTGATCTTTTGTGGGAGTGTGTATGACTTCAATCTCTTTCTCAATGACCTTCTCTCTCAGGAAATGATACTGTATTTCAATATGCTTAGTTCTAGCATGAAATACAGGATTAGCTGCCAAGTATAATGAACTCATATTGTCTCCACAAATAATAGGAGTACTCTGAATCACATCAAAAACTTTCAAAAGTGTCTTTAGCCATATTACCTCCTTTGCAGCTTCCACCATACCTTTATATTCTGCCTCTGTAGATGACAAAGCAACTGTATGTTGCTTCTTAGAACACCATGAAATCAATTTGTCTCCTACATAACACAAGTATCCATGTGTTGATCTTCTATCATCCACATTACCTGCCCAATCTGCATCACTATATATCTTCACTCTTGTATCAGAAGTAAATCCATAGTACAACCCTTCTCTGAGTGTACCCTTGATGTACAACCCTTGAGTGTACCCTTCATATATAAATATGTTGGAAAATGTCGGGCAAAGAGAGCAGAAGAAGATTAGAGAATAGGGAGAGAGAAATTAGTGGCATTAGATACATTGTAAGTGAGTGAATTATCCATCCTCACTAGTATGTAATTTTTTCTGAAGAAATCGAGAAACTTGCGCCCGATGTTTTGCAGTCTGCTCCTTCTGTGTTTAATCTTTTGAGAAATCCTTCTGCACGTGCCTAAGTCCATAGCTAATCTATCTATGGCTAGAATTTGAGAGGTTAATTGTAATGAGGCTGAGAGAATTTTGATTAGGAACATTCATATGTAAGAATGTTCTAAGAGTCGTAAAATCTGGCGCACATTTCATCTTCAATGAAATGATCATTGCTCAGTCCACAGTGTAAAGTTTTACACAAGTGAGGGCTTAAAATCTAAGTTGGAAGGTAAGCCACATATGGCTAAAAGATCTTGATCAAATGGGATTTACTTTGGGAGAACCAGTGCTAAGAAGTTGCAGGTGTCAAAGTCGCCATTGCAGAGAAGCTCTTTCAGACATAGGTAAAATGTTTCACACATTTCTCAGTGTGTACTCAATCTTTTTGAGAGATTTAACTTGGTAAAGTTACGCAACCTTAAGGCAAAGTGTTGTGCAAAGTTTTATCAAAAACTTTACAGGATTGATTAGTCAATGAGTGATTAATCTGCAGCAGACTTTTCTGAAGAAGCTGAATTTTTCAGAATAATCAATTTTCTGATAAATTGGTGAAAGATATCTAAGTTTGGTGGAGTCTAAGGTTAATCTTGATATAGAGGTGATCTAAATTCAAGGTTAACTTGTTCTTTTGGAGATTAACACTCTCCATCAAGATCAGCTTTCAATGCATCCCAATGTATTGCGCCAGGGACCTCTGGTTGCGGTGTGGTGTAGTACTCAGAGTACATTGCTTGTTCACAAGCAAAGAGATGGAGCAGGTGTATTGGCTTCGGTGCGAAGATCTCCGAGTGATACTCCTAGAAACCTGATCTGAACATTTCTTCGAAGGTCTGTTTGTAACATGCAGAGAGGTATTTGATGCGTGCATGCCAGGCGTAAGCCACACGAATACTGGGGGTGGTGCTCATGTCATACACCAAATTATGATTTCCATTGGTAAACCCCGGTAGACGTACCTGTGGTGCGGCTGCATTTCTAAAGGTTTTTAGGACTACCTGCATCATATCTAAAATCTTAAGCATCATTTGAGCTGCCACATCTGGCATGGGCTTCAATCGCGGCATCCAATGTCGAATTGTTCCCATCATGTATGCTACCGACGGTGGTCCCTGTGGTGGCGCAATGTACAGGTAGTTTAGCCATTCCTTGCATTGCGTGTTGTTCTGCACTTTGATATTGAATGCCTTCCAAGACCTGCGACGTGGAACTGGACCGTAGCATGGATTGTATAGGAGATGTAAAGGCGCGTTGTTCCATGTGCGTAGCATTTCTGGATATGTCTCTAGAAGTTTCTGCCGCCAGGTGGGTTGATGAATTTTGCCTTTTTGCACCTCTAGAGGAAGGTCTTCGGGTTGAAATTGGGTAGCAAAGGCATGAATCTTACCCGTGACTCTCTGTATTTCTGCATTATAATCAGCCAGGATAATATAATAAGGCCTGTATTGGAGTTCAGATGAGAGGATAAGGAGTCTCGATGACAGGTTCTTGAAGTAAGCAGATTGTAGCACAGTTTCCTCTATGACCCTCATGGCCTGATTTTGCACTATTGTGCGCTCTTCGTGAGAACTCCCGATTTCCTCCACTTGATGTAGCCATGGAGGCCGTGGTGCTTCGAATGTGTCCTGAGCTTCTTCCGTTTGTTGGCCTCCTGGGAAGGGTTGTGGGTCGTATTCTTCTTCAAATGTCTGTTCC
The DNA here is from genome assembly GCA_020310875.1 of Ceratopteris richardii. Taxonomy (NCBI): domain Eukaryota; kingdom Viridiplantae; phylum Streptophyta; class Polypodiopsida; order Polypodiales; family Pteridaceae; genus Ceratopteris; species Ceratopteris richardii. The sequence continues at coordinate 17,111,947 of CM035419.1, read as the reverse complement.
ACAGGAATTTGTACTACTTCTTCGTCGGTGGGAGCCTCTGGAGGGGAAGGTGGTCTCTCATATTGTAGTAGACGTGCTTGCAATTCGGTGACCTGTTTCTGGAGATCTTTTAAGGCCTCTGAGTCTGTGAGAAGTGAAGCCGGTTGGAGGAGGTGGTTTGAGAGGCTGCTGTTGTTTCTTTTTGGTGTTTCTGCTTCAGTTGACCCAGTTCCTCTGCTAGCAGGTCATGTGCTTCAAGCAGCATGGCATAGTCTTCCAATATGATCTTGATATTGTCGGGGGTCACTGCTTGAAACTTTGATGGGCTGATGGGTGCCCCAGGTGTGCTTTCGATAGCTGCTTCTAGGTTTTCCTGATTTTGTAAGTGCAGGCGTCGATTCTCTTCATGAGCGGCAGCAAGATGTCGCTTGAGTAGGGCCATATTTCGCTGACGCTTTGAATTGCATTCCAGCTGTGTCCGTAGATGACCTTCGACCACTTGTATTGCTTCCTGATCTGTGTTCTGTAACTGTACCTCCAATATGCTATGAGCCTCTTGGAGAGTTTGGAATTGTGTGTGGATTTCCTCCTCTAGTGCAGCAAGGCGGTGTTGTAGTGTCTCCGAGTGCTCTTGCAGGCGTTCATTCTGTTGCTGGAGCTGATTGTAATCTGTCCTTAAGTTTGATATACAAGCTAGCATGGTGTCCAATGCATTTCCTATAGATGAGGGGGTGGTGTTTACAATGGAAGATGCATGGGAAGGGAATTGGGGAAGGGGAAGAGTGAATGATGTGTCTATTGAAGACGTGTGTGTGGGTGAAATTGGTGAAGGGGAAATGGGAGGAGGTGGAAGCGTGGGGGGAGGGGGAGGTGCCGTGGGTGGTGAAATGTCCATACTTTCAGGAGTGGGTGCGAGTGTGGGGTCTACCATATACATTGGAATGGTAGGTGGTGTGTGTGTGAAAGTGGTGAATGGATGAGAAGTGGGGTGGGGAGCTGAAAATAAAGGGAATGGTTGAGACCTGGGTTGAAAAGTTCTAGCAAGGAAGTTATGGAGGGATTGGAGAAGTGGAGAGATGGAGGTCGGGGGTTGAGGTTGTAGAGTTGAGGAGGGCATGAAGGGTTGCGTGGTAGCAGGGAAACCCATGAATATGGATCTAGGGTCAGGATGACCTATGGCTGAGGGCATGGGGGATGGTTGTCCTAGGGCAGGCTCTATGAGCGATTCGGTGGATTGTGTAGTGATGGGGGTTGCTTCATAGATTGGGTTATCAAAGGTGGAGAATAGGGTTGAACTAGAGATGGGAGTACGGAAGATGAAGGTTGGTTCGGTGGGTTGAGTGGTCGAGGTGATTTCCACGGTTTCTGCTCTAGGAGGCGATGGTGGGGGTGTGGGTGGTAGTGGCTCGGTGGATTCCTCATGGGTGACTGGGTGCTCTTGGCTAGCAGTTTTTGTTGCTTGGGCGGTTGTCCTGATGGGTTCGGATGTAATAATTGACCCTTCTGCTGTTGTAATGGGGATCTGGATATTCTTACCTGAGCGTGGTCGTGTCTAGAATCTTCGTGGATCATATTGAACTGGAGACCTCCTAATGGCGGTCCGCACTGCTTCTACTACCCCATATGTTTCTGCCATCAATAAGAGACCTTCACTATATTCTGAGTCAACTCTTGCTTCTTCCAACAGCTGAGTCATGAGTACTCTACTGCTCTGTTCGGTGAGCAATTGTTGCGATCGCACTCGTTCCATAATTTGATACAGCCTTCAGAGTTCTGCTGTATAGGCTGGGGCTTCAGTGGTCTCCTCTTCATATGCTCCTTCTTCTTCTAGGTGTCCTTGTTGTTGACCTTGCTGAGCCTCACTCCAATGTACATGGCGGCCGTCTGTAGATTTTCTTCTTCTTTGTGAAGATGTGCCTTGTTCTTCTGCATCTAAATAAAACTCTACATCAGAGAGTTGTGTACTTTGTAAGAATGCTTCGAAGTCCTGGGGATCCATTCCTTCAGCATCTCCAGTTGTAGCAAATTCAAATTCAGATGGAGCAGGAGGAGCTGAAGGGGTAGCTTGTGTCGTAGTTTCAGATCCAGACTTGGGTATCCTAATGGTAAAGGAAGGTACAGTGGTCTCCCCTCGTGGCGATACTTCAGGAGTAGTCAGAACTTCCCTTGTCTGGACACAAGGGATCGCACCCCTCATGCGCTTGGATTGATGTGTGGACGTCTTGAGCTTCTTAAACATTTGTAATTGTGCCCAAGTTAATGCACGTTCAATGGGAACATCGTATGCTAGGCACCGGTAAATAATGCGTGTGATTGCACAACAACCGTTCACCACTAATTTCCTAGAAGACCTTTTATTTGCTTCATACAATTGATCTATAATCCATACCAACAGCTTAATTGGTAACGCACCTGCCTCCGCTAAGTAGAGAGCGAACCAGATTCTTTTGTGTGGTTGTGTGAAGCGGTCTAGGCTGGGGAAAGCAAAATGTTGCATGCACATACGGAGAGGGATGGACACTTTTGGTGTGAGTGCTGCCATGTCTTTAAGCTTCAATAGTTTCCTATCCTTCATGTTAGTAGGAACGAGAGCATCCTTCTCAGAAGGTACATGTGTGCCGTGCATATTCAAAGCAGCGCTCACCAACTCCACAGTAAGTTCAAACCTCTTTAACTCGTTGTTGCCTAGCAAGGAAGGAAGAACAAATGATCCTGGTTTGTCCTTTTCTTCATTAGCTTGTAATGTGGAGACCAAATAATAGCATCGGAGGAGATCCGGTTTAGGTAGTGGTGCTTCAAAGTATTTTGTTAGCCCTGCACGTTGCCATATGGTCTGGAGATCCTCGGTGTTCTGTAGAGTCTCAAACTCCTTGGAGAAAAATTGGAATCGAACCCATGATCTGTCATACTCGCACTTAGACTCCCATATATACTTGGCCTCTCCTAATGGACTTGGCATGCCATTGAACCAATGAGAATTGGCATGGACTCTTTCTGTGATCCCTGTGGGTGGATCCGGTACCGGGATTTGCTGAAGGTGTTGCAGCTCCACAGGTCGTTTAGTTGGTGGCACATCCACAGGTAGACTATCCACATCGATTCCTGCAGTAAGTATTCCTACTTGTGAGCTCGGACCTGTCGCTTCTGCCATGTTACTTCTTGCCTCCTGATTCTGTGAGAATATAGAAACATGTGTTAACATTGTAAAGGACAAGTTAGAACCGTTTTTGTCCCCATTACAACATTATCATGAGGTTCGGGAGAGATTAGTAGGTTAATAAGTGCTCGGTGCTTGTGTGTGTAGTTAGGAATTGGTTGGACCTAAGAACTAAGTGGAATGATGTAGTGTGAGAGTGACGTAGTTAGTAGGTGGGCATGGATTTACAACTGGGGTCCGGGGGTTTATTACAAGTTTTGGGTTGCCAAATGCAGTGGATGGGCTTTGATCTTGATTTTGTGGAGACTCTGAAGAGTTTGATAGGGGTATCTGCTTGAAGATGAGGCTTTTTAGGGACCCATTTACAAGTGATTCTACTAGTGCTCATGGAAGAATATGTGTCCGTGCGTGATGCGTAATACTGGGCCTCAGAAGTGAGTGAAACATGTTGTACCGGTTGCGGCCTTGGTGTAGCTATTTGAGCCCGCAAGCAAGCCTTAGGCACCCAGATTTGTCGTGATTGTGGGGTGGCCTTCATTGACTTCTTGGGTACCCAAATAGACTTCACCTTCGCAGAAGAATTAATGAAGGACTTCTCATTAGTGTCATGTTGTTGACTACTAATAAGAGGTTTTGGCCGTGGGGTCGGCCTGGTCTGAACAGGGTATTCGCCTTTTCGCCTCCATACTTGCTTCCATGGCTGAAACAATCTGCTTTGCTCCTTTTTTTGGCATCCAGTATTGGTAGTGTTCTACTTCTTCTGTATTTGATCTGCCGTGGGTTGTTGCAACCTTCTGGTCTTTGGAAAAGAAGGTAGTTCCGTCCTCTCCCTGGCTCCGTTGTTGAGATTAGCCTCTTTCTGCATCATACAGTTTTGGACAAAAATAGCATTGTCAACTTCATGTGCGCCCCTGGAAGGACCAGGAGTTTGTGCCTTGCCTAGTTCCTTGAGTGCCTCATTTTCCAATTCAACTGTAATTCGGCTATGATCTACCCATACCTGAAGAAGTCCACTTCTTAGGTTGAGGTTGACTGCATGATCATAGATCCAGTCCTGACCCAAGACAAGAGGCTCAGTGAGGTCCTCATCTTGACACACTAGTACTTTGACTGTCATCACTTCGTCTTGAATGGAGATGGGAAGTGTTGCGAACATTTGTTTTATGTAGGGTACAAGTTTCAAATTATGTAAATACCTTTGGGAAGTCTTCAAATACTTCAAGAAGGCTCATATTATTCATAAAATTTAGCAAAAATACCACGTGAGTTCTAGAACATGGTGAGTCAAATTAGTGAGTCACAAGGGAGCTTCAGTGGTGTCCTAGTGGAAGGTCGATGTGGCTAGTTGTTGGCAGTAGCCTTGGTACACCAGGACGTACAAGACATGAAAGTCAAAGAAGGGAGTCAGAGCGAAGGGACAGCACAAGCAAACAGGGCAGTCAAAGAAGATCTGGCAAGTAGGCCAATATTTTTTTCAAGACATTAATGCAAATCAAAGAGATGGACATGCAGGAAGAAAGAGCAAGTAGGGAGCTCGAAGATATGTATGGCAGAGCACTAGAAGAAATCCCTACAACAACAGTGATTTTTATCACTAACAATCATTGTAAATATCATTTCACCTTTTTGTAGCTCCATTTTGTGCAAGCCAAGGAGTCCTTGAGCTTGAGGAGCCTTAGAAGTAGTTGCGTACCAATTTTCGTATTTTTTAGATCTCGTTTGAGCCCCCAAATAAGCCCTGGAACCTAATTTTTAACTAGGCCGGACACTAGGTCTGGACAGGACCAGAAGCTAGTCAAAAACTATAAAAAGGGCTAGAGAGCTCATTTTTGAGGTTAGATTGTAATTGAAACGAACTTGTAAGAGCTATTGAAAGTAATCTAAAGAACTCCATTGATTCTCTCTCTTTGTCTTACCGTGTGTGCGCGTGTGTGTGTATGTGTGTGCATGCTTGTGTGCTTCTCACTCACGCACTTGTGTCGCCACTTGCTCGAGGTCTTCATACCATCCTCACGTCTTCCCGGATTGACATTAAAGGAGGTGCTACTCATCACTGAGCTACACCAAATTTTGGCGCCGTTGCCGGGGATCGAGCTTTGAGGACGAGCGTGTGATGGTAAGACGTAGAGTTGACGCGTTGGAGTTGTAGGTATTTTCTTCACTCTCATCGATTTTCTTTTACTTTCTTCACCATCTTCATCACCATCATCATCATCATCATCACCATCTTCCACCTCCATCTCCATCATCGCGAAAATTTCAGTTTTTTGACTATATCCCCATCTCCACCTCATTTCCCTCATTTCACTTGTGAGAGAGAGCGAGAGAGCGAATTTGCATGTGCTGTTTTTTGCATGTTTTGTGAGTATTCTGCAGGTACAGGCCGCATCATCATCCCCAGCACCCTGCGCAGGTACGGAAATCTGAGTAACTGTCTGTGTGTCGCCGAGCTCTGTCAATCGCGACCGACTGAAAAATTGCTCTAATTGCTAAACAAAGTGCATATCCATGACCTACAGGCCTAGAGCTTCCCAAAAATGTGTTTAGTTTTTTGAAATTCCACAGATTTCTGTCAATCGCGATCGCTCTGTCAATCGCGATCGACAAACCACGACGGACAGATCTGTCAATCGCGATCGACACGTCAATCGCGACCGACAGCCCACGACGGCTCTGTCAATCGCGACCGACAGAGTCAACGACCGATTGACCACGACCGACTGACCATACGCGTGACACGTGTCAATCGCGATCGAGCCATCAATCGCGATCGACTCATCAATCGCGACCGACACAGTCAACGACTGTTTGACCACGACGGACAGACCACGACGGCTCTGTCAATCGCGACCGACACGGTCAACGACTGTTTGACCACGATCGACAGACCCTCGCGACCGACCTATCAATCGCGATCGACTCATCAATCGCGACCGACAGAGTCAACGACCCTTTGACCACGACTGATTGACTTCTCGTAACCCCAGTCAATCGCGACTGACCAGTCAATCGCGACTGACAGCCCCGACGGACCTGTCAATCGCGATCGACACGTCGATCGCGACTGACCTGTCAATCGCGACCGACAGACTTTGCGAACGCGTTAGAAGGGCAAATTAGGTCAAATTTTCAAGGCAAAATTATTGGTCTAAATTTTGATTGAGTGTGGGTCAAACACTAGGGTGTAGTATTGCATCGCGAGGCCGTGCCACAAGCTACTCGAGTATTCCTATTTGACTGTTAGCTTGTGTTGAATTCTAATTTAACTCCCTAAACCCTGAACAGTCCTAACTTTTTCATACGAAATCCAATTTTTGAGCTCTTGGGCTTGCTGGAAAGCTCGTGGCATATACTACACGCCCTCAACTGTTTTTTATAAAGATAATGCGTTGATTTTCAGAGAGGGTATTTTGAAGTTGACCATACCCAGGGGGATCAAAGTCAGGGGTCTTTAGAATTATTTTTCTAAAAGTCACAATGCAAATATGTGTTTATGTTACATGAATGAAAGTGGTTGGTTGTGTCCTTTGAATATAAGCATTGAGCTAACCGTGGGTCTTTTATAGGTCCATTGAGAGCAACTGAGAGCGTACAAAGCAAGGTTTCTTTGCAAGCTTGAGAACCGGGTTCTTGAGCACCATAAAGCAAGGGATCAACAAGTAAGGTTGGACACTTTTAACTCCCTCTGTCAATTCATAGCTTAGGCTAAGAACGACGAGAGGTAGGAGCAAGTTAGAGCGACGGTAGGCAGTTATCAAGTTGAAGAGTACCTAAAAACTCAAGTTCAAGCTAAAAACTTAATCTCTGCACTGTCGATAACATAAAGGAAAAGAACTTAACGTGGAACGATCAACCTAAAATACGAAGAACATTCAAGTGTTCCTGACGACGTGATATCAGACAAGACCATAAACACAATAATTAACTAAAAAGAATCAAGTGACTGGTACCAATTGATTGGCAACGAGGTTGTACTCTGGAAAAAATTGGGCTAATCAGTTAGGCATATGAACCTTAGATCAGGACGACACCTAGCAAGAGAGAGACAAAGCCTTAGGTCTTCAGAGGCTAGTGTCAATCACACTGCAAGGTCTTGGGCCCAGCAGTTGAGCCACCAATCGAACTACCCTAGCTCTGAGACCAGTGAGTCAGAGATGTCTCAAGGCATGGACAGACCTACGGGAAGTTCAGGAGTGCCTTATTTATACAGGGTAGAAGGCCCTTACAAAACACAGCTGGAATATCTTAGGACCAACCGATTAGGGGCTAGCATCTATGAGGACGGCTTAGGAAGATCTGTGGTCCAAATTAAAAACCCGGATCAATCCATTGGACTAGAGTACCCAGCTGTCAAGTTTAAAAATGGTGCATACCTGGACAATGAAGGAACTATATATGTAGTCACTAGTCACCCTGATAGGACCGATGACTTTGGGAATGTAATCTCAGAAGCGGACTTAGGTGACCTGGAGCAAGGGAACATGGGTGCGGAACCTAGAACCCCTCGAGGTAAATCAGTTCTCACTAGGATTATCACGCCTGAATGGGTCCCCCAAGACAATAAGAGCATAGAGTTGCTCTTCAATCGAGAAACTGATGAAGCCTTTTGGAGGTATAAGTCTAATCAGCCAACAGACATAGGAAATATCATGATCTATGAGTTTAAGGATCCGGAGAGCCCAGACAGAGTGACCTATTTAGATCATGCTTCAGAACGGATCTTTGTGGTGACAGAAAATGATAGGCATGCCTACACTTGGAAAGGTGAATTCATTTTCCCCCAACCAAGATCAAATGTATCCTATGGTCACCCTGGAGCTGGAACTTCCCAAGCTCATGGTACGCAAGGAGACAGAAGTAGAGCTAGACCAGAAGTAAGTTTTGCCAACCCTGTAGGCAGAGAAAGAACGAGAACAGAGACGAATAGGGTAGAACCTCCTGAGATACATAGAGCCCACAGGAACCAAAGAAATGTAGATGGATTCCCTCTGCCGAGGCCTAGAGAGCACGCAAGAACTTTGAGACCCACCCAGCTAGTTAAGTCCATGAAGAATTACTTTGACGGCACAGGAGATCCCTACGATCATGTGGCAGAGTTCAAGCAAGTCTTGAGAGCTGAACAAGTGGAAGATCTGTTCACGCAGTACAATGCCTTCGGTCTAACCCTTAGGAACACGGCACTTACATGGTTTCAGCCATTAGATGAGCGTCAGTTCAGGAGCATAGACCAACTCCTAGAGGCATTCATTGTAGAGTTCTCTAAGAGCGGCATAAGACACAATACCTCCTCATTGATCCACAGCTTCAAACAGACCCCCCAAGAGACTGTCAGACTGGCCGGAAGAAGGTTTAGACAATATCTGGAAAGGTGCCCTATTTCGGAGTTACCCACATCTGCTAAACAAGTAGCCTTGTTCCTTGATGGATTGCTGAGTACGAAATTGAGATCCTATGTGTATCTGAAGGACCCTAGGACTATAGAAGAGTGTGTACGCATGTGCATTGACATTGAAGATAACCTAGGGGAAGAACTAGAGCTTTCCAAAATCTACAAAGATTCAGATAGTGCATCTAGTCACTCTTCCACGCAGTCCACATCAATTGAGGAACTTGCCGAAAAGGTAGCTCAGAAATTAGGTGTATCGAGCAAACAAATCCCAAGGTTTGCCCCTGTGAAAAGATGCTATACATGCGGTGGTGACCATATGGCGAATGTCTGCCCCATTATGGCTCAACCCCAAGTAAACCCTAGTAGCCAGTACTGCACCATAGAACGGAGATACACCAATCACACCGCACAAGATTGCCCATACAACAAGCAGGCAGTTAGACAACCCTACTCGCAGCCCTACCAACAAGGCAGATACCAAAACCAAAATCCACCACCACAATATGCTAGACCCCAACAAACCTACCAACCACAATATCAGGCCCAACAGAGACCCCAACCGGTACTAGCTCAACAGCCCCCAAACCCCGCTAACGTGATTCCAGTAAAGTATGCTGTTGCAGAAGAAAACCTGAATAGGGCCATAGTACCAGTAACCTCATTGATCTCGGAAAGTGACCCAAGTGACCATAGCTTTGATTCTACACATGTCGATAGTCCCCAGGCTTACTACATGCAGTCCCCAGAACATGGTGAGTCTTACTATAGTGAAGAACCAAGTGAACCTAGTTGGGAGTCAGATTACACGAACGTCATGTATGCAAACCCCAACCCCAGGCCACAACCTAGGCAAGTAAGACCTCCATTCCCAAGAGGACCGTGCTACAGATGCCAAGGAGATCATATCGTTCGTGATTGTCCCTTGCCCCCACCTACACAACCCCAGTCAGTGACTATCCAAGGTTTTTGCCAAGATTGTGGAAAAGAGCATCTTTTACGAGATTGCCCAAAGAACCCCAATAATATGCCAAAAATCACTCCGATCAATGTGATTGGTTTAGTTGTAGATTCATCAGGAAGCGTCACTTCCACTGCACCAGTGCAGGTAGTCACTAGAGCTCAGGCTTTGCAGCAAAACCAAGAGACAAACCAAGGTAAGAACTCAGAGGCTAGTGAAACCGAGAGCATAACAAAGAAAAGGACTAGAGCATGGAAAGATAGTCGGGAAAGAATGAAAAGACAATGGGCTAAAAAGATGAGTGAACTTGAGGAAAGCATAAGAGAAACCAAAGCTAGGATAACTGAAATCACCTCTCAAATCCCTTCTCACAATACACCGCCGCCACCCCTACCATCTCCATCTGACCCACCACCCTCCCCACCACGTCATACGATTCCACCACCTCCTAGAGTAGGATCAGTGTTAGCTGATCCCACTCCTGAGGACATAGACATGATGCTCAAAGCATATCAGGCCAGAATACAAGAAGGGCCAAATGTCACGGATCATGCCAAGTGCTATCCTAGAGCTGACCTAGAGATAGAAAGAACCAAACTGTGCGCGAAAATGGTCGCATTGGCTCAAACTATGTTTGAAGCCAGTCGCCTTTTCAATTACTCGGGCTCAGCCAAAACGCAATTACACTTGGATGGATTCCTAGAGAAGTTAGAGAGGATAATTGCAAGATCTGACAAGGAAGAAAAAAATCAAGAGAGAGAGAAAGCAAGCAAAAACATGAATCATTCCCCATCGGAAGTGTATGTGGCCAATTCCACTAAACCAGACTCCTTTCCCTCCTTAGAAAGATTAGAGAGGCTAGTTGCACAGCCAGAAAAGGAGCCTATCCCTCAAAGAAAGGAAAGGGTAAGAGAACGGAAAAGCCAGCCTCTTCAGGAAGCCCACATGCCTTTTCAAGGAGCCTATCTTCCTCCCCAAAGGTCACAGGAGCCTCCCTCGAAAGCTTATGTACCCCCACAGGTAACCCACATCCCTTCCCAGAAAGCTTATGAGCCTGTTCGGAAAAGTAATAGCATAAGTAATCCTCCCCAAGAAGCTTGTGCCTCAGCTATCTATGACACCGAGGAAAGAGCCAACGATAGAATAAGCCCTCCTTCCCAGATAGCATATGTACCTAATTCTACGGAGCCAGATACTTCTTCTTCGATGAATCGGTTTGCACCAGACTTCCTACGAGAGATTCAAGAAGACAAATGGGATAACGAGAGTGAGGTCGCCCCTCCTTTTGAACTTGTGGACGATGCACACGACCAATTCCCACAAGACATCCCATCAATTTACGGGGAACATGAGAGTGCTCAATCTCATGAGAGATTGGACTTTGAGTCTAATTCCATACAGGAGCTACCCCACTTCACAGGCCCATGGGAAGCAAAGTCCACATGTATGAGAGCACCCACAGTCATGGTAAGGAACGACGATTCAGTCATACCTAGGAACACGGAGATAGTAAAGAACACCAAAGTGCAGCGCAATCTCACCTTGGAAGAACTGCCCAAGGATAGACCAGAAGCGCGGAAATATGTAGCTAGTCGAGTAACTGAAATTGCAAAACCTCGTTCCAGGGTAGGATCCCATAGGACGGTGCCAGAAATTCCCTTGGATAAAATAGGAGATATGTGTGAGGGTGAAGAAGGGAACACCTATCTTCCCATTACCTACCAGGACTACACCACTAAGGCAATTTTGGACTCAGGTGCAGGAGTTGCAATTGCCACTACCTCCTTATGGAAGCGTTGGGGCAAGCCAGCACTCAGGCCAACGAGAATGAAATTGCAAATGGCAGATGGTCACATAGAGAGACCCCTAGGATTGCTAGAAGGAATAACTCTCACCACTTGTGGTGTCGAGTTTGAACATACCTTTGCCATATGTGACTTCAGCAAAAATCATGCCTATGAGATGATTTTGGGAAGACCATTCATGCGACAGTTGCAAGTGGTGCAGGATTGGGGGACCAATTCTTTGTACCTGCAGCACTTAGGTGTTACAACCAAAGTCAATCTCAAGGATTATTCTCATAGAGATGTCCCTCCTATCCAATGGAATCCCATCCATAGAGCCAAAGATGATACAGAATCGGTGCATTCCATAGGGTCGGGATCCTCATGGATGCATGAAGATACTCACTTATGGATGTGCAAGGTAGCAGTAGAAGAAGAGAAGAGAGAGAAAGCCAGAGAGGTAGGTGCGAAAGAAACCCATAGATCAATCCAAGACCCAACCTATGCACCTGTAGTTTTTCCAGACGAAGAATTTGAACCTCACGGTTGGGCAGAAATCTTAGCAACAATGGACGTAGCCATCAACGAAGAACAATGGACACCTCACTGTGATGAGGATGGCTATGATATTTCAGTCTTCTCCATAGAGCCAATCATGGGAGAGGCAGTTCTAGAAGAATGCGAACCTGGCCCTGACGCATTTGAGGATGCAAGTGACTCCGATCTAGAGTCAATCATTATGGACCCACCATTTGCATCAGATGAAGAATACTTCCATGAAGTAGAATTTCAACCCCAGAGGCATGGAGAGGCTACAACTGATGTAAGATTAGCAACACATATGACCCCGAAGGAAGAAGGAAAGAAACGAAAGAAGAAAGAAGTCTCACCAGAGGAGGAAGAATCCTTGTTTGAGGTCCCAGAAAATTTTAAGAAGTATGAGATAGATGACAGGAGAGTCATGATAAGAATGCCTAAACGAGAAGCACAATCAGGAGAGGCCTATGATAACAAAGAAACTACCAAGAAAATTGTAGTTGCCTTAGAAGAAGGAGAGGAGAGATGTACGTACATAGGCCATGACCTGACAGAAGAAGAAGAGCATGAATTAATCGCCTTGCTAAGGGAATACAGAGATGTATTCGCTTGGAGTTACAAGGATTTGAAAGGGGTTGACCCGGACATATGCTCACACACTATTCCCATGACCTCAGATGCTAAACCCTCTAAGCAAAAGCCGTATACATATAACGATAATTACGCCGCTAAGATCAAAGAAGAGATAGATAGACTGGTTGAAGCTGGATTTATCTATGAAATTGAGCACACTGAATGGGTATCCCCCATCGTAGTGGTGCCCAAGAAGAATGGCAAGCTGCGTGTGTGCATTAACTTGAAAAAGGTTAATGCCGCCACAATTCGAGATAACTATCCGCTTCCCATCACAGAGCATCTCTTAGAAAGAGTGGCAGGCAAGGAAGTGTACAGCTTCCTTGATGGATTTTCTGGCTACAATCAAGTAGCCATAGCTCCAGAGGATCAGCATAAGACAGCCTTTGCCACGGAATGGGGCATTTTTGCTTTTAGAGTAATGCCATTTGGGCTTACCAATGCACCAGCTACCTTCCAGAGGCTGATGTGCCATGTGTTTAAGGAGTTCCTGAGGAAGAGTTTAGAAGTCTATGTTGATGATCTTTGTGCTCATTCCAATGTTAGACAAACTCATATTCCGGAACTCAGACAAATCTTTGACAAATGTAGAGAATATCAAGTCTGCCTGAACCCAGAGAAGTGCGTTTTTATGGTCAGGCAAGGCAAGATTCTAGGACACATAGTGTCAAAGAATGGCATATCTACAGACAAAGAAAAAGTGAGAGCCATAGCAGAGCTACCGAGGCCAAAGAATGTCAAGGAAGTACAAGCTTTCATGGGGCATTGTGGTTATTATCGACGATTTATACACATGTATGCTGTCATTGCAAAGCCCATGTACGGACTTCTGACAAACTTTGAGTGGACGGATGAATGTGAGGATTCCTTCCAGGAGCTTAAACGAAGATTATGTTCAGCACCAATCTTGACCACACCAGATTGGAATAAGCCATTCCATGTTCACGTGGATGCATCCAATTATGCTATTGGATGTGTGCTTGCACAACCTACTGGTGAAGGTAATATGGATCTTCCAATTGCCTATGCCAGCAGACAATTGAATGCGGCTGAACGGAATTACACCACTACAGAGCGCGAAGGATTAGGCATGGTATATGCAGTCAAGAAATTTAGGCACTATTTGCTTGCAAATAAGTTTAAATTTTTTACTGATCATCAGGCATTGTTATATCTTGTAAACAAGCCATGCAATACAGGAAGATTAGTGAGATGGTTTCTCTTGCTAATGGAATACGATTTTGAGGTTGTGGTAAGGAAAGGTAGGACTCATTTGAGAGCCGATCATCTCTCTAGGCTCACATCGGGAGAAGCCCCACAAGGAGTGTCAGATGACCTTCCTGATGCTTACTTGTTTAATTTGGAAGTGGTGCCGCAGTGGGCCAAGCCAATAGTACCAGTATTGACATACGGGCCTAACCATCCTGTGGTAAACACACGGAACAGAGAGGTTGTAAAAGCCCAAAAATACCACATCATGGCAGGAAGCATGTACAAGCACACAGATCAAGGGATCTTGGCTTGTTGCGTAGAAGAGGATGAGTACGCTAAATGGTTGCAATTAGCACATGTAGGTGCACTAGAGCAACACCATTCAAAACAACGAACTTTACAGACTCTAAAGAGATTCGGAGTGCACTGGCCAACCATGGAAGCGGATGTCCAAAAGTTGTGCAAGGAATGCCCAATCTGTTGCACTAAACCACCTGTGGAACATGCCACTCTCTATCAAGTATCCATTGTGCCAGATTGGAGCGAACCACTAGTATCATTCCTGAGGACAAACACATTCCCTCCAGACATGACTCTAGCTAGAAAAAGGAGTTTGGAACAAGAAGCCCAGGATTATTCACTCGTTGGTGATAATCTATACAAGCGCGGTAAAGATGGTTACCTGAGGTTATGTGTCCATGAAAGTGAATATCTCAAGATCTTGGAAACTGCTCACCAAGGGGTAGCAGGAGGACACTTTGGACCAGATCGGGTGATCAAGGCAATAATGTTTGTGGGCTTCTGGTGGCCTACCCTTCACATGGATGCACATACCTATGTGAAACGGTGTGATGTCTGTCAGAGGACTCAGTATCCTATACGCAAAGATGAGATGCCACTGAAACCTATGATGGGTGGACGTGCATTCTCTAAGTGGGGAATAGACTTCGTAGGTCCTATTAATCCCCCAGCTAAGGGTTCTCATGCAGAATACATCATTGTGGCAACAGATTATCTCACCAAGTGGGTAGAGGTAAAAGCTACAACCAAGAACGATGCTCAAACAACTGCCAAATTCTTGTTTGAGAATGTATTCACGAGATATGGGCTACCTATAGAGCTTGTAAGCGATAGAGGCACTCATTTCTTGAACGAAGTGATTGAAAATCTGCTCCAAGAATTCTTGGTAATACACAAGAAGTCTGCCCCTTATCACCCTCAAGCTAATGGACAAGCTGAGAGCACTAATAAGATTTTATGCAATGTATTGACGAAATTAGTGAACACTAAACGCTCTGATTGGGACAAACAACTACACCATGCTGTTTGGGCATACCGAGTTGCCTATAAAACGGTACTCCAAGCCACCCCCTTCCAGATGGTTTTCGGCCAAAACGCTGTGCTACCCTTGGACTTCCTGATCCCCACATTGAGAGTAGCACAAGAGCACGAATGGACAGGTCATGAGCTCTCCTCTAGGATCTTTGACCTTGAACGATTAGGAGAAACAAGACTGAGAGCCGTTGCAGGGATATATGCAGCCAAGAAGAGACAGAAGGCATACTTTGATGCCCACGTGAAGGATAAAGGCTTGAAAACGGGAGATCTAGTCTTAGTCTATACACTGAAACAACACGCAAGGAAGCTAGAAAAGAGAGGCTACGGACCTATGATCATCAATAGGATCTCCACAAGTGGAGCAGTACAATTGGCCACATTAGAGGGTGATGTTCTCCCTAACTATATTAGCGGATGCAGAGTCAAGTTGTACCAGGAACCCCTCACGGAGGAAATGCTCAGCCGACTCAACACTGCTAAGAAACGCAAAGAGGAAGAAAAGAGAATTAGAGAAGAAGCTCAAGCAGAGGCTTTAGAACGCATCAGAAGGATGAAATTACGAAGGCAAGGTAGAGATCAGCCTGGAGCGAATGACTCTGCAGACCAAGGATTTCCCATAGCCATGTGTGAAGTTGCAGGAACAAGCTCGAATAGAATAATTGATAGACGTCCTTTCATAACCATAGACATAGGACAAGGAAAGAGTACAAGGACCGTAAGAGCCTTGATTGACTCAGGTGCTGCCACTAGCGCTGTTAAGTTGTCTTACTGTCAAGAGTTACAGTTAACTGTCCATCCGGTGGAAGCACACCTCATAGGATTGGGAGGCGTGGAAACCCCTTGCATGGGCGAGGTGGAACTTCCCCTCTACATTCACGAGGAGGCAATGACCGTTAAAGTACTAGTGTGTCAAGATGAGGATCTCACTGAACCTCTCGTCTTGGGTCAGGATTGGATCTATGACCAAGCAGTCAATCTAAACCTAAGAAGTGGACTTCTCCAGGTTTGGGTCAATCATAGTCGAGTTACAGTAGAATTAGACAATGGAGCACTCAAGGAACTAGGAAAGGCACAGACTCCTGGTCCTTCCAGGGGTACACATGAAGATGACCATGCTGTTCTTGTCCAAAACTATGTGTTGCAGAGGAATGATATTCGCAAAAAAGAAGTCAGGAATGCAACGGAACTCCCTTCTTTTCCAAAGGCTAGAAGGAAGCAGCAACCCAAGGTGGATCAAAGGCAGAAGAAGCAGGGTACTACCTATGTCAGAGATCAAAAGTACCTGCGCAGCAGAACAGCCCAGAAAATAGACCAGGTATGGGTGCGGAAAGGCGAACGACCGGTTGCACCACCGTCAACTACAGGGGCAAAGCCTCTTATTAGTGACCAACAACGCAACGCTAATAAGAAGTCCTTCAGAAATTCTTCTGCTAAAGTAAAATCTATTTGGGTGCCAAAGAAGTCGATGAAGGCAAGCCCACAATCAAGACAAATTTGGGTGCCTAAGGCTTGCTTGATGGCACAAGTAGCTATGCTGAGGCCACAACTTAAACAGCATAACGCAGCGACGCATACTGCCAGATTTCACTCGTTCTCGACACTCATGTACACACCAAAACCCAAGAGAGTACATGTAATCAATTGTAAATGGGTCCCAAAAAGGCCTCATCTTCAAACCACGACACCGAGAAGGCTCTGTAGAGACTCTCCGAAACCGAAGGCAAAGCCCACTCACTGCATTTGGCAGCCTAGGGCCTGTAATAAACCCCCCGACCCCAATTTGTAAATCCATACCTACTTACTAACTGCAGTAGTCTCCTAGGACAACACAAGCACTAAATACACACACTGTCTTCATGCACTTACTAACCACTAACTCATCATCCACCTCATGTTAATGTTGTAACGAGGACAACAACGGATTTATTCTGTCCATCACGATGTTAACACTTGGTTCTATATTCTCACAGAACCAACCAGCGAACAGGGCCATGGCAGAAGCAGGTACTAGTTCTCAAGCCGGATCTGGTGCCCAGATTGTGGACATAGAAACACTTCTCCTTGAGCCACGTCTCACAGCAAGACCGCAAGAGCTTCAAGCAGTGCATGTGCTCCCCATTCAGGATCCTCCTCAAGGGCACACTTCTCAAGTAGGTAAGCATGCGCATTGGTTCAGTGATGTTGCTGGACCACTGGGCGATGGGACCTATTTCTGGGAAGCAGAATTGGAGTTCAATGGCAAATGGGGTCGATACCACTTTTTCGCACGCGAGTTTGAAAGCTACCAAAATGCCGAAGTCATGAGATCAGTTTGGGTCAAAGCAGGTGTGGAAAGTTATTTCAGGACTCACTTACCAAAGCCGGATTTTTTACGATGTTCTTATCTGATCAGTACCATCACACCAAGCAGAGCCAAGGGCGGCGACAGCACCTTTGTGCTGCCATCACTGCTGCCGGGTAATGAGCTTAAAAGATTCAAGTTGACCCTCAATCTGGTAAGAGAAGCATTGGGTATGTATGGCATGCACATCCCAACAGAAAAGGAAACCATGGTTCCAGGTCGAATGAAGCACAAAGATCTCAATAAGCTGAAGGACATGGTTGCGATGACACCCACCATTGCGCTTCACCTGCGAACCATCATGCAACATTTTGCTTTTCCCGCCCAAGAACGCTTCACAATGCCCCCGAAAAAAATATGGTTCAGTTTATATCTAGCAGAAACCGAAAGCCTACCCATCAATGTACCACACTGGATCATAGATCAGATCCACCTAGCGCATCAAAGGTGGAACAAAAAACAGAAGAATGTGCTCCACGGGTGTTGTGCTTTGACCAGAATAATCTATAGATGCTTGGCTTATGACGTGCCTGTTCAGCGGGCACTCGTATGGTCCCGAGTCCAAGAATTCCAGAGAAGACTATCAGCAGCAGGTCCCCCATCAAAGAAGATGAGGGGGGGAGTCCAACTACCCTGTGCTCAACCAAGGGGAGCTACCGCTACACCAGAAATCACTCCTCCCCAGACACGACGAGTTAGGCCATTCACAATCCGGTTACCAAGACCAAGCACAGAGGGGCCTAATCTGGTGTTTCCACCCATTCCATCCGATTTGGAATTTCCGCAGGGATTTACTCTTGAGGACCTCACGGATGAAGAAATTGCCAGATTAATCTATGACTCTAACCTCGAAGCCGAAGCAGCGCGAGCTCAGGAACCGCGACCCCAAACAACATCGGCCCCCACCAAACCACAAACTGTAGAAGTCGATGTAGATGAACAAGAGGCAGGAGGAGATGAAGAAGAGGCCGACGAAGAACAACATCAAGAATATGACGAACTCTCTGAGTTAGCAAGTGCCCCAGCATATTCGGCACAAATCAAGAGACTATATCGAACCATGCGACTGGTTCAGGAACAGCATCAGATGTCTCTAGAACAGGGCAAAAGACTCATGAACGACTTGCTAGCTGAGGAAGGTGTGGACGAGTTGTTCATTGAGTCCATGAACCTTCATGCCGACGCTGTAGGACTGGACGAGGCCATTCATGAGGCAATGGCCTACATCCACAGGTTTGAAAAAAGAGTTCCCGTTCGTCCCAGGAGGTCCGGGAAGCAAATTCACATCAATACATCAGCACCAGGCGAGGCAGCGCAAGCAGAAGAATATCAGGAAGCACCGTTGTCACCACCATCCCCACCTCACACTACACAATTCACTCCACCACAGGACACTAACACTACCACATCCACTACCACTACCGTTGTCATGGGCATCCCACTCTCTCCGGGAATCCAATACGGGGGAGTCACCATGCCCACCTTCACCACCCTGTTCACCGATGTCACATCAACTCCACCAACGATTCCCATCTACACCGTCACTCAAACAGTTGACACGATGGAAACATCACCTGCCACAGCACCGCTCCCTCCCCCCATGCCACCTTCATCACCCATACCCCCTCCACCCACATCTCCACGTACATCCACATCATTCACCTCTCCCATTCCCGCCCCCATTCCCCCTGCATCTTCACCCTTCCCAGCATTATTTAATGTAAATAACATATTCTTAGCATTAAACCAATGTGTATACCAGCTCCAGCATGAGTACAAAGCTCTGGACAACCGGTATCAGAATCTGGAAACGCACCATCAAAACTTACAAAGACAATTTCTCATTCTACAAACAGAAAATGCAGAACTGAATCAACGCTACACGACGCTTGAGCAGGCTCACCAAACCTTATTGGCGGCACCCCAACCATCGACAGAATCAGGTGCCAAACAACTAGAAGCTTTGCTCGAGGTATACCAAGCCGATAATCTCAAAGTCCGGCGTAACCTGGCACTTCTCAGAAAACACATGGCGGCCGCCCTAGAAGAAAACAAGAGGCTGCAGCAGCAAAATGAAGCAAATCTAGAAGCAGCAATGGAAGGCTCTCCGCACGAAATTGATCCAGAGCAGTTTAAAGCTGTGCCCTCAGAGACAATGAAGACCATCTTGGACAGCTATGCAGATCTATTAGAAGCTCATGATGACTTGGAAAGGCAACGTGATGCGCTGCGCAATCAACTCCAAGAGCAACAGACAGCACCCAAAGTCACAGAAACGACCACGACTTCAGAGGAAGTCAAGGCATTGAAAGAGCAGGTGGCCGAATTACAGGCAAGATTACTCACACATGAAAGGCAACCCTCTCCAGTTGTCGAACCTGAACCCGAGGATTTGGTACCCATCGAGGTAGATGAGACGTATGAGGAACCTTACGTTCCTATGCCAATGCCAGGTGGTGAGCAAACCGCAGAAGGAATGGATACGTTAGAAATCGAAGTACCTGAGTGGCTCCAAACACTAGAGAAAACGGCATCAACTCATGAAGATCGAGTGGCAGTTCAGATCCAATCTATGGCAAAGATAGAGGACACTATTATTAAATCAGAATACTTCCGCAGCATGTCCCACCATAGATGGATCGGAACCAATGATGATCAATACGTGCCATATTGTATACTTCTGGCGGACTACAATGCAGAAATCCAACACAGATGTGGCAAACCTCCAACGTTTGCTACACAATTTGGGCCAGATGACATCCCAGAGAGCGCTAAAAAAGGATCCATTCATCAACCCACTTGGAGGATCCGACTCCTCGAAACCTATCCGGAGATGGTTCGCACCTGGACGAATATGCCTCTTTTTATTAAATATAACCCTTGTTATGTTCCTGTACTCCGCAGACGCACATGGCCATAGTTTACCATTGCAGTCAAGAATATCAAGGGATGCGCCAAATGGTTAAACTACGTCTATCTAGCACCCCCTCAAGGGCCTCCCACCGTCAATTACATGATTTCCACTATACGGCACTGGAGCATCCGATTAAAGAATACCCCTGATGTAATGGCCCAGATGTGCATGAAAATTTTTGAGTTAATGCTTATTACATTCAGGACATTCAAGAATATCAAGGACCCACACTTCTCAAGCGTCGGATTCCTTACAGGAAACCAAGATTTAGTTTATGACATGAGCACCACTCCTTCCATAGAGGTGATATACGCTTGGCACGCCAGAATAAAATACCTCCCGGCCTGCTTCAAACAAACATTCGAAGAGATGTTCATAACAGGGTTCTGGGAATACCACTCAGAAATATTTGTACCCAGACCCTCACATCTCCTCCATTTATTTGCTGTGGAGCGAACCATTCACTCAGAGCAGTTACGGGTGCCACATCCAGATGTCCCAGGGCCAGTCAATTGGGATGCATTGCTGACAGATCTAGCAAGGGGACTCAGGTTAGAAGAACACCACCTCGCCGCCGATGTTGTACAATACTACGTCCAAAAAGCAGCTAGACAAGGGTCTGTCAGGGGCGACAGACGCGAGAGTGGGGGGGGTGTTGGCAGTAGCCTTGGTACACCAGGACGTACAAGACATGAAAGTCAAAGAAGGGAGTCAGAGCGAAGGGACAGCACAAGCAAACAGGGCAGTCAAAGAAGATCTGGCAAGTAGGCCAATATTTTTTCAAGACATTAATGCAAATCAAAGAGATGGACATGCAGGAAGAAAGAGCAAGTAGGGAGCTCGAAGATATGTATGGCAGAGCACTAGAAGAAATCCCTACAACAACAGTGATTTTTATCACTAACAATCATTGTAAATATCATTTCACCTTTTTGTAGCTCCATTTTGTGCAAGCCAAGGAGTCCTTGAGCTTGAGGAGCCTTAGAAGTAGTTGCGTACCAATTTTCGTATTTTTTAGATCTCGTTTGAGCCCCCAAATAAGCCCTGGAACCTAATTTTTAACTAGGCCGGACACTAGGTCTGGACAGGACCAGAAGCTAGTCAAAAACTATAAAAAGGGCTAGAGAGCTCATTTTTGAGGTTAGATTGTAATTGAAACGAACTTGTAAGAGCTATTGAAAGTAATCTAAAGAACTCCATTGATTCTCTCTCTTTGTCTTACCGTGTGTGCGCGTGTGTGTGTATGTGTGTGCATGCTTGTGTGCTTCTCACTCACGCACTTGTGTCGCCACTTGCTCGAGGTCTTCATACCATCCTCACGTCTTCCCGGATTGACATTAAAGGAGGTGCTACTCATCACTGAGCTACACTAGTTCTCAAAGTCCATCAATACTTTGCTTATTTGAGCACTTGAGTCATGTAATACCTCCATCCAAGTGTCTATCACGAATTTAGATGTATTAGGAAGGTTTTAGATTAGTTTCCCATGCTATAAAAAGAGGAGAAAAGTCGTGATCTTGTGGGATGTCCAAGAGAGTCATATGTGTATCTCTACACTGCTGTAGTTTTGTAGGCAGAGATTGCAGAGCTTGTATCTCCCTCATTATATATCCAAAGTACATGTTTGATAGCTCATTGGAAAGCTCTTGCTGTCTAATTTTTTTCTGTAAATTTTCATAATCATTGGATTTGTGAGCTGAGAGCAATACTCTCTGCAAGTAGTGTGTGTTCTCTGTTTTTTATCCCTGCTGAAGATCTCCATTAAACCTCAAACTTGCAGAGGTCATATCTCCTTGTGTATGTATCCAAATCATGTGTTCTTTGTCTTGTTAGAAAGCTCTTTAAGTCTACTTGTATTCTGGAAATTTTCAAAGTCATTGGAGTTGTGAGTTAAGAGCAGTAGTCTCTGCAAGTGATATGTGTCCTCAGGTTCATCTCTGTTTCAAGGTCTCCATTAAAGCTGCATATTGCAGAGGTCATAGATCATTGTGTATTTATCCATTTGAGGTGTTCTCTATCTTGTTGGAAATCTCTTAGAGTCTAGTTTATGTGTGTGAAACAGTTTTGGAAAATTCTAAGTGAGTAAAGAGCAATTTGCTCTGCAAGAAAATTGGTCTATGCATACAAGTTAGTGAAAAAGTCAACTAGGTCTTGTTGGGTTTCACCTACTTCTAGCTGTACTTTGGAGATCAATAAAATCCAACAGGAAGATCCACCTCGCCCATGCAAGGAGTTTCCACACCTCCCAATCCTATGAGATATGCTTCTATAGGATCGACAGTTAATTTCAATTCTTGACAGTAAGACAACTTGACAGCACTAGTGGATGCACCTGAGTCAATCAAAGCTCTTACAATCTTTGCACCCTTTCCTTGTCCTACTCCTAGGGTTAAAAAAGGTGGTCGGTCGATTATTCTATGGGAATGCCCACCTGAAGTCTCGCACATGGCCATAGGATAGCCTACAGATTCTTGAGTGTCAAGCATAGGCGGGTCTCTGCCTTGTCTCCTCAATTTCATTCGTCGGATGCGTTCTAAAGCTTCTGCCTGTGCTTCTCTTCTAATTCGTTTCTCTTCTTCTTTACGTTTCTTGGTAGTGTTGAGTCGATTTAGCATCTCTTCAGTAAGGGGTTCCTGATATAACTTGACTCTGCATCCACTTATGAACTTGGTAGAATATCGCCCTCTAAAGTGGCTAGTTGAACTGCGCCACTTGTGGAGATTCTATTGATAATCATTGGCCCGTAACCTCTTTTCTCTAATTTCCGTGCATGCTGCTTCAATGTGTAGACTAGGACTAGGTCGCCTGCTTCAAGCCTTTATCCTTCACATGTGTATCAAAATATGCTTTTTGCCTCTTCTTCGCTGCATAGATTCCTGCTGCAGCTCTCAATCGTGTTTCGCCTAGACGTTCAAGATCAAAGATTCGAGAGGAGAGTTCATTGCCTGTCCTGTCATGCTCTTGTGCTACCTTCAATGTAGGTATCAAAAGTCCAGGGGTAGCACAACATTTTGGCCAAATACCATCTGAAAGGGGGTGGCTTGGAGTACCGTTTTATAGGCAACCCGGTATGCCCAAACAACATGGTGTAGCTGTTTGTCCCAATCAGAGCGTTTATTGTTCACTAGCTTAGTCAGCACATTGCATAAGATCTTATTAGTGCTCTCAGCCTGGCCATTAGCTTGTGGATGATAGGGGGCCGATTTCTTATGTATCACCAAGAATTCTTGGAGAAGGTTTTCTATGACTTCATTCAAGAAGTGTGTGCCTCTATCACTCACCAACTCTATTGGCAATCCGTACCTCGTGAATACATTTTCAAATAAGAACTTTGCTGTTGTTTGAGCATCATTTTTTGTAGTAGCTTTCGCTTCTACCCACTTGGTTATATAGTCTGTGGCCACGACGATATATTCAGCATGTGAACCCTTAGTTGGGGGATTAACAGGACCAACAAAGTCTATTCCCCATTTAGAGAACGCACATCCGCCCATCATAGGCTTCAGTGGCATCTCATCCTTGCGTATAGGGTACTGAGTTCTCTGACAAACATCACACCGTTTCACATAGGTATGTGCATCCATGTGAAGGGTTGGCCACCAAAAGCTTGCAAATAGTATTGCCTTGATTACCCGATCTAGTCCAAAGTGTCCCCCTGCTACACCTTGGTGAGCAATATCCAAGATTTTGAGATATTCACTCTCATGGACACATAGTCTCAGGTAACCATCTTTACCACGCTTGTATAGATTGTCACCAATGAGTGAATAATCCTGGGCTTCTTGTTCTAAACTCCTTTGCCTAGCCAGAGTCATGTCTGGAGGGAATGTTCTCGTCCTTAAGAAGGATACTAGAGGTTCACTCCAATCTGGCACTATGGACACTTGATAAAGAGTGGCATGTTCCACAGGTGGTTTAGTGCAGCAGATTGGGCATTCCTTGCACAACTTTTGGACATCAGCCTCCATAGTCGGCCAATGCACTCCGAGTCTCCTTAGTGTCTGTAAGGTTCGTTGCTTTGAGTAGTGTTGCTCTAACGCACCTACATGTGCTAATTGCAACCATTTAGCGTACTCATCCTCTTCCACACAACAAGCCAAGATCCCTTGATCTGTGTGCTTGTACATACTTCCTGCCATGATGTGATACTTTTGGGCTTTTACTACCTCTCTATCCTGTGTGTTTATTACTGGGTGGTTAGGTCCGTATGTCAACACTGGTACCAATG
Organism: Ceratopteris richardii; assembly: GCA_020310875.1. Classification (NCBI taxonomy): domain Eukaryota; kingdom Viridiplantae; phylum Streptophyta; class Polypodiopsida; order Polypodiales; family Pteridaceae; genus Ceratopteris; species Ceratopteris richardii. The sequence continues at coordinate 17,087,477 of CM035419.1, read as the reverse complement.
GCTTAGCCCACTGCGACACCACTTCCAAATTAAACAAGTAAGCATCAGGAAGGTCATCTGACACTCCCGGGCTTCTCCCGATGTGAGCCTAGAAAGGTGATTTGCTCTCAAATGAGTCTTCCCTTTCCTTACCACAACCTCAAAATCATATTCCATTAGCAAGAGAAACCATCTTACTAATCTTCCTGTATTGCATGGCTTGTTTACGAGGTATAGCAATGCCTAATGATCAGTAAAAAATTTAAACTTATTTGCAAGCAAATAGTGTCTAAATTTCTTAACTGCATATACCATGCCTAAGCCTTCTCTCTCAGTAGTGGTATAATTTCGTTCAGCTGCATTCAATTGTCTACTAGCATAGGCAATTGGAAGATCCATATTACCTTCACCAGTAGGTTGTGCAAGCACACATCCAATGACATAATTGGATGCATCCACATGAACATGGAAAGGCTTATTCCAATCCGGTGTGGTTAAGATTGGTGCTGAACATAATCACCGTTTAAGCTCATTGAAGGAATTCTCACATTCCTCAGTCCACTCAAAGTTTGTCAGAAGTCCGTACAGAGGCTTTGCAATGATGGCATACATGTGTATAAATCGTCGGTAATAACCACAATGCCCCATGAAAGCTTGTACTTCCTTGACATTCTTTGGCCTAGGTAATTCAGTTATAGCTCTTACTTTCTCTTCATCCGTAGATATGCCATTCTTTGACACTATGTGTCCTAGAATTTTGCCTTGCCTGACCATAAAAACACATTTTTCTGGGTTTAGGCAGACTTGATATTCTCTACATTTGTCAAAGATTTGTCTGAGTCCAGCAATATGGGTTTGTCTAATGTTGGAATGAGCACAAAGATCATCAACATAGACTTCTAAGTTCTTCCTCAGGAACTCCTTAAATACATGGCACATCAGCCTTTGGAAGGTTGCGGGAGCATTGGTCAGCCCGAATGGCATTACCCTAAAAGCGGATATACCCCACTCTGTGGCAAAAGCCGTTTTATGCTGATTTTCTGGTGCAATGGCCACTTGATTGTAGCCAGAGAACCCATCTAGGAAGCTGTACACTTCCTTGCCTGCCACCCTTTCTAATAGATGCTCAGTGATAGGAAGCGGGTAATTATCCCTGATCGTGGCTGCGTTAACCTTCTTTAAGTTAATGCATACTCGTAATTTTCCGTTCTTCTTGGGCACCACCACAATGGGGGATACCCATTCAGTGTGCTCAATTTCATAGATAAATCCAGCTTCAATCAAGCGGTCTATCTCTTCTTTGATCTTGGTAGCATAGTTGTCATTGTATGTGTATGGCTTTTGTTTTGAGGGTCTGTCCTCTGTAGTCATGGGAATCGTATGTGAGCATATGTCCGGGTCCACTCCTTTCAAATCCTTGTAACTCCAAGCAAATACATCTTTGTATTCTCTTAGCAAGGCTATCAGCTCATGCTCTTCTTCCTCAGTGAGGTCATGTCCTATGTAAGTGCACCTCTCTTCTCCTTCTTCTCTGGCTACCACTATTTTCTTGGTGGTTTCTTTGTTATCATAGGCCTCTCCCGATTGTGCCTCTCGTTTAGGCATTCTAATCATGACTCTCCTGTCATCTATCTCATACTTCTTAAAATTTTCCGGGACCTCAAACAAAGATTCTTCCTCTTCTGGTGTGACTTCTCTCTTCTTTCTTTCCTTTCCTTCTTCCTTAGAGGTTACATGTGTGGCTAGCCTTACATCCTTTGTAAGCTCTCCGTGCTTCTGGGGTTGAAATTCTACTTCATAGAAGTATTCCTCATCTGATGCAAAAGGTGGGTCCATAATGATTGACTCTAGATCGGAGTCGCTCGCATCCTCAAATGCATCAGGGCTAGGTTCACACTCTTCTAAAACTTCCTCTCCCATGATCGGCTCTATGGAGAAGACTGAAATGTCATAGCCATCCTCATCACAGTGAGGTGTCCATTGTTCTTCATTGATGGCTACATCCATGGTTGCTAGAATTTCTGCCCAGCCGTGAGGTTCGAATTCTTCGTCTGGAAAAACTACAGGTGCATAGGCTGGGTCTTGGGTTGATATATGGGTTTCTTTTGCACCTATCTCCTTGGCTTTTTCTCTCTTCTCTTCTTCTACTGCTACCTTACACATCCATAAGTGAGTGTCTTCATGCATCCATGAGGATCCTGATCCTAGGGAATGCACCGATTCCGTATCATCTTTGGCTCTATGGATGGGGTTCCATTGGATAGGAGGGACATCTCTATGAGAGTAATCCTTGAGATTGACTTTGGTTGTAACACCTAAGTGCTGCAAATACAAGGAATTGGTTCCCCAATCCTGTACCACTTGCAACTGCCGCATAAATGGTCTTCCCAAAATCATCTCATAGGCTCGATTTTTGCTAAAGTCACAGATAGCAAATGTGTGCTCAAACTCTACACCACAAGTAGTGAGAGTTATCCCCTCGAGTAGTCCTAAGGGTCTTTCTATGTGCCCGTCAGCCATCTGCAATTTCATTCTCGTTGGCCTGAGAGTTGGCTTGCCCCATCGTTTCCATAAGGAAGTGGTAACAATTGCAACTCCTGCACGTGAGTCCAAGATGGCCTTGGTTATGTATCCCTGATGAGTGATGGGGAGATATGTGTTTCCCTCTTCGCCTTCACTCATGTCTCCTATCTTGTCTAAGGGTATTTCTGGCACTGTTCTCTGGGATCCTACCTGGGAACGAGGTTTTGCTATCTCGGGCACTTGATTGGCTACATGTTTCCACACTTCTGGTCTAACCTTAAGCAGCTCTTCCAAAGTGAGATTGCACTGCACTTTGGTGTTCTTCACTACCTCTGTGTTCTTAGGTATGACTGAATCTTCGTTTCTTACCATGACTGTAGGTGCTCTCATACAGGTGGACTTTGCTTCCCATGGGCCTGTGAAATGGGGTAGTTCTTGTAAAGAATTAGACTCGAAGTCTAATCTTTCTTGAGATTGGGCACTCTCCTGCTCTCCATAAATGGAAGGAAGGTCTTGTGGGAATTGATCCTGTGTGTCATCCACAAGTTCAATGGGAGGAGGAACTTGTTGGCAGCAGTCGGGGAACCGAAGGAGCCACAAGACGAAGAGAGTCAGAGCGAAGGGACAGCACAAGCAGACATGGCAGTCAAAGAAGATCTGGCAAATAGGCCATCTAAATTTTTTAGACATCAAGGAGTTGAGCACACAAGAAGAAAGAGCAAGTAGGGAGCTCAAAGAGGTGTATGACAAATCAACAGAGAAAATCCCTACACAAATAGTGATTTTAATCACTAAACACCATTGTAAATACCATTTCATATTTTTGTAGCTCCATTTTGTGCAAGCCAAGGAGTCCTTGAGCTTGAGGAGCTTTAGAAGTATCTACCTGCCAATTTTCGTATTTTTTAGATCTCGTTTGAGCCCTCAAATAAGCCCTGGAACCTAATTTTTAACTAGGCCGGACACTAGGTCTGAACAGGGCCAAAGCTAGTCAAAAACTATAAAAGGAGCTAGAGAGCTCATTTTTGAGGTTGGATTGTAATTGAAATGAACTTGTAAGAGCTTTTTTGAAAGTAATCTAAGAACTCCATTGCTTCTCACTCTTTGTCTTGCCGTGTGTGCGCGTGTGCGTGTATGTGTGTGCATGCTTGTGTGCTTCTCACTCACGCACTTGTGCCTCCACTTGCTCGAGGTCTTCATACCATCCTCACGTCTTCCTGGATTGACATTAAAGGAGGTGCTACTCATCACTGAGCTACACCAAATTTTGGCGCCGGGGATCGAGCTTTGAGGACGAGCGTGTGATGGTAAGACGTAGATTGGAGATGTTGGCGTTGTAGGTAATTTCTTTACTTTTCCTATTTTTCTCTTTCTTACCTTACCACCATCATCACCATCATCATCATCACCATCACCATCTTCCATCTCCATTTCCATCATCACGGAAATTTTAGTTTTTTGATCATATCACCATCTCCACCTCATTTCCCTCATTCTACTTGTGAGAGAGAGCGAGAGAGCGATATTGCGTGCGTTGTTTTTTGCATGTTTTTTGAGCATTCTGCAGGTTCTTGCTGTATCACCATCCCCAGCACTCTACGCAGGTACGGAACTGTACGGTCTTGTCTCTGTGTCGCCGGGCTCTGTCAATCGCGACCGATAGAAAAAATTGCTCTATTTGCTAAACAAAGTGCATATCCATGACCTATAGGCCTAGAGCTTCCCAAAAATGTGTTTAGTTTTTTGAAATTCATCAGATTTCTGTCAATCGCGATCGCTCTGTCAATCGCGATCGACAAACCACGACGGACAGACCTATCAATCGCGATCGACCAGTCAATCGCGACTGACAGCCCACGACGGCTCTGTCAGTCGCGACCGACAAAGTCAACGACCGATTGACCACGACGGACGGATCATACGCGTGACACGTGTCAATCGCGATCGAGCCATCAATCGCGATCGACTCATCAATCGCGACTGACAGCCCACGACGGCTCTGTCAATCGCGACCGACACAGTCAATGATTGTTTGACCACGACGGACAGACCCTCGCGACCGACCTGTCAATCGCGATCGACCCATCAATCGCGACCGACAGAGTCAACGATTGTTTGACCACGACGGACAGACCCTCGCGACCGACCTGTCAATCACGATCGACCTATCAATCGCGACTGACAGAGTCAACGACCCTTTGACCACGACTGATTGACTTTTCGAGCCACCTGTCAATCGCGACTGACCAGTCAATCGCGACTGACAGCCACGACGGACCTGTCAATCGCGATCGACACGTCGATCGCGACTGACCTGTCAATCGCGACTGACCAGTCAATCGCGATTGACAGCCACGACGGACCTGTCAATCGCGATCGACGACCGACAGACTTTGCGAACACGTTAGAAGGGAAAATTAGGTCAAATTTTTAAGGGCAAAAATAATGGTCTAAATTTTGGCCAAGTGTGGGACAAACACTAGGGTGTAGTATTGCATTACGAGGGCATGACCCAAGTAACCCGAGAAGGACAGACCTACGGGAAGTTCAGGAGTGCCATACTTGCACAGAGTAGAAGGCCCTTACAAAACGTAGTTGGAATACCTTAGGACCAACCGATTAGGTGCCAGCATCTACGAGGACGGCCTAGGAAGATCTGTGGTACAGATTAAGAATCCTGATCAATCCATTGGACTAGAGCGCCCAGCTGTGAAGTTTGAAAACAGAGCATACTTGGACAAAGAAGGAACCATATACGTAGTCACCAGTCACCCAGATAGGACGGACGAATTTGGAAATGTGATCTCAAAAGCGGATTTAGGTGACTTGGAGCAAGGAAACATGGGTGTAGAACCTAGAACCCCTCGAGGCAAATCGGTTCTCACTAGGATTATCACACCAGAGTGGATTCCCCAGGATAATAAGAGCATAGATTTGCTCCTCAATCGAGAAACTGACGAAGCCTTTTGGAGGTATAAATCTGATTAGCCAACTGATATAGGAACAATCATGATCTATGAGTTTAAGGACCCTGATAGCCCAGGCAGAGTGACCTACCTAGATCACGCCTCAGAGAGGATCTTTGTGGTTATGGAAAATGATAGGCATGCTTACACTTGGAAGGGTGAATTCATTTTCCCCCAACCAAGATCGAACGTGTCCTTTGGTCACCCAGGAGCTGGAACCTCCCACGCTCACGGAACTCAAAGAGACAGACATAGAGAAAGGCCGGAGGTGAGCTTTGCCAACTCAGGGGGCAGAGAAAGAACGAGGAAGGAAACAAATAGAGTAGAGCTTGAGGTACTTAGAGCTCACAGGAATCAAAGAAATGCGGATGAGTTCCCTCTACCACGACCTAGAGAACACACAAGGACTTTGAGGCCAACTCAGCTAGTTAAGTCCATGAAGAACTACTTCGATGGCACTGGAGATCCATACGATCATGTGGCTGAGTTTAGACAAGTCCTGAGACCTGAACAAGTGGAGGATCTATTCACACAATATAATGCCTTTGGTCTAACCCTTAGGAACACTGCCCTGACATGGTTTCTGCCACTAAACGAGAGACAGTTCAGGAGCATAGACCAACTCCTAGAGGCTTTCATTATTGAATTCTCTAAGAGTGGCATAAGACATAATACCTCCTCACTGATTCACAGCTTCAAGCAAACCCCTCAAGAGACCGTGAGACTTGTAGGAAGGAGATTTAGGCAATATCTTGAAAGATGCCCTGTCCCTGAGCTACCCACACCAGCTAAGCGCATTATTCTTGGATGGATTGCTAAGTACCAAATTAAGATCATATGTGTACTTGAAGGACCCTAGGACCATAGAAGAGTGTGTACGCATGTGTATTGACATTGAGGACAACCTAGGGGAGGAGTTAGAGCTTTCCAAGATATACAAAGATTCAGATAGTGCCTCTAGCCTCTCTTCCACGCAATCCACATCGATTGAGGAACTTGCAGAGAAAGTTGCTCAGAAACTAGGTGTCTCTAGTAAACAAATCCCTAGGTTTGCCCCTGTAAAAAGATGTTATACTTGTGGAGGCGACCATATGGCAAATGTCTGTCCCATTATGGCTCAACCCCAAGTTAATCCTAGTAGCCAGTACTGCACCATAGAATGAAGGTACACCAATCACACCGCGCAAGACTGCCCATACAATAAGCAAGCGGTTAGGCAACCCTACCCTCAGCCATACCCTCAGCAAGGAAGATACCAGAACCCGTACCCTCCACAGCCATATGGCAGGCCACAACAACCTTATCAGCAACCATACCAAAACCACCAAAGGCCTCAGCCTGTGTTAGCTCAACAACCCCCTGCCCCAGCTAATGCGATCCTAGTAAAACATGCAGCAGCAGAAGAAAACCTGAATAGAGCTATAGTCCCTGTAACACCACTGCTTTCTGAAAGTGACCCCAGTGACCATAGCTTTGATTCTACACATGTCGATAGTCCCCATGCTTATTACATGCAATCTCCTGAGCATGGTGAGTCCTACTATAGCGAAGAGCCAAATGAACCTAGTTGGGAGTCAGATTACTCAAACATCATGTATACGAACCCCAATCCTAGGCCTCAACCTAAGCAAGTAAGACCCCCATTCCCTAAAGGACCATGCTATAGATGTCAGGGAGATCATCTCGTTCGTGATTGTCCCTTACCTCCACCTATGCAACCCCAGTCAGTAACAATTCAAGGTTTTTGCCAAGAGTGTGGAAAGGAGCATCTCTTACGAGACTGCCCTAAGAATCCTAATAATATGCCAAAAATCACTCCTATTAACGTTATTGGGTTGGTGGTAGACTCCACAGGAAGTGTCACTTCCACTGCACCAGTACAGGTAGTGACTAGAGCTCACGCATTGCAGCAGAACCAAGGGGTAAACCAGGATAAGAACCCAGAGGCTAGCGAAACTGAGAGCATGACAAAGAAAAGGGCTAGAGCATGGAAAGATAGTCGGGAAAGAATGAAAAGACAATGGGCTAAAAAGATGAGTGAACTTGAGGAAAGCATAAAAGAAACCAAAGCCAGGATAACTGAACTCACATCTCAAACTCCCTCTCACACTACCCCACCACCACCATTCCCATCGCCATCCAACCCACCTCATACGATTCCACCACCCCCTAGAGTAGGATCAGTATTAGCTGATCCCACTCCGGAAGACATAGACATGATGCTTAAAGCATATTAGGCCAGAATCCAAGAAGGGCCAAATGTCACGGATCATGACAAGTGCTACCCTAGAGCTGACCTAGAGATAGAAAGAACCAAGCTTTGCGCAAAAATGGTCGCATTGGCTCAGACTATGTTTGAAGCCAGTCGCCTTTTCAATTACTCGGGCTCAGCCAAGACGCAATTACACTTGGATGGACTTCTAGAGAAGTTAGAGGGCATAATTGCAAGATCTTCCAAGGAAGAGAAAAATCAAGAAAGAGATAAAGCAAGCAAAAACATGACCCATTCCCCACCGAAAGCTTATGTGCCCAATTCCACTGAACCAGACAACGCCCCCTCCCTAGAAAGAATAGAGAATCTAATGGCACAATCACAAAAGGAACTCGCACCTCAACACCATGACAAGGCTAGTGAAAGAGCAGGTCTTCCTACCCAGAAAGCCTATGTGCCTGAAGCCTACGTGCCTAACTCTACGGAGCCAGACACATCATCTTCTATGAATCGGTTCACACCAGAATTCCTACGCGAGATTCAAGAAGAGAAATGGGCTAAAGAGAGTGAAGTTCCTCCTCCCATTGAACTGGTGGATGACACACACGATCAATTCCCACAAGACCTTCCTTCCATTTATGGAGAGCAGGAGAGTACCCAATCTCAAGAAAGATTAGACTTCGAGTCTAATTCTTTACAAGAACTACCCCATTTCACAGGCCCATGGGAAGCAAAGTCCACCTGTATGAGAGCACCTACAGTCATGGTAAGAAACGAAGATTCAGTCATACCTAGGAACACAGAGGTGGTGAAGAACACCAAAGTGCAGTGCAACCTCACTTTGGAAGAACTGCTTAACGTTAGACCAGAAGTGTGGAAACATGTAGCCAATCAAGTGCCCGAGATAGGAAAACCTCGTTCTCAGGTAGGATCACATAGGACAGTGCCAGAGATACCCTTGGATAAGATAGGAGATATGTGTGAAGGTGAAGAAGGGAACACCTATCTTCCCATTACCTACCAGGAGTACACCACCAAGGCAATTTTGGACTCAGGTGCAGGAGTTGCAATTGCCACCACTTCCCTATGGAAGCGTTGGGGCAAGCTAGCACTCAGGCCAACGAGAATGAAATTGCAGATGGCCGATGGTCATATTGAGAGACCCTTAGGATTGCTAGAAGGAATAACTCTCACCACCTGTGGTGTCGAGTTTGAGCACACATTTGCCATATGTGACTTCAGCAAAAATCATGCCTATGAGATGATCTTGGGACGACCTTTTATGCGACAGTTGCAAGTGGTACAGGATTGGGGAACCAATTCCTTGTACCTGCAGCACTTAGGTGTTACGACCAAAGTCAATCTTAAGGATTACTCTCATAGAGATGTCCCTCCTATCCAATGGAATCCCATCCATAGAGCCAAAGATGATACTGAATCGGTGCATTCCATAGGAACAGGATCCTCATGGATGCATGAAGACACTCACTTATGGATGTGCAAAGTAGCAATAGAGGAAGAGAAGAGAGAAAAGGCCAGAGAGATAGGTGCAAACGAAACACATAGACCCATCCAAGACCCAGCCTATGCACCTGTAGTCTTTCCTGATGAGGAATTTGAACCCCATGGCTGGGCAGAAATCCTAGCAACAATGGATGTAGCCATCAATGAGGAACAATGGACACCTCACTGTGATGAGGATGGCTATGACATTTCAGTCTTCTCCATAGAGCCAATCATGGGAGAGGCAGTTCTAGAAGAATGCGAACCTAGCCCTGATGCATTTGAGGATGCAAGTGACTCCGATCTAGAGTCAATCATTATGGACCCACCTTTTGCATCAGATGAAGAATACTTCCATGAAGTAGAATTCCAACCCCAGAGGCATGGAGAGCTTACAAATGATGTAAGACTAGCCACACATGTGAACCCCGAAGGAAGAAGGAAAGAAACGAAAGAAGAGAGAAGTCTCACCAGAAGAGGAAGAATCTTTGTTTGAGGTCCCAAAAAATTTTAAGAAGTATGAGATAGACGACAGGAGGGTCATGATAAGAATGCCTAAACGAGAGGCACAATCAAGAGAGGCCTATGATAACAAAGAAACCACCAAGAAAATAGTAGTGGCCCTAGAAGAAGGAGAGGAGAGATGCACTTACATAGGACATGACTTGACGGAAGAAGAAGAGCATGCATTAATAGCCTTGCTAAGAGAATATAGAGATGTATTCGCTTGGAGTTACAAGGATTTGAAAGGAGTGGACCCTGACATATGCTCACACACTATCCCCATGACCTCAGATGCCAAACCCTCTAAGCAAAAGCCATATACATATAATGATAATTACGCTGCCAAGATTAAAGAGGAGATAGATAGACTGGTTGAAGCTGGATTTATCTATGAAATTGAGCACACTGAGTGGGTATCCCCCATCGTAGTGGTGCCCAAGAAGAATGGCAAGCTTCGTATATGCATTAACTTGAAGAAGGTCAATGCAGCCACAATTCGAGATAACTATCTGCTTCCCATCACAGAACATCTCTTAGAAAGAGTAGCAGGCAAGGAAGTGTACAGCTTCCTTGATGGATTCTCTGGCTACAATCAAGTAGCCATTGCTCCAGAGGATCAACATAAGATGGCTTTTGCCACGGAGTGGGGCATATTTGCCTTTAGAGTAATGCCATTCGGGCTTACTAATGCACCTGCTACCTTTCAAAGATTGATGTGCCATGTATTTAAAGAGTTCCTGAGGAAGAACTTAGAAGTCTATGTTGATGATCTTTGTGCTCATTCCAACATCAGACAAACACATATTCGTGAACTCAGAAAAATCTTTGGCAAATGTAGAGAATATCAAGTCTGCCTGAACCCAGAAAAGTGCGTTTTCATGGTCAGGCAAGGTAAGATTTTAGGACACATAGTGTCAAAGAATGGCATATCTATTGACGAAGAGAAAGTGAGAGCCATAGCAGAGCTACCTAGGCCAAGGAATGTCAAGGAAGTACAAGCTTTCATGGGGCATTGTGGTTATTACCGACGATTTATACACATGTATGCTGTCATTGCAAAGCCCATGTACGGACTGCTGACTAACTTTGAGTGGACTGATGAATGTGAGAATTCCTTCCAGGAGCTTAAACGAAGATTATGTTCAGCACCAATCTTAACCACACCGGATTGGAATAAGCCTTTCCATGTTCATGTGGATGCATCCAATTATGCCATTGGATGTGTGCTTGCACAACCTACTGGTGAAGGTAATATGGATCTTCCAATTGCCTATGCCAGTAGACAATTGAATGCAGCTGAACGAAATTACACCACTACTGAGAGAGAAGGCTTAGGCATGATATATGCAGTTAAGAAATTTAGACACTATTTGCTTGCAAATAAGTTTAAATTTTTTACTGATCATCAGGCATTGCTATACCTCGTAAACAAGCCATGCAATACAGGAAGATTAGTAAGATGGTTTCTCTTGCTAATGGAATATGATTTTGAGGTGGTGGTGAGGAAAGGGAAGACTCATTTGAGAGCAGATCACCTTTCTAGGCTCACATCGGGAGAAGCCCCACAAGGAGTATCAGATGATCTTCCTGATGCTTACTTGTTTAATTTGGAAGTTGTACCGCAGTGGGCTAAGCCATTAGTACCAGTATTGACATACGGGCCTAACCATCCAGTAGTAAACACACAGAATAGAGAGGTTGTGAAAGCCCAAAAGTACCACATCATGGCAGGAAGCATGTACAAGCACATAGATCAAGGAATCTTGGCTTGTTGTGTGGAAGAGGACGAGTACAATAAATGGTTGCATTTAGCACATGTAGGTGCATTAGAGCAACACTACTCAAAGCAACGAACCTTACAGACCCTAAGGAGGCTAGGAGTACATTGGCCAACTATGGAAGCTGATGTCCAAAAGTTGTGCAAGGAATGCCCAATCTGTCGCACTAAACCACCGGTGGAACATGCCACTCTTTATCAAGTGTCCATAGTGCCAGATTGGAGTGAACCACTAGTATCCTTCCTGAGGACGAAAACATTCCCTCCAGACATGACTCTGGCTAGGAAAAGGAGTTTAGAGCAAGAAGCCCAGGATTACTCACTTATTGGTGATAATCTATACAAACGTGGTAAAGACGGTTACCTGAGACTATGTGTCCATGAGAGTGAGTATCTCAAGATCTTGGACACTGCTCACCAAGGTGTAGCAGGAGGACACTTTGGACCAGATCGGGTGATCAAGGCAATACTATTTGCGGGCTTCTGGTGGCCGACCCTTCACATGGATGCACATACCTATGTGAAACGCTGTGATGTCTGTCAGAGAACTCAATATCCTATACGTAAAGATGAGATGCCACTGAAACCTATGATGGGTGGACGTGCATTCTCTAAGTGGGGAATAGACTTCGTAGGTCCTATTAATCCCCCAGCTAAGGGTTCCCATGCAGAATATATCATTGTTGCGACAGACTATCTAACAAAGTGGGTAGAGGTAAAAGCCACGACGAAGAACGATGCTCAAGCAACTGCTAAATTCTTGTTTGAGAATGTATTCACTAGATATGGGCTACCTATAGAGCTAGTTAGTGATAGAGGCACTCACTTCTTGAATGAAGTTATTGAAAATCTGCTCCAAGAATTCTTGGTAGTGCATAAGAAGTCTGCCCCCTATCACCCTCAAGCAAATGGCCAGGCTGAGAGCACCAACAAGATCTTATGCAATGTACTGACAAAATTAGTGAACAATAAATGCTCTGATTGGGACAAACAGCTACACCATGCTGTTTGGGCATACTGAGTTGCCTACAAAACGGTACTCCAAGCCACTCCCTTTCAAATGGTGTTTGGTCAAAATGCTGTGCTACCCTTAGACTTTTTGATACCTACATTGAAAGTGGCACAAGAGCATGAATGGATGGGTCATGAACTCTCCTCTAGAATTTTTGACCTTGAACGATTAGGAGAAACAAGACTGAGGGCAGCTGCAGGGATATATGCAGTAAAGAAACGACAGAAGGCATACTTTGATGCCCACGTTAAGGATAAAGGTTTAAAGGCAGGAGACTTAGTTTTAGTCTACACATTGAAGCAACATGCGAGGAAACTAGAGAAGAGAGGCTACGGACCCATGATCATTAACAGAATCTCAACAAGTGGAGCAGTGCAACTAGCCACATTAGAAGGCGATGTTCTTCCAAGTTACATTAGTGGGTGCAGAGTCAAGTTGTATCAGGAACCTCTCACACAAGAAATGCTAAGTCGACTCAATACTGCTAAGAAACGCAAGGAGGAAGAAAAGCGAATTCGAGAAGAAGCTCAAGCAGAAGCCCTAGAGCGCATACGGAGAATGAAATTAAGAAGACAAGGTAGAGAGCACCCTAGGCAAGATGCATATGCATATCAAGGATATGACGTGGCTATGTGTGAAGTTTCAGGTATTAGCTCACATAGGATAACTGATCGACGTCCTTTCATAACCTTAGATATAGGACAAGGAAAGAGTGCAAGGACTGTAAGAGCCTTGATTGACTCAGGTGCAACCACTAGTGCTGTTAAATTGTCTTACTGTCAAGAGTTGCAATTAACTGTCAATCCTATGGAAGCATATCTCATAGGATTGGGAGGCGTGGAAACCCCTTGCATGGGCGAGGTGGAACTTCCCCTCTATATTCATGATGAGGCAATGACAGTTAAAGTACTAGTGTGTCAAGATGAGGACCTCACTGAACCCCTTGTCTTGGGTCAAGACTGGATCTATGACCAAGCAGTCAACTTAAACCTAAGAAGTGGACTTCTTCAGGTATGGGTGAATCAAACTAGAATTACAATTGAGTTAAATAATGGAGCACTCAAGAAACTAGAAAAGACACGGACTCCTGGTCCCTCCAGGGGTACACATGAAGTTGATCATGCTGTTCTTGTCCAAGGCTATGTGATGCAGAAGAACGAAGATCTCAAAGAAGGAGTCAGAACCACAATGGTACTCCCTTCTTTTCCAAAGGCCAGAAGGAGGCAGCAACTAAGGGCAGATCAATCACTGAAGACTCTCCAGGCGAGAGACCAAAAGAACGCGCGAAGCAGAACAACTCAGCCGATGAAACAAATGTGGGTGCGGAAAGACGAGCTGCCGACCGTAACTAAGTCGCAACAACGGTCTCAACTTCCTATTAGTAATCAACGACTTGATGCTAATAAGAGGACTCCTAAAACCTCTGTTGAGAAAGTGAAATCCATTTGGGTACCCAAGAAGTCGATGAAGGTTGACCCACAATCAAGACAAATTTGGGTGCCTAAGGCTTGCTTGCGGGCTCAACTAACCCCACACAATTCACATCATACACGACAGGGTTCACTCGCTCAAGCAGTCACTACCCACTCTTGTCTGATACACTCAAACACACTGCCACCTAGAAGCACGCACAGACTCACTCGTAAATGGGTCCCAATGACACAACAACTCCCAACTGAATTACTCATGCAACCCTCCCGAATCTCCACAAAACCAAGACCAAAAGCCATCCATGGTGTTTGGCAACCTAAGACTTGTAATAAACCCCCCGACCCCAATCTGTGAATTCATCTCCACTTACTAACTGCACTAGTCAGACTGTGCATCTTTTCATCTAGCTCCTAGGACTATCCAGGCATTAACTACACACACTGTCATCGTGCACTCACTGACCACTGACTCATCATCTACCTCATATGAATGTTGTAACGAGGCAACAACGGGTTTATTCTGTCCAGAACAATGTTAACACATGGTTCTATATTCTCACAGAACCAACAAGCAAGCAGAGCCATGGCAGAAGCTGGAGGTGCCAGTTCTCACGCCGGATCCAGCGCACAGATTGTGGATATAGAAACACTCCTCCTCGAACCACATCTCACCGAAAGACCGCAAGAACTTCGAGCTGTGCATGTGCTCCCAATTCAGGATCCTCCTCATGGACACACCTCTCAGGTGGGCAAACACGCTCATTGGTTCAGTGATGTTGCAGGACCATTGGGTGATGGAACCTATTTTTGGGAAGGTGAATTGGAGTTTAATGGTAAATGGGGACGCTACCATTTTTTCACGCGCGAATTTGAGAACTATCAGAATGCCGAAGTAATGCGTTCAGTATGGACCAAAGCTGGCATGGACAGTTATTTCAGGGCCCACTTACCGAAGCCAGATTTCTTACGTTGTTCTTATCTTATCAGTACCATCACTCCTAGCAGGGCCAAGGGAGGCGACATCACTTTTGTGTTACCCTCACTGTTGCCGGGCCACGAACTTAAAAGATTCAAACTGACCCTCAATCTGGTACGAGAAGCATTGGACATGCATGGTATGCACATTCCTACTGAAAAGGAAACAATGGTTCCAGGCAGAATGAAACATAAAGATCTCAATAAGCTGAAGGATATGGTAGCAATGACACCGACCATCGCTCTTCACCTACAGACCGTCATGCAGCATTTTGCTTTCCCCACCCAGGAAAGATTCACCATGCCCCCAAAGAAGATATGGTTTAGCTTGTATTTGGCAGAGACAGAAAACCTCCCTATCAACGTACCACATTGGATCATAGATTAGATCCACCTAGCCCATCAACGGTGGAACAAGAAGCAGAAAAATGTGCTCCACGGATGTTGTGCTCTGACCAAGATAATCTATCGATGTCTAGCCTATGACGTGCCTATTCAGCGGGCACTCGTATGGTCCCGGGCCCAGGAGTTCCAGAGAAGGCTATCAGCAGCAGGTCCTCCATCAAAGAAGATGAGAGGGGGAGTCCAATTACCCTGCGCTCAACCAAGGGGAGCCACCACTACACCAGAAATTACCCCTCCCCAGACACGACGCATTAGACCATTCACCATTCGGCTACCAAGACCAAGTACAGAGGGACCCAATCTGGTGTTTCCACCCGTCCCATCGGACTTGGAATTTCCACAGGGCTTTACTCTCAATGATCTCACTGATGAAGAAGTGGCTAGACTAATCTACGACTCTAATCTCGAAACGGAAACAGAGCGAGCTCAGGAACCACAAACCCATACAACAACGTTAGCCCCCACCCAACCGCAAGTTGTAGAAGTCGACGTCGATGAACAAGAGACCGAACAAGAGGAAGAAGCCTACGAGGAACAAGAGTATAATGAACTCTCAGAGTTAGCAAGTGCCCCCGCGTATTCGGCACAAATAAAAAGACTATATCGAACTATGCAGCTAGTTCAAGAACAGCATAAAATGTCACTTGAAGCAGGCAAGAAACTCATGAACCGATTGCTGGCAGAGGAAGGTGTGGATGATATGTTCATCGAGTCCATCAACCTACATGCCGATGCAGTAGGATTGGATGAGGCCATTCATGAGGCAATGGCCTACATTCACCGATTTGAGAAAGGAGTTCCCGCCCGTCCCATGAGGTCTGGGAAACAAATTCATATCAACGTATCAACACCAGGAGATACAACGCAAGCAGACGAACATCAGGAAGCACCACTGTCACCACCCTCCCCACCTCTCACTACACAACTCACTCCACCACATGACACTATCACCACCACGTCCACTACCACCACAATCGTCATGGGAATTCCACTCTCTCCGGGAATCCAATTCGGGGGAGTCACCATGCCCACTTTCACCACTCCCTTCACTAACGTCACATCCACCCCACCCATGATCCCCATCTACACGGTCACTCAAACATTTGACACTATGGAAACATCTCCTGCCACTGCACCGCTCCCTCCCCCCATGCCACCTCCATCTCCCATACCCCCTCCACCCACATCTCCACTTGCATCCACATCATTCACAACTCCCTTTCCCGCCCCCATTCCCCCTGCATCTTCACCCCTCCCTGCATCATTTAATGTACATAGTATATTCCTAGCTTTAAATCAATGTGTCTATCAACTTCAGAATGAGTACAGAGCTCTAGACGGCCGGTATCAACAACTGACAACAAATCACCAGAACTTACAAAGGCAATTTACAATTCTTGAAGAGGAAAATGCAGATGTGAATCAACGTTATACAACGCTTGAGCAGGCTCACCAAACACTACTAGAGGCACCCCAACCATTGAAAGAATCAGGCATCAAACAACTAGAAGCCTTGCTCGAAGTATACTAGGCCGATAACCTACGAGTCAGACGTAACTTGGCGCTACTCAGGAAACATATGGCCACAGCACTTGAAGAGAACAAGAGACTGCAGAAACAAAATGAAGAGAATCTGGAAGCGGCAATGGAAGGCTCTCCCCACGAGATAGATCCAGAGCAGTTCAAAGCAGTTCCCTCGGAGACGATGAAAACCATTTTGGAGAGCTATGCAGATCTTCTGGAAGCCCATGATGACTTGGAAATAGAACGTGACACACTACGGAGCAGACTTAAGGAACAGAAAGAACAACCGAAGAGTGTCCCATCAACCTCTACCTCAGGCGAGGTAAAGGCCTTAACTGAGCAGGTGGCAGAATTACAAAAGAGGTTACTGACATACGAGAGGAAGCCCTCTCCATTAGTAGAACTAGAGCCAAAAGAGCTGGTCCCTATTGAGGTAGATGATTCGTACGAAGAACCGTATGTTCCTATGCCGATGCCAGGAGGGCAACGAACCTCAGAGGGACTAGACACCTTGGAAGTCGAAGCACCCGAGTGGCTTCAGACACTGGAAAAGACAGCGAACACCCACGAAGAACGGGTGGCCATTCAGATCCAATCACTAGCGAACCTAGAAGAAACTGTCATAAAGTCAGAATATTTCAGAAGCATGTCTCACCATAGATGGATCGGCACCAATAATGACCAATATGTGCCATACTGCATACTTTTGGCCGATTACAACGCCGAGATTCAACGACAATGCGGCAAGCCTCCCACATTTGCTACACAATTTGGTCCAGATGATATACCGGAAAGTGCTAAGCGTGGGTCCATCCATCAACCCACCTGGAGGATCAGGCTTTTGGAAACATATCCTGAAATGGTCCGAACCTGGAATAATATGCCGTTGTTTATTAAATATAATCCTTGTTACGTTCCAGTTCTTCGAAGACGCACCTGGCCTGAATTCACTATTGCCGTCAGAGACATCAAAGCCTGCGCAAAATGGTTAAATTACGTTTATCTAACACCTCCACGAGGACCCCCCACGGTGAACTACATGATTTCTACAATCCGTCACTGGAGCGTTCGGCTACGCAATAATCCCGATGTGATGGCCCAGATGTGTATGAAAATAATTGAATTAATGCTGATCACTTTCAGGACGTTTAAGAACATTAAGGACCCCCACTTCTCAGGAGCAGGCTTCATGACAGGAAACTAGGATCTGGTGTACGATATGAGTACCACCCCATCAATTGAAGTAATATATGCTTGGCACGCCAGAATCAAGTACCTCCCAGCCTGCTTTAAACAGACATTTGAGGAGATGTTCATCACAGGATTCTGGGAATATCACTCCGAAATTTTTATACCCAGACCATCACATCTCCTCCAATTATTTGTTGTGGAGAGAACTATTCACTTAGAACAATTGAGGGTGCCTCATCCAGATGTTCCCGGACCTGTGAATTGGGATGATTTGCTCACAGATCTAGCACGTGGCTTACGACTAGAAGAACACCACCTAGCCTCCGATGTCGTCCAATATTATGTTCAAAAACCCTCTAGACAAGGGTCTGTCAGGGGCGACAGACGCGAGAGTGGGGGGGGGTGTTGGCAGCAGTCGGGGAACCGAAGGAGCCACAAGACGAAGAGAGTCAGAGCGAAGGGACAGCACAAGCAGACATGGCAGTCAAAGAAGATCTGGCAAATAGGCCATCTAAATTTTTCAAACATCAAGGAGTTGAGCACACAAGAAGAAAGAGTAAGTAGGGAGCTCAAAGAGGTGTATGACAAATCAACAGAGAAAATCCCTACACAAATAGTGATTTTAATCACTAAACACCATTGTAAATACCATTTCATATTTTTGTAGCTCCATTTTGTGCAAGCCAAGGAGTCCTTGAGCTTGAGGAGCTTTAGAAGTATCTACCTGCCAATTTTCGTATTTTTTAGATCTCGTTTGAGCCCTCAAATAAGCCCTGGAACCTAATTTTTAACTAGGTCGGACACTAGGTCTGAACAGGGCCAAAGCTAGTCAAAAACTATAAAAGGAGCTAGAGAGCTCATTTTTGAGGTTGGATTGTAATTGAAATGAACTTGTAAGAGCTTTTTTGAAAGTAATCTAAGAACTCCATTGCTTCTCACTCTTTGTCTTGCTGTGTGTGCGCGTGTGCGTGTATGTGTGTGCATGCTTGTGTGCTTCTCACTCACGCACTTGTGCCTCCACTTGCTCGAGGTCTTCATACCATCCTCACGTCTTCCCGGATCGACATTAAAGGAGGTGCTACTCATCACTGAGCTACAGAACTTCACTCTCTTTAGCCCATTTCTCTTCTTGAATCTCTCGCAAGAATTCTGGTGTGTATTGATTCATAGAAGAAGAGGTGTCTGGTTCAGTGGAGTTAGGCACATAAGCTTCAGACACATAGGCTTTTTGGCTAGGAAGACCGGCTCTTTCACTAGCCTTGTCATGGTGTTGAGGGGTGGGTTCCTTTTGTGATTGTGCAATTAGATTCTCTATTCTTTCTAGGGAGGAGGGGTTGTCGGGTTCAGTGGAATTGGGCACATAAGCTTTCGGTGGGGGATGGGTCATGTTTTTGCTTGCTTTATCTCTTTCTTGATATTTTTCTTCCTTAGCAGATCTTGCAATTATGCCCTCTAACTTCTCTAGAAGTCCATCCAAGTGTAATTGCGTCTTGGCTGAGCCCGAGGAATTGAAAAGGCGACTGGCTTCAAACATAGTCTGAGCCAATGCGACCATTTTCGCGCAAAGCTTGGTTCTTTCTATCTCTAGGTCAGCTCTAGGGTAGCACTTGTCATGATCCGTTACATTTGGCCCTTCTTGGATTCTGGCCTGATATGCTTTAAGCATCATGTCTATGTCTTCAGGAGTGGGATCAGCTAATACTGATCCTGCTCAGGGTGGTGGGTGGGTTACGTGGTGTGTATAAGAGGGTGTAGGGATGGAGGGTGATGGGGATGGTAGCGGTGGGAATGTGTGAGAGTGCGGTTGAGATGTGATCTCTATGATTTTGGCCTTGGTTTCTCGTAGACTTTCCTTAAGTTCACTCATCTTCTTTGCCCATTGCCTTTTCATACGTTCACGGCTATCTCTCCAAGCTCTTGTTCTCTTCTTATTTTGGTTCTCAGTATCGCTAGCGTCTGGGCTCTTTTCCTGGCTTACCCCTTGGTTTTGCTGCAATGCTTGAGCTCTAGTGATTACCTGCACTGGTGCAGTGGAAGTGACACTTCCTGTGGAATTGACCACTAACCCAATAACATTAATCGGAGTGATTTTTGGCATATTGCTGGGATTCTTGGGACAATCTCATAAGAGATGTTCCTTTCCGCACTCCTGGCAAAAGCCTTGGATCTTCACTGATTGGGTGCAGGCATGGGGCAATCACGTATGAGGTGATCACCCTGGCATTTGAAGCAAAGTCCTCTAGGAAAAGGGGGTGGTATCTGCCTAGGTTGAGGTCTAGAGTTGGGGTTTGTGTACATGACATTAGCATATTCAGGCTCCCAAATAGGTTCACTCGGTTCCTCATTGTAGTAAGACTCACCATGTTCAGGAGACTGCATGTAGTAAGCCTGGGGACTATCAACATGTGTAGAATCAAAGCTATGGTCACTGGGATCACTTTCTGAGATTAATGGTGTTACTAGGACTATCGCTCTATTCAGGTTTTCTTCTGCAGCAGCATACTTGACCGGAATCACATTAGTACGAGCAGGTGGTTGCTGTGCTAGCACTGGCTGGGGTCTCAGTTGGGCCTGATATTGCGGTTGGTAATTTTGCTGAGGCCTAATATACTGTTGTGGTGAATATTGACTCTGGTATCTGCCTTGTTGAGGGTATGGCTGAGGGTAGGTTTGCCTAACCGCTTGCTTATTGTATGGGCAGTTCTGTGCTGAGTGATTTGTGTACCTTCGCTCTATGGTGCAATATTGGCTGCTAGGGTTCACTTGGGGTTGAGCCGTGATGGGACATGCGTTTGCCATATGGTCACCACCGCAAGTATAACACCTCTTTACTGGGGCAAATCTAGGAATTTGTTTACTAGAGACGCCTAGTTTTTGAGCTACTTTTTCCGCAAGTTCCTCAATTGATGTGGATTGTGAGGAAGAGAGGCTAGAGGTACTATCTGAATCTTTGTAGATTTTGGATAGCTCTAACTCCTCCCCTAGGTTATCCTCAATATCGATGCACATGTGTACACATTCTTCTATAGTCCGGGGGTCCTTCAAGTACACATATGATCTCAATTTGGTACTTAGCAATCCATCCAAGAATAAAGCCACTTGCTTAGCGGCTGTGGGTAACTCAAGACCAGGACATCGCTCAAGATATTGCCTAAATCTTCTTCCTGCAAGTCTCACATTCTCTTGCGGGGTCTGCTTGAAGCTGTATATCAATGAGGAAGTATTATGCCTTATGCCACTTTTAGAGAACTCGATAATGAATGCCTCTAAAAGTTGATCTATGCTTCTAAACTGCCTCTCGTTTAGTGGCTGAAACCATGTCAGGGCGGTGTTCCTAAGGGTTAAACCAAAGGCATTGTACTGCGTGAACAGGTCTTCAACTTGTTCAGCTCTCAAGACTTGCTTAAACTCGGCTACATGATCGTAGGGGTCTCCAGTGCCATCGAAGTAGTTTTTCATGGACTTAACTAGCTGGGTCGGTCTCAAGGTCCTCGTGTGCTCTCTTGGTCTTGGCAAAGGGAAATCATCGGCATTTCTTCGGTTCCTTGGGGCTCTATGTCCCTCAGGTTCCCCTCTATTCGTGTCCATTCTCGTTCTTTCTCTTCCCCAAGAGTTGGCAAAGCTTACCTCAAGTCTCTCTCAACTCCTTTCTCTTTGAGTCCCCTGAGCTTGAGATGTTCCAGCTCCTTGGCGACCAAAGGACACATTCGATCTTGGTTGGGGGAAAATAAATTCTCCCTTCCAAGTGTAAGCATGCCTATCATTTTCTGTAACCCCAAAGATCCTCTCTGAAGAGTGATCTAAGTAGGTCACTCTTCCTGGACTATTAGGATCTTTGAACTCATATATCATGATTGTTCCTACCTCACTCCGCTGACTAGGTCTATATCTCCAGAAGGCTTCATCTGTCTCTCGGTTCAAGAGGGCTCTTCAAACTTGAGTGTTCCTATCGTACCCCTAGTCAATCAGAACAACTACTCGCACTTAGCCTATGCTAAGAATAGACTGAGGGGGTTAAGTGATGTTCCAACCTCAAGTCGCTCCTCCTGGCGATGCTGGTCTACCCAGGAAGCACGTTCTCGAGCTTGTTCGCCTTGGCACTTACTTTGCTTTCTCCAAGAGCTCTCGATGATCCTGTAAGAATCCCAAGTTTAGCTTCAAGTTGATCCTTCAATTGACAGACAATTTAATTCAGACACTTTTTTAATGACCCTTGTTCCCCCTTTTGTATTGCTAAAAATTTCCTCTAGAGCTCCCTTGGTGTTCCTACCCCTAAGTGTGTCAACTTCCAAATATCCTATTAGAAAATCAACGCATTATTCTTATAAAAAACAGTTGAGGGCGTGTAGTATATGACACGAGCTTTCCGACAAGCCCTAGAGCTCAAAAAATGGATTTCGTATGAAAAAGTTATGACCGTTCAGGGTTTAGGGGGTTAACCAGACAAACAGAACCTTTCAGGAGTTTTAATGCATTTTTCTAAGGCCTCTGCAAGTGTGTGAGTATTTGAGAGTGCAAATATGCCCAAAATTTAGCCTAAATTTCCAAAAAATTTACCCCTTAATTTTTGCCGAAAATGTCTGTCTATCGCGATAGACGGTGTCTGTCGCGATAGACACAAACTATCGTGGGGGGTTGTCTGTCGCGATAGACGGTGTCTGTCGCGATAGAGTGGTCTGTCGCGATAGACGGTGTCTGTCGCGATAGACGGTGTCTGTCGCGATAGAGTGGTCTGTCGCGATAGACGGTGTCTGTCGCGATAGAGTGGTCTGTCGCGATAGAGTGGTCTGTCGCGATAGACGGTGTCTGTCGCGATAGACGGTGTTTGTCGCGATAGACGGTGTCTGTCGCGATAGAGTGGTCTGTCGCGATAGACGGTGTCTGTCACGATAGACGGTGTCTGTCGCGATAGAGTGGTATGTCACGATAGACGCTGTCTGTCGTCTATCGTGATTTGGTCTGTCGCGATAGACTGGATCTGTCGTGGAATTTGGTCTGTTGCGATAGACAGGTGTCTATCGCGATAGACGGGGTCTATCGTGGGTCTCTGTCTATTGCGATAGACGGTGTCTGTCGCGATAGACTGAAAAAATGCAAATTTTTGAGAAACTTCTAGTGATTTGGAGTGCTCTAATGGTGTAGGTTACCGTGCCAAACACGCATTCACAAAATATTAAGTTTTTCTGTCTGTCGCGACAGACAGAGGTCGTCGTCCCGGGACTTGTGCAGAGTCTGTCGTACCTGCGCACACTACTGGAGAAGGTGGTACAGCTAGTTCCTGCAACAAAAGCTCAAAAACACACCAAAAACAGATAGCATGCAAGCTCTCTCTCGCTCTCTCTCACAATGAAATGAGGGAAATGAGGTGGGGAGTGTAATATGACCAAAAAACTGAAATTTTTTGTGGAGATGGAGATGGAGGTGGGAGATGGTGGGGATGATGATGGTGATGATGGTGATGCGAAAGTAAGGAAAAAATGAAGAAAAATAAAGAGAAGGAAGGATATTACCTATAACTTCAATGTCTCAACTCGACGTCTTACCATCACACGCTCGTCCTCGAAGCTCTCTCCCCGGCAACGGCGCCATATTTGGTGTCACTCTAGCACAATGGTGAGTACCAACGTGAGAAGATTCACCTCATAATTGTCAATCCGTGGAGATGTGAGGACTAGTATGAAGACTATGAGCAAGTGAAGGCACAAGTGTGTGAGTGAGAAGCACACAAGCATGCACACACATACACACACACATGCACACAAGGCAAGAACAAGGAGAGAAACAATGGAGTTCTTTGCATTAGTCAAAAAGTCTCTTACATAAGCTCAATTCACAAACAATCTAACGTCAAAAATGAGCTCTCTAGCTCTTTTTATAGTTTTCTAACTAGCTTTGGTCTTGTCCAGACCTAGTGTCCGGCCTAGTTAAAAATTAGGTTCTAGAGCCTATTTGAGGGCTCAAACAGAGTCTAAAAATTATGAAAATTGATATGTAGCTAGTTCTAATACTCCTCAAACTCGAGGACTCCTCGGCTTTCACAAAATGGAGTCTATTCTACCAAAAATGAAATTTACAATGTTTGTGTAGTGATTAAAATCACTTGAGTTGTAAATGGTCCATGGAAAAAATGATTGGGCCTTGTTGCCGTATTGTGCATGACTCCTCCGTTGCGCTAGTATGCTCTTCATCTGACTTGTATGCCAACACTCCTCAAGCTCGAGGACTCCTCGGCTTGCACAAAATGGAGCTATGAATTACAAAAGTGATTGTTCTATATTACATATGGTACAAGAGTGATGAAAATCACTATTGGGAGTTTCTGAAAAGTGTTTATAAAACATATTTGTTTGAAAAATAATCCGACCGGCTCCCCTTTTTTTTGTGCTCTGTCTTTACATGCTTCCTCGATGTCTGTGCCTCTTGCTACTACCAACAGGGTCTCATCTGCCTTAGTTCGGGTTTGGGGTTAGGATTTGCATACATTAAGTTCAAATATTCAGGTTCCCACTTTGGTTCGCTAGGATTTTCACATGTATAGATTTCATAATGCTCAGATGAATCCATGTAGTAAGCTAGTGGGCTATCTACATGTGTTGAGTCAAAGCTTTGAGCATTAGGATTGGTTTCAAAAATCAATAGGGGTGAAGAAACCAAGGCTTTGCTAAAGTTATCCTCTGTCGAAGCATACTTGACTCGAATAACATTGGCAAGGGGTGGAGGTTGTTGGCCTAGCACAGGTTGAGGTTTTTGTTGAGCTTGGTAGTAAGGTTGGTGGGGCCTAGATTATGGTGGTTGTTGATATGGGTCTTAGTATCTCCTTGGCTGTTGATATGGCTATTGGTAATTTTGTCTAACCATGTGTTTGGTGTAGAGGTAATCTTGCACTATATGGTTAGTGTACCTTCTCTCTATTGTGCAGTATTGCTTATTAGGATTCCCTTCAGTCTAAGTCATGATTGGGAAAACATTAACCATATGTTCTCCTCCAAAATTATAACATCGTTTCATAGAGACCATATGAGAGGTTTGTTTGCTTGAGACTTCTAATTTCTCAGCTACGTTTTTAGCCGATTCATCAATTGTGGTTGATGGTTTTGAGTGAAGTTTGTTGAACTATCAAAATCCTTGTAGAATTTTCTAACTCTTCTCCAAGGTTATCCTCAACGTCTATGTATGTTCTAACCAGCAATGAGGCTAGCCCAATTTCCCAAGTACAAACGCATTGCTGGTTCTTTAGTAGCAATCACTTGTTCTTTTTAAGTTCTTATGAATGTACTTTCTTGTGTCAAGAGAACATCGTAAGGAGCATTTGAATTTGTGTCAATTGATGTTCACCTTGAGCAATTTATGTTCTTTTATAGGCTTCAAGAAGATAGCCAAAGTTAAGAAGCATGGTAGGCTCTTTACTTCTGAACTAGGAGAAACCAGGAACATAGCTATATTCACTTTTGGGTCTCAAACCCTAAGTGAGCTTGAAGTGTGGCATAAGAGACTTGCTCATGTGAATGAAAGAATCTTGAAGGATATATGCAGGGATCAAAGTGTTATAGGACTGCCGAACATATCAAAGCAACACATGATCAACAGGTGTGATGCACGTCAGATTGGGAAGGCACAAAGACAACCATTCAACTACAAAAGCTACATCCACAACAACTTATTGGACTTAGTACATACAGATGTATGGGGACCAAGTCAAGAACCTTCATTGGGAGGATCAGTATTACGTCTCATTTATTGCTGACCATAGTAGATGAATTGTTATATACTTTATCAAGAGTAAGAATGAAGTGTTTGATTGCTTCAAAAAGTCTCTCGCACATGTGGTGAATCATACAGGTAGATCACTCAAGAAGCTCAGATCTAATGGAGGGGGAGAGTACTTCTTTAAAGAGTTTGATGAGTTCTTGCAGGATAAAGGTATCAAAAGGGAAGTGACTACGAGGTACTTCCTCAACTAAATGGAATTGTAGAGAGGAGAAACAAGACATTGGTTGGATCAGCTAGAACAATGCTTGAAGAGAAGAAGTTGCCACATTATCTATGGCAAGAAGCTATTTCAACTGTTGTGTACCTTGTCAATAGACTACCATCCAAATCACTTCAAGGTATGACTCCTTATGAAGCATGGCATGGAAGAAAACCTAGTCTTGGACATTGCAAGGTTTTTGGTTGTTTAGCTTATGTTCATGTACCATCACAAATAAGAGGTAAGCTAGACAAAATGGCCACAAAGGCAATGTTTATTGGATATGATTCAACTCAGATGGGTTACAAGTTCTATAATCGTTCAACCAAGAAATTCACTACAAGTAGAGATGTCATGTTTGAAGAACGCAGGTCTTGGTATGATGAAGACAAACAAAAGGTAACTCTACCATATGATCTTGATTCTGAGTCTCATCAATTAGGAAGCAAGCATGATACACAGGTCCAGGATCCAAGAAGTGATACAGACGATGACCAAGATGAAAGGGAAAATGATTAAAAGCTATGGAAGTCAAGAGGCAAAGCAAAGATGCAAGAGGTTGGAGAATGCTCCAAACAGACACTTAGAAAATCAGCAAGAGAGAAGAAACGACCATAAATGTATGGATAGGATTCCACATTTGTTACAAAGCATTCAATCTACTTGGAAAAAGAGTGTATTTTAGAGGAACCCTCAATGTATGAAAAAGCAAAGGGAAACCCTAATTGGGAAAAGGCCATGAAAGAAGAAATAGATGCATTGAAGGAGATGAACACTTGGGATTTGGTTCCAATGTCACCGAATCAAAAGATAATTGGTTTCAGATGGCTATATAAAGTTAAAAGAAATTCAAATGGATCAGTTTACAACTACAAGGAAAGTTTAGTTGCCAAAGGATGCTCACAAACTCATGGTATCTATGAGGAAACATTCTCACTAGTTGCAAAGATGAATACAATCAGGACATTGATAAGTGTAGCTGCTGCAAGGAATTCGAGACTCCTTCAACTTGATGTGAAAAATGCATTCTTAAATGGTTGGATAAGTGAAGAGGTATACATATCGCAACCACCAGGTTTTGAAAACCCTAATCATCCATCTTATGTTTGCAAACTTAATAAAGCATTGTATGGATTGAAACAAGCTCCTAGATCTTGGAATTACATGTTGGTTACATACCTTCAAGATCAAGGGTTCAAAGCTAGCAACTCAGATCCTTCTCTATTCATAAAAAAGGATCACGATGAGGTTATCTATCTATGTGTATATGTAGATGATATTATTTTTACAGGTGATGATCTAAGTGGCATTCAAAGGATCAAGAGACACATGCAAGAGGAGTTCAAAATCAATGACCTAGGTGAGGTCACATATTTCCTAGGTATGCAGGTGATATACACAGATGAAGGAATGTATTTGACTCAAAGAAGATACATTCATGATCTACTTCTCAAGTTCAAAATGGAGAACACTAAACTTGCAGGTACACCTTTGGAGATGAATCATAAACGTAGTGTTTATGAAGGTGAGAAAATTGAAGACATTAAAGAGTATCAAAGCTTGGTAGGTAGCTTGATATATGCTACTCATACAAGGGAAGACATCTCATATGGTGTCAGAGTGCTTAGTCAGATCATGCACTCACCAAGAAGACCACACATGGATGAAGCTAAGAGAGTACTTAAGTATCTCAAAGGTATAATCAACGAAGGTATATTCTATCCTTACTCTTCAGATTTGGATATCAAAATCTATTCAGATGCAGATTGGACAGAAGCAAAGGATGATAGAAGAAGTACTTCTGGTTACTTAGCATTTGCAGGTTCAAAGCTAGTGTCATGGAGTTCCAAGAAGCAACCAACATTTGCTTTATCCTTCCGACATCGCTAGTCTACATCTTACCATCACATGCTCGTCCTCCAAGCTCTCTCCCCAGAAATGGTGCCAAATTTGGTGTCACTCTAGCACAATGGTAAGTACTAACGTGGGGAGATTCACCTCATGAATTTCAATCCGCAAAGACGTGAGGACTGATATGAAGACCGTGAGCAAGTGAAGTGGCACAAGTGCATGAGTGAAAGCATACAAGCATGCACACACATACACACACACGCACAAGGTATGAGCAAAGAGAGGAACAATGGAAGAACTTCAATTACAAAAAAAATCTCTTACAAAGCTCAAATCTCTAACAAGCTAACCTCAAAAACAAGCTCGCTAGCTCTTTTTTATAGATTTTTTTGAGTGGTTTTGGTGTTGGTGCACTATACAAGCCTTCACATTTGGCTTGACTTGGAAATTAATATGTGGAAGCATTTGATGGATCATATGAATCCTAGCTTGTAATTGATTGATCATTAACCATTGTAAAAGTTGTTTTACTTGAGAGAATCGTGTAAAGAATATATCTCGTGGAGTTAGGAGAAAGATAAGTTATGAGTTTTCAATGAAGGAATAACTCCTAAATCATGGGGAACATTTTTAGATGGAGCCAAGTTTGAATTTCAAATTCAAACTTGGATGAAGAACTCATTATAAAAGCTATGTAAAACTCGTGGCCATAGTGCCTTCTTTTCTAAGCCTATTGTTGATCTTTTGTAGAAGATAAGTGACTAACATCATACCTCACTTAGACCACCATCATTAGGCATCATCATCATAATGCCAATGATCTTGTAAATCATGTGTCATAATAGATATACTTCATTGCTCATTTCTATTCAATTCTCTACTATGACTACTCAGAACAGTGAACTTTGCATGACCATATCTCAATGATTTCTCAACCATTTTGCTTAATCTATAGCTTGTTGGAACTAGCTCAAAGTCTATTTTATGGTTGCAAACTTTAATTACATTTACTTCTATCAATTGGGGGAAATTGTCTTCGAAGTGCTCACTGGTCATATACTCCTCAGTCCCTAAAAGTTGGACTTAGTCTTTATCGTTAAGATCTCTTAAACTTATCTAAAGCTTTTTGGATTACCTACAGGATTTATAGAGATCTTTCCCTCAACTCAAATCTGAAAATATATTAATGCCTTTTTTATCCAAAGCTAAGAATCTTATCAATATTGATACACCTTTAGGTTATACCAATCATAGGACTTAAGTACCACTACTGATGGTTTGGTACTTCTTGGGAACTACTTGCTATCTAACGAGCTTGAAAAATTTTGTGCTCACTACTAAGGAGCAATTTATTCTTCCGATACTTGAGATTCCTTTTAAGGAATCAAATAACCTAATAAAATGATTCATCATGGAATCCATTGCACTACTATAATGATTTTTGAAAGAAATTCTTGAGTCTCGGACAAGATTCTCAAAGCTTTATTGCTGGAATGGTGTTCATGCTTCAAGTATCAAACTAAAGGATCACCCTAGGATATGGTTTCCCGTTTCCTTAAGAAAGTTTGACTAGAACTTTCATCTACATGTGTTCCTATTCTTTATTTTGAAAAAAGTTATTGTCATTGTTCAATCATGTGATGTTACTAGAGTAGTTTACACATAATTTGATAATCCACTTTGATTGCATAGTTTAAAGTACAATCATCTTTTGATGATTGAACCAATGTATAATAATTGTACTATGAATACTTCATCGTCTTCTTTATCACTTAAGAATCATTGAGATTCTTTCATAGAAGTGATATCTTACCAATCTTGGAAGACCTTAATGATTGAGCTTTAGAAATAGCTTGTCCAAAAGATACACTTTTGTAACCTGAATTAGTGCATGTATACTGGAGTGTCGAGAAAGCTAATGCATTACTCCTCATATGAGGTAGAACAACCACCTTTAGGCATAGGCATCTCATTTTTTTCTATAATTTAGCATGCCAAAAAGTTATTTTCTACATAATTTTCTTGAGTAAACATCTACATCTTGAAGATGTTTACTTTTCCTTTTGATGAATTCCATCCCAAGTCTCTTATTTGCGTTCCTCCTCATTCTTGTGGAGAAACTCCTTTTTGAAGAGGTGGGTGAGTTAATCCCAAGTTGAGGGTTTTTTAGGAGTTTTAGAGAGACTCATCCACCACATCTAGGCCTTAGGGCCTCACAACAAATTGGACTTTAGCATATGTTTGGGGGTGTTCTTGAGTTGGTGGACATCGTTCCACTTTTCCAAGAACATTAAGATTGCATCCTTATTTTTATCCTTATCTTCACCTGAGAAGTAAGGAGGATGTAAATCTTTCCCTAAAGAAGGATCTGATCGATGGCTTACACCTACTGATTGCCCCAAAGTTTTTGCAAAAAGGAGAGTGGTATGAGTCATCAAACTGAGAGGACTCAAAATATCAGTTAAGGGAAACAAATCCGTTTGGAAAAACGATGGATCCTTATCAGATATAGGTTTTCAAGGGCGGTTCATCAAAGGTAGTTACAAATTGATGATATCATCAATGATGTCATCAATTCAAAACATGATCTCTAGATGTGAGGATCAAGCAAGAATATAGTCAATCTTAGGGTTTTGGCATGCTCCGGATGCAGTGGAAGCATTGGTTTCTGCAAATTCTGAACCAATCATGAGATACACAAGTCACATGGAATCTAAGATTTAGGATGGTTTCCTTTCTCCATGACATCACCTCCCCCTCAAGCAACGAGTTCCACAAGGACTAGTCATGATCTCTGGTCTTGGCTTCATTGGATTTTTCTTATGAAATTCTCGAACTTTGATTGGTGCTCTATGAAGGTTCTCTGCAAGTTCCCAAGTGCGATCACTGATGCCATCCCCTTTCTAATGAACAAGGTACTCCAATCTTCCTCGGGATATTCTTGAATCTAGGATATGCTCAACTTTGAATTCTTCATGATCATCAATCTCGATAGGTGGTGAAGAAATAGGTATCTCTTCCCTCAATGGTGAAATTTGATATGGTTCCAACGTATATACATGGAAAACTAGATGCATTCTCATGGTAGTTGGTAATTGGAGCTTGAAAGTGATTGGATTAATCTTGTCCAAGATAGTGAATGGACCAAATCTTTGATGGTCTAGATTTGCACAAGGCCTCAAAGTCTACAAATTATTTTTGAGTAACCACACTTTATCCCTAATGTGATAAGATGGATTTTGAACATGATGTTGATCTACATAATACATATATTGTTCTTGAACTCTATGGATCTCTTCCTTGAGTTCTGTATGAATATCCATGATATGATGGGCCTTATTTTCGGCAGTTGGGCTCTAGACATGATTTGATAATTGTATATACATCCTTGGATGTTGTCCATAATTTGTAAAAAAAGGAGTCTGCTTGGTAGATGTATGAACACTATTGTTAAAGGCAAGCTCTGCAAAGGGTAAAAGCTCAACCCAATCATTTTGATGATAGTTGATGATGCATCAAAGATATTGTTCTAGGACGTCATTCATCCGTTCTGTTTGTCCATCAGTTTGTGGATGATTGGCTATAGATAGTTTAACTTGAACACCAAGGAGCTTGCAAAGATTGTTCCAAAAGCTAGATATGAATTGCAGACCTTGATAAGTGACAATATCATCAGGCAATCCATGAAGCCTAAAGATGTATCTGAGAAAAAGTCTAGCAATAGTTGCATCTGTGATTGCCTTAGTAGTTGGAATGAAGTCTATCATCTTTGTAAATCTATACACTATAACAAGAATGACATCATACTTATCTGACTTTGGTAGATCTATGATGAAATCCATAGATAATGAAGCCCATTGCCTTTTTGGAATAGGTAAAGGTTGCAAGATTCCATGAGGTTTATGTCACAATACCGTAGATCTATTGCAAGTATTACATTTTCGAATATATTGTTTGACTTCCTCCCACATTTGAGGCCAACAAAAATGTTTTACTATTTTATTCACTCCAAAATGTCTTGCTGCAAGGTTGTCATGACGTTGTTGAAGTACTTGGATCCTAGGATTTTTTAGAGGGACATACAATAGGGTCTTATAAGCCTTGAGTAATACACTCTCTTGTTGATCAAAGGTCTCTTCACCTTTCTTTGGTGTAAGGTAAGATCTTCTTGACAAGACATTTAACTGACATTGTTGGCATCTTGAATGGTATGTGATGACAAAGTCGAACCTAGATAAAAATTTACTCCATCAAGATTGCCTTCTATTGAGGATGCAGGTGGTCATAAAATACTCTAAGTTTTGTGATATCTATACACAGTAACTTTATGAGCTTCTCCTTCTAGATGGTGATGCCAGGTATCAAATGCATCCACTATGGTGAGAAGTTATTTATCATGGATTTCATAATTAATCTCTAGAGGAGGAAATTTCCTTGGATGATATGCAATTGGATGTAGGTGTCCATCATCTCCATATTGGGATAGAATGGCCCCTAGGGTTAAGTCTGATGCATTTGTCTCTAGGAAGAAGGGCTTGCTAGAATCAAGATGAACTAGAATTGGAGCATTAGTGAATGCTGATTTCAAGGTCTAAAAGGCTTGTTTTGCTTCTTCAATCCATGAGAATTTCGAGTTTCCTATAATCTTGGTAAGAGGTGTCACTATCTTGGATTAATCTCTTATGAATATCCTATAAAAATTGGCAAACCCTAGAAAACATTGTACATCTCAAACACATGAAGGTGGTTGCCAATCCTGTAAAAATTGGCAAACCCTAGAAAACATTGTACATCTTGAACACATGAAGGTGGTTTCCAATCAAGGATTGTCTTGATCTTCTTAGGCTCCATAAATATTCCATTGTCTGATACAATGTACCCTAAAAACTCCACCTCTGTCTGATGGAAAGATCACTTCTCAATTTCACATATAAACCTTTTTCTCTTAATTTCTCTAGGACTATCTTAATGTGATATTCATGATCCTCGAGATTTTTGAAGAATATCAGGATATAATCGAGATATATTACCACAAATGCATCTAAATAATCTCAAAAGATATCATTCATCATATGTTGAAAGAGAGTTAGAGTATTATGAGACCAAATCGCATAACTACATATTCAAAATGCCCATACCTTGTTCGAAATGTTGTCTTCCCTTTGTCTCCTTCTCTAATCTTGACAAGATTGTAAGCTCCTTGAAGGTCAGTCTTTGTGAATCACTTTTCTCTTTCAAAGCATTCCAAGAGTTTTATTATAAGTGGTAGAGGGTATCTATTCTTTATTATGATTTTATTCAACCTAGGATAGTCTATGCACATTCGGAGAGTCTCGTCCTTCTTTACAAATAGGATGGGGGCTCCTGCAAGAGACTTCAAGTGTTTGATAAACCCTTTGCATAGATTCTCATCAATATTCTTGTGTAATTCTGTAAGTTCCTTTGGGGATAGTCTATAGATTGGTCTGAAGGATGGTTGTGCTCCCTCTTGAAATTTTATGGCACAATCATAAGGTCTATGCTATGGGAGGATATCTGCTTTTCAAAAACATCTTCAAAACCTTGGTATTGGTCGTGTAGCTTCATTGAATCGTCTTTCTTGGGCTCTTGAGTTGGTATGGCATAAATCATATATGTCGGTTCCTTCCTTACTGCATGTATGAAGGCTTTGGCTCCGACATATGTCAGATTCTTCTAGATATCTTGACAGGTGATTTTATTCTTTTCCCAATTAATGTCTGGATTATGTTTCTTTAACTAGGGCATTCCAATGTTAACCAAATTTAGTCGACTCGATATTACATTGGAACATGTGTGAGAATCATGGTCACCAAGGTGTACTCTTAATGGTGTGTTTCCATGGTTATATTCTCATATGCTAGAGGTCATCCATCTACTACTTCAACCACTACTGGTTTGTTCTTCGAGAGTACTGGAATTCCATGTTTATTAACTAATCCTTCATTGATGAAACATGAGGAGGCCCCTGAATCTATTAGGGCTATAAGGGAAAGGGTCTTTGTGTACTTGAGCCAAGAAGACTCAAGGACTTGTGCCAATGAGACTGTACCTCAATTGCCACATAAGTGCGTATAGTGGGTACTTAACACACATCTAATTGTCAATCCGAAGGAACGACGTACCAAGTGTATGAAGACGTGTGAACACGTGATGGAAAATGAAGTGGTTTAGCTAGCATGCATGAGAAAAGACTACTACCTCTCACACTCACTGAAATACTGAAAGTGTTTGTCGCAAGCCTCTTACAGTAGTTTTTAGTATTTTGAGGTTTTCTCCCAGCCCAGAACTCCGAATATATGCAATAGCGTACTCATTTCGAAGCTCTCGACGAGACGCATCCAACGGCAGTGGTTTCACTCAATTCTGACCACTCTGATTCAAGTTATGGCAAAAACAGTGAATGATGGGAGTCACAAATACCCGCACCACAACTTCTCCTAGCTTGCACACGCACTACAGCAGCTCAAAACCAAGGGGAAGGGGTAGACAACAGTCCTACACATGCATTACAGGTAAAGACAATGGAATTTTGGATTTCCAGATACGCTTCAGTTCGGACTTGGCAGTCAAAATGACTAACAAAATATTCAGCATGCTATTGACAGTAATAAAGCTTTTTCAACATGCCAAATACACATTTTTGAATTTCATTGGAATTACGCAAGGTTCAGAAGCCTTAATTTTTTATTTATCTACTATTCCCAGCCGACTAACTATTATGGCATATTATTCTCGCCTCATGTTTTTGCCATCGACATATATGCAGACTTTTGAAGAAGCATTCTTTACAGGCTTCTTTGAAATTGATTCAGAGATTTTTGTTAAAATGACTTCCAATTTGAATGCAAGACTGGTGGCCTATGAAACAAGTTTCTTTGCTGATCATCAACAGGCGCCAGAAGACGGAGTAAAATCTCAGCAATGGAAGGAATTCATGCTGTGTCACGCGAATTTGCTAAATCAAAGAGAGCAACAAGCCATACAAACATACACACGTCGCCACAAGAAGCCTGTCGAGGACGACAGAGTTCAGGAGGAGGGACGTGTGGAAGGGGAATCAAGCAAAAAAAGAAGAAGAAGAAGATCAAAGTCAAAAATAACTCAATAAAGAATAAAACAATGATATTTGAAGACATATCTCTGCAAGAAGCCCCGCAGGGGCGCATCACTCATCTCTGCACAGAGCCCCGCAGGGGCACACACACCAAGGAAAAGCAAACAGGCTCAAAGCAATACAACAGGGTCAGATGTGTGCAACCAGGACAAATCAGAGGACCAAAAGTTAGAAAGGGGTAGAGGCTGAAAAGTTTAAGAGGGTGACTAAGAACAGCACATTCCTAGTCACTGATGACCTGCGTGGCAACCCAAATCAACAGGCAAGACAAATGCAGCAGGCTCTAGAGCAGTAGAGCTTGAATCAAGAACAGGATCCTTCCCAAAATTGTGTCCAAGATCGTCTACGGGGCACGGGACAAAAAGATGGATTGACTTGAAGTGCATATGGTGATGCTTCCCACTATACCCGCAACGTTGGATGTTTCTCCAAAATCTTTCGTCGCCATATCGGATCCGCCTTCTCGAACTCCTCTTGAGTGTAATTGAAAGTGTCATGCTTGAATTGAAGGTTGTGGTCCGGATCTTTATTCGTTGCAGACTTTATATAATATCGAGTTTGTTCTTTAAGTAGTCCATGTGGTACATTAAAGGGCTTCAAAATTTGTTCTAGTTGTTTATTTTCTATTTGAGCTTCTTTCATGATCCTGATGATCTGATCTTCAAATTCTGCCGTAAGTTGGGACACCAGTAGTGCCCTTTCTGGTCTGCTCAGTTCTGCAATTTCTCGTGTGTTAGGTTCAATGTGAACCTCCTTTTCCTCCTTTACCGGTGAATGATATGAGGGGAAAGATAGAGGACATACCTCAGTCTCCACAGTAGCCTCTGCAGAAGTTGGAACTACTGGTGTCCCCTCTTTTCCTTTTTGTTCTAGCCGTTCCTGAAGTTCCTGAATACATTCATTCTTCTGTTTGAGTTCTTCAGTGGCCTTGGCAATCATATCCTTGTGTTTCAGAAGTTCTTATACCACAATGTCCATCTGATCTGTATCTTCTTTACATTGTCGTAGATAGTCATTCTCAGCTTTCTTCCATTTGGCTCTCAAGGCAGCCGTGTCATCCATGTATCTTTTCTCCCATTCGGCAATTGTGTCTTGTTCCTTTTTGAGCTGATCTTCATACATAAGTACTTTCTCTTCTAATCCTTTGATGTCTTGTTCCGGTTGGGCTTGCACTTCGACTGGTTGATCACTTAAAAGAGCAGCCATAAGCTCCTTATTCCGTTGTCTTAATGCCTCTGCTTCATCCATGTACCCCTTTATCTGTGATTCCAGAATTTTGCTTCTTGATGTCATGCGTGCCTTTTCAGCCTCATTTGCTTGTAGTTTTTTGGTGACTTCTTGTAGTTGTTCCTTTAATTGCTCTTTTTCTGTCTCTAGTAGGTTGTATTTGCTTTTGATTTCTTTCAGTTCAGTTTCTTTTTCTACTACCTGTGCTTTTACTGTCTCTAGCTCCGTAGAGAGATTCTTACCCCATTTTTGAAGTTCGATCTTGTCCTGCATGGCTTGGTCATAATCTTCATCAGCATCCAGCATTAATTGCTGTGTGTCTAGTGCTGTTCGAATCATATCTTGCACCACAGGCTTGAGCTGAGCTATATCCACATTCAGCCATGTCTTTGGTATATCTAGGGTTTCTCCTGTTTGTACATCTTTTCCTTTTTCGCTATGGATCGTTTCATTGTGTGGTTGTCTGATTTGTAAGTGCACTTGCGGTTCTGCTTCATCTTCATCCACATCAATAACCTTAGTGGCACTCCCTTGAAATGTAACATCCATGGGAGACGGTTTTGCCACAACCCTTATGGGTGTAAAGGGTTCTTCGTCTTCCTTTTGTGTTTCCTGACATTCCTTCTTTGGGATCTTCATGCGTATTTTTCGGGGTGGTGTGGCCTCCTTGATTTGGATGTTGGAGCTTTCATTAAGCTTTAAAGTATGGTGACCTTCCATTTTTGCTTCCTTGCTCCTGGTACTTTGATCAACTTTCTTTGTGTGATCCTCCTGCTTGAGTTCTTTTTGTTCTTCGTTATAATTCACTTCATTTAATTCCTCCCATTGGCCGTCATCTTTGGATTCGCTTTGAATATCTACATCCAATAACAAGGTATTGGGCTCCTCTTGGCCGTCCGATCCCAAACTAGAGTTATCTAGCCCTATTTCTTGATATCTATGTACTTTTGTGAGTTTGCTCTTTGTTTCCCTTGCTTGTTCTGACTGCTGATAATGATGACCCTGGACCAGTAAGTTGACTTGTCCTTCTGTATATCGATGGGTCTCTTCCAGAGCATCTGTCAAGTCTTTTGCCGTTATTTCTTTCCTTCCTTCAATAGTATTTTTGGGGAGTACATGGATCCTCTTGGTAGTTGGTGTGTCTTCATCATGTAGCTTGGCTTCCCGGAATCTTTTGGTACCTCTCATTCTAGGTTGAGAGCTCGTTTCTGCCACTTCCACAATATTTGCTCCTTTCTTTTTCTTAGGAACGGTCGCAACTTTGGCATATTGGGCCAGGACGGTTGATGATGGCATCTCTTGTAAATGTTCCCTTATTCCTAAGGCATGATAGATCAGGATGGTTAGTGCCACACTGCCATTTAGGAACTTTTTATTCTTCCATTGCTTCTTGGCCTCGAACAACCGTTCTTGAACATATGGAGTCAAATTGATTTGATTCCCAATTTGCTTGATGGCATGGGACAATAATTGCACAATGATCTTTTGTGGAGCCGTGTATCTATGCATATTCGGGAAACAAAAGTGTTGGTGGATCAATCGGACCTCATCCTCTATGTCCACACGGTTGATGTCGACGAAGGTTCGGGTCTTTGCACCTTTACTTTCTTCTTTCACTATTGTGACCCCATCCTTCTCCCAGCCAAAGGCTTCCTTGATTAACTCATGAGTGAATTGAATAATCACCCATTCGCCTATCTTATCCATTACTCTAGCTTCTGGTACCAAAGGATCATGTAGTGCTGGCTGTAGTGTATTCATGACTTGAGTGCATCATTGAAAATCAGGCTTATAGATTGGTAGTTCAAAATATTTATGTATGCCTGCTTTCTTCATGGTTTCTTCAACAGAAGGTAGTGTATGTTGAACTCGAAAATCTTGGGACATTATTGGAAACAGATGATCTGTGTCCATGATTTTAATTGTTGCAAGGAACAGATAGTCCCCTGCAGGTTGGTCTTCGCGGAACCAATATCCCTTAGCCTTTGTGATACTATGGGGAGGAAAATCCATCACTTCCTCTTGTACGGTGGCTTCAGAATCTTCAGAAGCCATCTGCACTTGTACGTAAAAGTGCATTAGCGTCACATAGCTGTATACAATGATGTAGTGCATTGAAGTGATTATTGTCGTCGTCACTACGTCTCCCCATTAATCCATGAGTGAGATCTCTTACCATACATTTTTTCAATTTGGTGTTTGTTGCGGAAAGAAAATAAAAGTCAGAGTAGCCGAAGCATTTATTTATATACATAGTAGGTCCATTCCTATTTAGAATGAAGCTAAGATCTACTCTCGTTTGGAGAATGTGCACCACTAGTTTGATAAGGTACATCTTGTGCCGAATGCTTGGCCTGGTATGGTGGCCCTATCATGCTTACTTGAGGTGCATTAGAAACTTCATGAGTGCAATGGGAAGCTGTATCTCTTCGATCCTCCGCTCGTCGTGGTTGCTTTGGTTTCCAGATCCATTTAGTGAACACTGAGAGAGATCGTTTTGTTTCCGTGATCATTGAAGCTTCTTGTGTTCTGTTTGCTTTCTCCATTGTCCGAGTGAAATTGGCATTGGTTTTCCAGTTGCTCGGATGACTCTTATGTGTTGTTATCTTTCGCCTTGTCTGATGTAGTACCTCTTCCTTTGTCTTTAAAGCCTGCTTAGCTACTTGGGTGAGCTTTTTGGGAATCCATATCTGAAGTCGCGATCTTTGAGCTTCGAGCAAAGTCTTAGGGATCCATACTTGCACTGTTTCTTCTGGTATGTGCTTCTGTGAAGCTGGTTTGGTGATTCCTGTTTCCTTCTTAAGAGTGGGTGCGGACGTTTCTCGACTCTGTATTTGATCCTTGCGTACCCACTTACATTTGGGTGGGCCTTGATCTGAGTATCTTTTTGTAGTTTTCCAATAGTGTGATCTTTTGATGTGTGGAGCAGGTGGAGGAGAGCACGTCTCCTGAACGGTTGGTTTTCCCTCAACTGCATTGGATGACTTCGATTCTATTGCTGACGTCGCTAGGATTGAAGTATCAGCTTCCGTGCACTTGGTCTCATAATTTTGAGGATTGTTGATACTTTCTAAAGTCGTTTTCTGGACTTCCGCTGAACTTTGTATTATATTTGTTTGGATACAAGGTTTCTCTTCAAGTAAGCTGAAAATCTCCTTATGTCCTATCTTAGCCGAAATATAGCCTTGAGCTAGATGGATACACGCCTCAGTCTCTATGATCCAGTCGTGTCCTAGGATGAAGTCTTCTATCAAATCTTCATCCTCGCACACTAGAACTCTTTGTTCCATTGAGGAATTTCCTAGGTGGAGGGATACATTCGTGGTTCCGATACATTCTAGGGTGTGACCTCCAATTCCTATTAATCGGGCTTTTGTGGGATTCAAATCTAATTGCAGCTCTTTTGCTATTCTCTTTCGCATGCAGCTAAGTCCTGCTCCTGAGTCTATCAATGCATCTATCAATTTGTACTCTGTCTTGCCAATCCCTAGGTTTAGGTAAGGTTGCGTTTTACACATACCCGTTGTATCATGATTATCGACTTGGTAATTTGCCATAGGGATGGGCTCTTCTCCTTGGAGATAGCGTTCATCACTTTGCCCTGATCCACTCTTTCCGTTTCTTAATGCGCTCTAGTGCTTCTTGTCGAGCTTCCTCTCTAATTCGCTCTTCTTCCTTTTTCCTATTTTGAGCACCTACCAATCGTGCTAGCATTTGATCAGTCAAGGGCTCCATGAATCGTCTTACTCTACATCCACTGATGTAGTTGGGAAGAATGTCTCCGTCTAGCGTGGCGAGATTGACTGCACCACTAGTAGAGATTCGATTTATGATCAGAGGTCCGTATCCGCGTTTTTGTAACTCCTTGGCATGTTGTTTCAGGGTGTACACTAGGACTAAGTCTCCTTCTTTAAGTCCCTTGTCTTTTATATGTGCATCATAATATGCCTTTTGTCTCCGTTTAGCAACATAAATGCCTGCTACTGCTTGCAATCTAGTCTCATGTAACTTCTCAATTTGATCTAATTGTTGAGATAATTCATGACCGTTCCATTCATATTGTTGGGCCACTTTTAATGTGGGCACTAAGAAGTCAATTGGCAAAATCGCATTTTGCCCATACACTAAATTGAAAGGTGTAGTTCCAATGGCCGTTTTATATGCAACTCGGAATGCCCAAATTGCATGATGCAATTGTTTGTCCCAATCGGATCTTCCATTATTGACAAGCTTGGTCAACACCGTGCACAGTACTTTGTTAGAGCTCTCAGCTTGTCCATTGGCTTGGGGATGGTATGGTGCTGATTTTTTATGAATCACTAAGAACTCGTTCATTAATGACTCGATTACCTCATTGAGGAAGTGCGTTCCCTGATCGCTAACAATCTCAATGGGCAGGCCAAAGCGGGTGAAGATATGCTCAAAGAGAAATTTTGCGGTAGTTTGAGCATCATTCTTTCTAGTGGCTTTCGCTTCTACCCATTTAGTCAAGTAGTCAGTGGCTACTATGATGTACTCCACATGTGATCCTTTGGCAGGTGGATTGATCGGTCCAATGAAGTCTATACCCCATTTTGTGAAGGCTCTACCGCATATCATTGGTCTTAATGGCATGTCATCTCTCCGAATTGGGTATTTAGTTCTCTGACAAGTCTCACAACTTCGTGCATACGTTTCAGCATCCATGTGTAGGGTTGGCCACCACAAGCCCGCAAAGAGAATCATTTTAACAGTCCTTTCAGCCGAAAAATGACCTCCTGAAGCACCTGCATGTGCCATTTCTAATATGGGTAAATATTCTCCTTCATGCACACATAATCTGAGTTGGTTATCTTTCCCTCGTTTGAACAATTGTTTTCCTATGAGAATGTAGTCCTTGCTCATTTCTTCTAAGGATCGCTTTCTTGCTAAGCTAGTTCCTAACTCATGTTCTTGAGTTTTTAAGAATTTCACTAAAGTTGTACTCCAATTGGGTGCTATGGTCGAAAAAGGTAGAGACATATGATCTTCGGGAATCGTCTCTCAGCATTCTGCACAATTACTTACGTGGTCGTGAACATTCTTGGGCATGTCAGGCCAATACACTCCTAATCTTTTCAGTTCTCGGATGGTTCCATGAGTCCCTTGGTGTGTTCTCCATTTGTTCACATGTGCTTGCTCAATTAGTTGCGTTTGTTCATCCTCTTCAACACATCTAAGTAACACTCCGTTGGGTTCCTTGTAGTATACACTACCTGACACAATGTGTAAGTTCCTCGATTGAAGAATTTCTTTCTTGCTATTCCTATTGATAGAGTGTTGAGGGCCATGAGTGAGTATAGGGATCAATTTCTCTGCCCACTTGGGGCAAACTTCTAGATTGAACAAATAAGCATCTGGTAGATCGTCGGGTACCCCACTTGGTGGCTCTCCATGTGTTAGCCTCGAAAGGTGGTCTGCTCTCACATGTGTGTTCCCCTTTTTCACTATTACTTCGAAGTCAAACTCCATTAGTAGTAGAAACCATCGTACCAACCTTCCCGTGTTACAAGGCTTATTGACTAAGTACAACAAAGCTTGATGGTCTATGAAGAATTTGAATTTGTTGGCTAAAAGATAATGTCTGAATTTCTTCACTGCATATACCATTCCTAAGCCTTCTCGTTCCGTAGTGGTATAATTTCTTTCTGCTTGATTCAGTTGTCTACTCGCATAAGCAATTGGATGATCAAGCTTGCCTTCATCAGCCGGCTGGGCTAAGATGCATCCAATGGCATAGTTAGAAGCGTCAACATGAATATGAAAAGGCTTGCTCCAATTGGGTGATTTCAAAATTGGGGCAATGCTAAGTCTCTTTTTCAACTCGGTGAATGCCTTCTCGCACTCTTCTGTCCAAGTAAATTGAGTCAAGAGACCATACAAGGGTTTTGCTATTATGGCATACATGTGAATGAACCTACGGTAGTATCCACAATGTCCCATAAA
Organism: Ceratopteris richardii; assembly: GCA_020310875.1. NCBI lineage: Eukaryota > Viridiplantae > Streptophyta > Polypodiopsida > Polypodiales > Pteridaceae > Ceratopteris > Ceratopteris richardii. The sequence goes on along the minus strand of CM035419.1, from coordinate 17,045,330 downwards.
GGCTTGCACTTCCTTTGCATTCTTGGGTCTTGGTAAGTCTAAGATGACTTTAATCTTGTCCTCATCTGTTGATATTCCATTTCTCGAAACTATGTGTCCTAGAATTTTCCCTTGCCTTACCATGAAGACACATTTCTCGGGGTTTAAGCAGACTCGGTACTGTCTACATTTGTTGAATATCTTCCTCAACTCGGGAATGTGATCGGGTCTTTGATTGGAGTACGTGCACAGGTCATCTACATATACTTCCATGCTTTTTTTCAGAAATTCCTTGAAAACATGACACATCAATCTCTGGAAGGTGGCTGGAGCATTAGTGAGTCCAAAGGGCATCACTCTGAATGCATACACTCCCCATTCAGTGGCGAATGCTGTCTTATGTTGATCCTCAGTCGCAATAGCTACCTGATTGTATCCGGAGAATCCATCTAGGAAGCTATAGACCTCCTTACCTGCTACTCTCTCTAATAAATGGTCCGTGATAGGTAGTGGGTAGCTGTCACGTATAGTGGCTGCATTCACCTTCTTCAAATTTATGCACACTCTCAATTTTCCATTTTTCTTAGGCACTACTACTAATGGCGATACCCACTCGGTATGTTCTATCTCGTATATGAATCCTGCCGCTAGTAGTTTGTCTATTTCTTCCTTAATCTTTGCTGCGTAGACTTCATTGTATGTATACGGACGTTGTTTGGAGGGTTTTGCATCTGCTGTCATTGGTATTCGATGGGAACAAATAGTGGGTTCTACCCCTTTGAGATCCTTATAGGTCCATGCGAATACATCTCGGTACTCCCGAATAAGGTATATGAGTTCCTCTTCCTCTTCTTCAGACACATCTTTACCAATATATGTGCATCTTTCTTCTCCTTCCTCAACTGTCACAACAATTTTTTTCATTTGTTCCTTGTTGTCATACGCTTCCCCGTCTCGTGCCTCTCGTCGAGGCATTTGAATAGACACTTTTCTTTCCTCCACTTCGTATTTTTTAAAGTGTTCAGGAACTTCAAAAAGATCTGGGTCCGGCCCTACTTTACTCCTGTTCTCCTCCTGCCTGTGTATTGCAGTAGCAGTTTCAATTGCTAAGATCTTTGTTGGTTCCTGTTCCTTCTGGTTCTGAATAGTATTTAAGCAGCTTTCTTCGTAATCAAATTCTGGTTCCATTTCTATGCTTTCATATTCCTCTCTCCATTCTTTTTCCAGGATTTCCCCTTCTTCTACTTCTTGAAGGACAGCCATATAGAGGTTTACATCATAACCTTCCTCATCTATGCATTCATTCATCATCAAAACTTCCTCATTTACACACACATCTAGAGTTGCCAAGATTTCCATCCATCCATGTGGCTCAAAGATCTCATCAGAGAAAATTTGAGGTGTGTAAGTGGGGTCCTCTACGGATCTATGGTTAGGATGTCCTATCGGCCATGGTTGCCTTTTGCTCTCTTCTCTCTTGGATTCCTTACACATCCACAACTGGGCATCTTCATGCATCCAAGATTGATCACTTGATCCAGCACTGTGAATGGATAAGTCATCTTCATCTCGGTGTACTTGATTCCATTGTAGTGGAGGGACATCTCGATAAGCAAATGTGTGCAAATTTATTTTGGTGGTGTTTCCTTGATGTTGCAGGTATAACGAATCTCTTCCCCAATCCTGTACTACCCGCATTTGTCTCATGAAGGGTCATCCTAATATCATCTCGTAGTTATTTGCTTTCTCGAATTTACAGATGGCTAGGGTGTGTTCGAATTCTATACCGCAAGTGGTTAGTTTGATCCTTTCCAATATTCCTAAGGGTTTTTCTACATGACCGTCTGCTAATTGGAGTTTCATGCGTGTGGGTCATAAGGCAGGTTTTCCCCATTTTTCCCAGATTTCCTTAGTGGCAATTCCTACCCCGGCTCCCGTATCTAGAATAGCCTTGGTCATGTACCCATTGTGTGTGACTGGTAGACAAGTATTACCCTCATCCCCTTCACTAAACTCTCCCACTTTGTCCACAGGAACTTGTATTGTGGAGTTATTTTCCTTTTCCTTTTCTGTCGGTCCTCCAATCTCTGGCTGTGATTCTAATTGGTTTGCCATTTGCTTCCATAATTGTGGTTTAAGTCGAAGCAATTCTTCCACCATCAATTTGCATCGCACTTTTGTTTTCTTTAATTCTGTTAGATTGTGTGAACTCTCTTCTACCTTTTCCTTTCCCTTTCCATGCACTGTGGGTGCTCGGATTATTACTGACTCCTTTTCGTATTCTCCCATGTAATTAGGCAACGTTGAAATGCTTATGGTTTCCTCTCTTCCTCTGTCAAGTCTTGACACTTCTTCGTACACTTCCTCCAAGTTGGGGTGAAGTTGACAATCTTCCCCATCTATTTCTTCAAAAGGAGGTGTATTATCTCCATTCTTCTTCCATTGTTCCTCTCGTATTCTATTCCATAAGTCTTTTGGCCAATCTGCCTCTAGATCTGGGATTATTGATGTCGATTCCTCTTGGGTTGTGTTGGCACACAAAGCAACAGAGGAATCATGCACAATACGGCAACAAGGCCAGATCATTTTTTCCCTTAGATTATGTACAACTCAAGTGATTTTAATCACTACACAAACATTGTAAATTCCGTTTTTGGTAGATTAGACTCCATTTTGTGCAAGCCGAGGAGTCCTCGAGCTTGAGGAGTATTAGAAGTACCATCGTACCAATTTTCATAATTTTTAGACTTCGTTTGAGCCATCAAATAAGCCCTGGAACCTAATTTTTAACTAGGCCGGACACTAGGTCTGGACAGGGCCAAAAGCTAGTCAAAAACTATAAAAAGAGCTAGAGAGCTCATTTTTGGGTAGATTGTAATTGAAACGAACTTGTAAGAGCTTTTGAAAGTAATCTAAAGAACTCCATTGATCCTCTCTCTTTGTCTTGCCGTGTGTGCGCGTGTGTGTGTATGTGTGTGCATGCTTGTGTGCTTCTCACTCACGCACTTGTGCCGCCACTTGCTCAAGGTCTTCTTACCATCCTCACGTCTTCCCGGATTGACATTAAAGGAGGTGCTACTCATCATTGAGCTACACCAAATTTTGGCGCCGTTGCCGGGGAACGAGCTTTGAGGACGAGCGTGTGATGGTAAGACGTAGAGTTGACGCGTTGGAGTTGTAGGTATTTTCTTCACTCTCATCGATTTTCTTTTACTTTCTTCACCATCATCATCATCACCATCTCCCACGTCCATCTCCATCATCGCGAAAAATTCAGTTTTTGACTATATCCCCACCTCCACCTCATTTCCCTCATTTCACTTGTGAGAGAGAGCGAGAGAGCGAACTTGCATGTGCTGTTTTTGCATGTTTTCTGAGCTATTTTGCAGGTTTTTTGCTGTACCATCATCCCCAGCAGTGTGCGCAGGTACGACAGGCTCTGCACGGGTCCCGGGACGACAGCCTCTGTCTATCGCGACAGACAGAAAATCTTAACATTTTGTGAATGCATGTTTATCATTGTAACCTACACCTTGAGGGCACTCTAGATCACTAGAAGTTTTTCAAAAATTTGCATTTTTTCAGTCTATCACGACAGACACTGTCTATCGCGACAGACACCGTCTATCGCGACAGACACCGTCTATCGCGACAGACAGAAATCCGCGACAGATACCGTCTATCGCGACAGACACCGTCTATCGCGACAGACACTGTCTATCGCGACAGACAGAAATCCGCGACAGATACCGTCTATCGCGACAGACAGAAATCCACGATAGACACCGTCTATCGCGACAGACACCGTCTATCGCGACAGACAGAAATCCGCGACAGATACCGTCTATCGCGACAGACAGAAATCCACGATAGACACCGTCTATCGCGACAGACACCGTCTATCGCGACAGACAGCCCCCACGATAGATTGTGTCTATCGCGACAGACACCGTCTATCGCGACAGACAGAAATCCGCGACAGACACTATCTATCGCGACAGACACCGTCTATCGCGATAGACAGGCATTTTCGGCAAAAAATTAAGGAGTGAATTTTTGGAAATTTAGGCTAAATTTTGGGCATATTTGCACTTTCATGTACTCATCTACTTACAAAGGCCTTAGAAAATGCATTAAAACCCCCGAAAGGTTCTGTTTGTCTAGTTAACCCCCTAAACCCTGAACGGTCATAACTTTTTCATACGAAATCCATTTTCTGAGCTCTAGGGCTTGTCGGAAAGCTCGTAACATATACTACACGCCCTCAACTGTTTTTTATAAGAATAACGCGTTGATTTTCAGATAGGATATTTGGAAGTTGACACACTGAGGGGTAGGAACACCAAGGGAGCTCTAGAGTAAATTTCTAACAATGCAAAAGGGGGAACAAGGGTCATTAACAAAGTGTCTGAAATAAATTGTCTGTCAATTGAAAGGTCTACTTGGAGCTAATCTTGGGATTTATGCAGGCCTATTGAGAAGCAATTGAGAGTATCCAAGCAAGGGTGTGGCACACGCTTGAGAATCAACTTCTCGAGCACTAAAGAGCAAAGTTCGGCAAGAAAGGTCGGAATATTCTCAACTCCTCTTCGTCAATTCCTAGCCTAGGCTAAGAGCGATTAGAAGTAGGAGTAAGTCAGGGCGACGATAGGCCATTATCAAGTTGAAGACTACCTAAAAACTCAAGTTCAAGCTAAAAACTTAATCTCTGTACTGTCGACAACATAAAGGAAAGAACCTAACGTGGAACGATCAACCTGAAAGTACGAAGAACATTCAAGTATTCCTGACGACGTAATAGCAGACAAGACTTTAAACACGAGGAATAACTAAAAAGAATCAAGTGACTGGTACCAATTGATCGGCAACGAGGTTGTACTCTGGGCAAAAATTTGGGCCAATCAGTTAGGCATATGAACCTTAGATCAGGACGACACCTAGTAAGAGAGAGACAAAGCCTTAGGTCTTCAGAGGCTAGTGTCAACCACACCGCTAGGTCCTGGGCTCAGCAGTTGAGCCACCACTCGAACTACCCTCGCTCTGAGACCAGTGAGTCAGAGATGTCTCAAGGCATGGACAAACCTACGGGAAGTTCAGGAGTGCCCTACTTGTACAGGGTAGAAGGCCCTTACAAAACACAGTTGGAGTACCTGAGGACCAACCGATTAGGTGCTAGCATCTATGAGGACGGCTTAGGAAGATCTGTGGTCCAGATTAAAAACCCTGATCAATCCATTGGACTAGAACACCCAGCTGTCAAGTTTGAAAATGGTGCATACCTGGACAAAGAAGGAACTATATATGTAGTCACTAGTCATCCTGATAGGACAGATGACTTTGGGAATGTAATCTCAGAAGCGGACTTAGGTGACCTGGAACAAGGGAACATGGGTGCAGAACCTAGAACCCCTCGAGGTAAATCAGTTCTCACTAGGATTATCACGCCTGAATGGGTCCCCCAAGACAACAAGAGCATAGAGTTGCTCCTCAATCGAGAAACTGATGAAGCCTTTTGGAGGTATAAGTCTAATCAGCCAACAGACATAGTAAATATCATGATCTATGAGCTTAAGGATCCGGATAGCCCAGGCAGAGTGACCTATTTAGATCATGCTTCAGAACGGATCTTCGTGGTGACAGAAAATGATAGGCATGCCTACACGTGGAAGGGTGAATTTATTTTTCCCCAACCAAGATCAAATGCATCCTATGGTCACCCTGGGGCGGGAACTTCCCAAGCTCATGGTACGCAAAGAGACAGAAGTAGAGATAGACCGGAAGTAAGCTTTGCCAACCCTGTAGGCAGAGAAAGAACGAGAACAGAGACGAATAGGGTAGAACCTCCTGAGATACATAGAGCCCACAGGAACCAAAGAAATGTAGATGGATTCCCTCTGCCAAGACCTAGAGAGCACGCAAGAACTTTGAGACCCACCCAGCTAGTTAAGTCCATGAAGAATTACTTTGACGGCACAGGAGATCCCTATGATCATGTGGCAGAGTTCAAGCAAGTCTTGAGAGCTGAACAAGTGGAAGATCTGTTCACGCAGTACAATGCCTTCGGTCTAACCCTTAGGAACACGGCACTTACATGGTTTCAGCCATTAGATGAGCGTCAGTTCTGGAGCATAGACCAACTCCTAGAGGCATTCATTGTAGAGTTCTCCAAGAGTGGCATAAGACACAACACCTCCTCACTGATCCACAGCTTCAAGCAAACCCCCCAAGAGACTGTCAGATTGGCCGGAAGAAGATTTAGACAATATCTTGAAAGGTGCCCTATTTCGGAGCTACCCACATCTGCTAAACAAGTAGCCTTATTTCTTGATGGATTGCTGAGCCCAAAATTGAGATCCTATGTGTATCTGAAAGACCCTAGGACTATAGAAGAATGTGTACGTATGTGCATTGACATTGAAGATAACCTAGGAGAAGAGCTAGAGTTGTCCAAAATTTACAAAGATTCAGATAGTGCATCTAGTCAATCTTCCACACAAGCCACATCAATTGAAGAACTTGCCGAAAAAGTAGCTCAGAAATTAGGTGTAACTAGCAAACAAATCCCAAGGTTTGCCCCTGTGAAAAGGTGCTATACATGCGGTGGTGACCATATGGCGAACGTCTGTCCCATTATGGCTCAACCCCAAGTAAACCCTAGTAGCCAGTACTGCACCATAGAACGGAGATACACCAATCACACCGCACAAGACTGCCCATACAACAAGCAGGCAGTTAGGCAACCCTATCCGCAACCCTACCAACAAGGCAGATACCAGAACCAAAATCCACCACCACCATATGCTAGACCCCAACAAACCTACCAACCACAGTATCAGGCCCAACAAAGGCCTCAGCCTGTGCTAGCACAACAACCCCCTGCCCCAGCTAATGTGATTCCGGTAAAGTATACTGCTGCAGAAGAGAACCTGAATAGAGCTATAGTCCCTGTAACATCCTTGATCTCTGAAAATGACCCAAGTGACCATAGCTTTGATTCTACCCATGTGGATAGCCCCCAGGCTTACTACATGCAGTCCCCAGAACATGGAGAGTCCTACTATGGTGAAGAGCCGAACGAACCTAGTTGGGAGTCAGATTACACGAACGTCATGTATACAAACCCCAATCCTAGGCCTCAATCTAGGCAAGTCAGACCTCCATTCCCAAGAGGGCCGTGCTACAGATGCCAAGGTGATCACCTCATTCGTGATTGTCCCTTACCTCCGCCTACACAAACTCAGTCCGTGACTATCCAAGGCTTCTGCCAAGATTGCGGAAAAGAGCATCTCTTACGAGATTGCCCAAAGAACCCCAATAGCATGCCAAAAATCACCCCTATCAACGTTGTTGGGTTAGTGGTAGACTCCTCAGGAAGCGTCACTTCCACTGCACCAGTGCAGGTAGTCACTAGGGCTCAGGCATTGCAGCAAAACCAAGGGGTAGGCCAGGAAAAGAGCCTAGATGCTAGCGATACTGAGAGCCAAAATAAAAAGAGAACAAGAGCTTGGAAAGATAGCCGCGAACGCATGAAAAGGCAATGGGCAAAGAAGATGAGTGAACTTGAGGAAAGTCTACGAGAAACCAAGGCTAAAATCATAGAGATCACGTCTCAACCGCACTCTCACACATTCCCACCGCTACCATCCCCATCACCCTCCATCCCTTCACCCTCTAAGACAGCCCACGCAACCCACCCACCACCCCAAACAGGATCAGTATTAGCTGATCCCACTCCCGAAGACATAGACATGATGCTTAAGGCATATCAGGCCAGAATCCAAGAAGGGCCAAACGTCACGGATCATGACAAGTGCTATCCTAGAGCTGACCTAGAGATAGAAAGAACAAAACTATGCACGAAAATGGTCGCATTGGCTCAGACTATGTTTGAAGCCAGTCGCCTTTTCAATTACTCAGGCTCAGCCAAAACGCAATTACACTTGGATGGATTCCTAGAGAAGTTAGAGAGGATAATTGCAAGATCTGACAAGGAAGAAAAAAATCAAGACCAAGAAAAAGCAAGCAAAAACAGGAATCATTCCCAATCAGAAGCGTATGTGGCCAAGGCCCCTAAACCGGACAACTTCCCCTCCTTAGAAAGAATAGAGAGGCCAATAGCACAGCCAGAAAAGGAACCTACCCCTCAAAGAAAGGAAAGGGCAAGAGAACGGGTGAGCCAGCCTCTTCAGGAAGCCCGTGGGCCTCCTCAAGAAGCTTATCTTCCCCCCCAAAAGGCAGATGAGCCTCCCTCGAAAGCTCAAGTATCTCCACAGGTTGCCTCCATTCCTTCTCAGGGGATGTGTGAGCCTGTTCGGAAAAGTAATAGAATAAGTAATCCTCCCCAAGAAGCTTGTGCTCCAGCCATTTGCGAGAACGAGGAGAGAATCAACAATAGAATCAGCCCTCCTTCACAGGTTGCTTATGCGCCCAATTCTACGGAGCCAGACACTTCTTCTTCTATGAATCGGTTTGCACCAGACTTCCTACGAGAGATTCAAGAAGACAAATGGGATAACGAAAGCGAGGTCGCCCCTCCTTTTGAACTTGTGGACGATGCACACGACCAATTCCCACAAGACATCCCATCTATTTACGGGGAGCATGAGAGTGTTCAGTCTCACGAGAGATTAGACTTTGAGTCGAATTCCATACAAGAGCTACCCCACTTCACAGGCCCATGGGAAGCAAAGTCCACATGTATGAGAGCACCCACAGTCATGGTAAGGAACGACGACTCAGTCATTCCTAGGAACACAGAGGTAGTGAAGAACACTAATGTGCAGTGTAATCTCAAGTTAGAAGAGTCACTCAAGGTTAGACCTGAATTATGGAAACATGTAGCCAAACAAGTACCAGAGATAGCAAAATCTCGTTCCCAGGTAGGATCCCATAGGACAGTGCCAGAAATTCCCTTGGATAAGATAGGGGATATGTGTGAAGGCGAAGAAGGGAACACCTATCTTCCCATCACCTACCAAGAGTACACCACCAAGGCAATTTTAGACTCAGGTGCAGGAGTTGCAATTGCCACTACTTCCCTTTGGAAGCGTTGGGGCAAGCCGGCACTCAGGCCGACGAGAATGAAGTTGCAGATGGCCGATGGTCACATAGAGAGACCCCTAGGATTGCTAGAAGGGATAACTCTCACCACTTGTGGTGTCGAGTTTGAACATAGCTTTGCTATATGTGACTTCAGCAAAAATCATGCCTATGAGATGATTTTGGGAAGACCATTTATGCGACAATTGCAAGTAGTACAGGATTGGGGAACCAACTCCTTGTATTTGCAACACTTGGGTGTTACGACCAAAGTCAATCTCAAGGATTATTCTCATAGAGATGTCCCTCCTATCCAGTGGAATCCCATCCATAGAGCTAAAGATGACACAGAATCGGTGCATTCCATAGGGTCTGGATCCTCATGGATGCATGAAGACACCCACTTATGGATGTGCAAGGTAGCAGTAGAAGAAGAGAAGAGAGAGAAAGCCAGAGAGGTAGGTGCGAAAGAAACCCATAGATCAATCCAAGACCCAGCCTATGCACCTGTAGTTTTTCCAGACGAAGAATTTGAACCTCACGGTTGGGCAGAAATCTTAGCAACAATGGACGTAGCCATCAACGAAGAACAATGGACACCTCACTGTGATGAGGATGGTTATGATATTTCAGTCTTCTCCATAGAGCCAATCATGGGAGAGGCAGTTCTAGAAGAATGCGAACCTAGCCCTGAGGCATTTGAGGATGCAAGTGACTCCGATCTAGAGTCAATCATTATGGACCCACCATTTGCATCAGATGAAGAATACTTCCATGAAGTAGAATTTCAACCCCAGAGGCATGGAGAGGTTACAACTAATGTAAGATTAACAACACATGTGACCCCGAAGGAAGAAGGAAAGAAACGAAAAAAGAGAGAAGCCTCACCAGAAGAGGAAGAATCTTTGTTTGAGGTCCCCGAAAATTTTAAGAAGTATGAGATAGATGACAGGAGAGTCATGATAAGAATGCCTAAACGAGAGGCACAATCAGGAGAAGCCTATGATAACAAAGAAACTACTAAGAAAATAGTAGTGGCCATAGAAGAAGGAGAGGAGAGATGCACGTATATAGGCCATGACTTGACAGAAGAAGAAGAGCAAGAGTTGATTGCCTTGCTAAGAGAATACAGAGATGTATTCGCTTGGAGTTACAAGGATTTGAAAGGGGTTGACCCTGACATATGCTCACACACCATTCCCATGACTTCAGATGCTAAACCCTCTAAGCAAAAGCCTTATACATATAATGATAATTACGCGGCTAAGATCAAGGAAGAGATAGATAGACTGGTTGAAGCTGGATTTATCTACGAAATTGAGCACACCGAATGGGTATCCCCCATCGTAGTGGTGCCCAAGAAGAATGGCAAGCTGCGTGTGTGCATTAACTTGAAAAAGGTTAATGCCGCCACGATTCGAGATAACTATCCGCTTCCCATCACAGAGCATCTCTTAGAAAGAGTGGCAGGCAAGGAAGTGTACAGCTTCCTTGATGGATTTTCGGGCTACAATCAAGTAGCCATAGCTCCAGAGGATCAGCATAAGACAGCCTTTGCCACAGAATGGGGCATTTTTGCTTTTAGAGTAATGCCATTTGGGCTTACCAATGCACCAGCCACCTTCCAGAGGCTGATGTGCCATGTGTTTAAGGAGTTCCTGAGGAAGAGTTTAGAAGTCTACGTTGACGATCTCTGTGCTCATTCCAATGTTAGGCAAACCCATATTCCTGAACTCAAACAAATCTTTGACAAATGTAGAGAATACCAAGTCTGCCTGAACCCAGAAAAGTGCGTTTTCATGGTCAGGCAAGGCAAGATTCTAGGTCACATAGTGTCAAAGAATGGCATATCTACCGATGAAGAAAAAGTGAGAGCCATAGCAGAGTTACCTAGGCCAAAGAATGTCAAGGAAGTGCAAGCTTTCATGGGGCATTGTGGTTATTATCGACGATTTATACACATGTATGCTGTCATTGCAAAGCCCATGTACGGACTTCTGACAAACTTTGAGTGGACGGATGAATGTGAGAATTCCTTCCAAGAGCTTAAACGAAGATTGTGTTCAGCACCAATCTTGACCACACCAGATTGGAATAAGCCATTCCATGTTCACGTGGATGCATCCAATTATGCTATTGGATGTGTGCTCGCACAACCTACTGGTGAAGGTAATATGGATCTTCCAATTGCCTATGCCAGTAGACAATTGAATGCGGCTGAACGAAATTATACCACTACTGAACGAGAAGGATTAGGCATGGTATATGCAGTTAAAAAGTTTAGACATTATTTGCTTGCAAATAAGTTTAAATTTTTTACAGACCATCAGGCATTGTTGTACTTAGTAAACAAGCCATGCAATACGGGAAGATTAGTAAGATGGTTTCTCCTGCTAATGGAATATGATTTTGAGGTTGTGGTAAGAAAAGGTAGAACCCACTTGAGAGCAGATCATCTCTCTAGGCTCACATCGGGAGAAGCCCCACAAGGAGTGTCAGATGACCTTCCTGATGCTTACTTGTTTAATTTGGAAGTTGTACCGCAGTGGGCTAAGCCATTGGTACCAGTATTGACATACGGGCCTAACCATCCAGTGGTAAACACACGGAATAGAGAGGTTGTAAAAGCCCAAAAATACCACATCATGGCAGGAAGCATGTACAAGCACACAGATCAAGGGATCTTGGCTTGTTGCGTAGAAGAGGATGAGTACGCTAAATGGTTGAAATTAGCACATGTAGGTGCGTTAGAGCAACACCATTCAAAGCAACGAACTTTACAGACTCTAAAGAGATTCGGAGTGCATTGGCCAACTATGGAAGCTGATGTCCAAAAGTTGTGCAAGGAATGCCCAATCTGTTGCACTAAACCACCAGTGGAACATGCCACTCTTTATCAAGTATCCATTGTGCCAGATTGGAGCGAACCACTAGTATCATTCCTGAGGACAAACACATTCCCTCCAGACATGACTCTGGCTAGGAAAAGGAGTTTAGAACAAGAAGCCTTGGATTACTCACTCATTGGTGATAATCTATACAAACGCGGTAAGGATGGTTACCTGAGACTGTGTGTCCATGAGAGTGAATATCTCAAGATCTTGGAAACTGCTCACCAAGGGGTAGTAGGAGGACACTTTGGACCAGATCGGGTGATCAAGGCAATAATGTTTGCGGGCTTCTGGTGGCCTACCCTTCACATGGATGCACATACCTATGTGAAACGGTGTGATGTCTGTCAAAGGACTCAGTATCCTATACGCAAAGATGAGATGCCACTGAAACCTATGATGGGTGGACGTGCATTCTCTAAGTGGGGAATAGACTTCGTAGGTCCTATTAATCCCCCAGCTAAGGGTTCTCATGCGGAATACATCATTGTGGCAACAGATTATCTCACCAAGTGGGTTGAGGTAAAAGCTACAACCAAGAACGATGCTCAAACAACTGCCAAATTCTTGTTTGAGAATGTATTCACGAGATATGGGCTACCCATAGAGCTTGTAAGTGATAGAGGCACTCATTTCTTGAACGAAGTGATTGAAAATCTACTCCAAGAATTCTTGGTAATACACAAGAAGTCTGCCCCTTATCACCCTCAAGCTAATGGACAAGCTGAGAGCACTAATAAGATTTTATGCAATGTACTGACGAAATTAGTGAACACTAAACGCTCTGATTGGGACAAACAGCTACACCATGCTGTTTGGGCATACCGAGTTGCCTACAAAACGGTGCTCCAAGCCACCCCCTTTCAGATGGTATTCGGTCAAAACGCTGTGTTACCTTTGGACTTCTTGATCCCTACATTGAAAGTAGCACAAGAGCACGAATGGACAGGTCATGAGCTCTCCTCTAGGATCTTTGACCTTGAACGATTAGGGGAAACAAGACTGAGAGCCGCTGCAGGAATATATGCAGCCAAGAAGAGACAGAAGGCATATTTTGATGCCCATGTGAAGGATAAGGGCTTGAAAGCAGGAGATTTAGTTTTAGTCTATACACTAAAACAACACGCGAGGAAGCTAGAAAAGAGAGGCTACGGACCTATGATCATCAATAGGATCTCCACGAGCGGAGCAGTACAATTGGCCACATTAGAGGGTGATGTTCTCCCAAATTATATTAGCGGTTGCAGAGTCAAGTTGTATCAGGAACCCCTCACGGAGGAAATGCTCAGTCGACTCAACACTGCTAAGAAACGCAAAGAGGAAGAAAAGCGAGTTCGAGAAGAAGCTCAAGCTGAAGCTTTAGAACGCATCAGAAGGATGAAATTACGAAGGCAAGGTAGAGATCAGCCTGGAGCGAATGACTATGCAGACCAAGGATTTCCTATGGCCATGTGTGAAGTCGCAGGAACAAGCTCGCATAGGATAATTGATAGACGTCCTTTCGTAACCTTAGATATAGGACATGGAAAGAGTGCAAGGACCGTAAGAGCCTTGATTGACTCAGGTGCAGCCACTAGTGCTGTTAAATTGTCTTACTGCCAAGAATTGCAATTGACTGTCAATCCTGTGGAAGCATATCTTATAGGATTGGGAGGAGTGGAAACCCCTTGCATGGGCGAGGCGGAACTTCCCCTTTACATTCATGATGAGGCAATGACAGTTAAAGTACTGGTGTGTCAAGATGAGGATCTCACTGAACCTCTAGTCTTGGGTCAAGATTGGATCTATGACCAAGCAATTAACCTAAACCTAAGAAGTGGACTTCTCCAGGTTTGGGTCAATCATAGTCGAGTTACAGTAGAATTAGACAATGGAGCACTCAAGGAACTAGGAAAGGCACATACTCCTGGTCCTTCCAGGGGTACACATGAAGATGACCATGCTGTTCTTGTTCAAAACCCTGTGTTGCAGAGGAATGATATTTGCAAAAAAGGAGTCAGGGATGCAACGGAACTCCCTTCTTTTCCAAAGGCCAGAAGGAGGCAGCAACCAAAGGCGGATCACAAGCAGAAGAAGCCGAGTACTACCTATGTCCGAGATCAAAAGTACCTGCGCAGCAGAATGTCCCAGAAAATAAACCAGGTGTGGGTGCGGAAAGGCGAAAGACCGGGTGCACCACCGTCAACTATGCGGGCAAAGCCTCTTATTAGTAACCAACAACACGACGCTAATAAGAAGACTTTCAGAAATTCTTCTGCTAAAGTAAAATCTATTTGGGTGCCCAAGAAGTCGATGAAGGCAAGCCCACAATCTAGACAAATTTGGGTGCCTAAGGCTTGCTTGAGGGCACAAGTAGTTACACCAAGGCCACAACCTATGCAGCATAACCCATCTACGAGTACAACCAGTATTCCCTCGTGCTCAACACTTAGGAACACACCAAGACCCATGAGCATGCATGTAATCACGTATAAGTGGGTCCCTAAAAGGCCCCACTCCCAAACAGCGACACCGACACAGCTCTCTGGAGTCTCTACGAAACCGAAAGCAAAGCCCATCCACTGCATTTGGCAGTCTAAGATCTGTAATAAACCCCCCGACCCCGATTTGTAAATTCACCCCACTTACTAACGGCATTAGTCTCCTAGGAATACACAAACGTTAACTACACTCACTGTCTTCGTGCACTTACTAACCACTAACTCACCATCTACCTCATGTTAATGTTGTAACGGGGACAACAACGGATTTATTTTGTCCATTACGATGTTAACACATGATTCTATATTCTCACAGAATCAGAAAGCAAGAAGAAAAATGGCAGAAGCGACAGGTTCGGGCTCACAAGTAGGGATACTTACTGCAGGAATTGATGTGGATAGCCTACCTGTGGACGTGCCCCCGACTGAACGACCAGTGGAGATGCAACACCTCCAGCAACTCCCGGTGCCAGACCCACCTACAGGAATCACGGAAAGAGTTCATGCGAATTCTCATTGGTTCAATGGCATGCCCGGTCCATTAGGTGAGGCCAAGTATATCTGGGAGTCTAAATGCGAGTATGACAGATCATGGGTGCGATTCCAATTTTTCTCCAAGGAGTTCGAGACTTTACAGAACACCGAAGACCTCCAGATCATATGGCAAAGAGCAGGGTTGGCGGAATATTTTGAAGCCCCACTACCTAAACCCGACCTCCTCCGATGTTACTATCTGGTCTCTACATTACAAGCTCATGAAGATAAAGACCAACCCGGATCATTTGTTCTCCCCTCATTGCTGGGCAACAACGAGTTGAAGAGGTTTGAACTTACTGTGGAGCTAGTGAGTGATGCTTTAAAGATGCATGGCACGCATGTACCCTCAGAAAAGGATGCTCTCGTTCCCAACAACATGAAGGACAGGAAAGTAGTGAAACTGAAAGACATGGCAGCCCTCACCCCAAATGTGTCCATCCCTCTCCGCATGTGCATGCAACATTTTGCCTTCCCCGGTCAAGACCGATTCACGCAACCACACAAGAAGATCTGGTTTGCTCTCTACTTGGCGGAAGCAGGTGCGCTACCTATTAAGCTACCAGTGTGGATTATAGATCAGTTGTATGAAGCGAACAAACGGGCTTCTAGGAAATTAGTGGTGAACGGATGCTGTGCGCTCACACGCATCATTTACCGATGCTTGGCATATGATGTCCCCATTGAGCGTGCCTTAACTTGGGCACAATTACAAATGTTTAAAAGGCTCAAGACATCCACACATCAGTCCAAGCGCATGAGGGGCGCGATTCCGTGTGTCCAGACAAGGGAAGTCCTGACTACTCCTGAGGCATCACCATTAAGGGAGGGCACTGTACCTCCTTTTACCATTAGGATACCCAGGTCGGAATCTGACACTACGACACAACCCACCCCATCGGCTCCTCCGGTTACACCTGAATTCGAGTTTGCTGCCACTGGAGAGGCTGAAGGACTGGACCCCCAGGATTTCGAAGCATTCCTACAAAGCACACAATTCTCTGATGTGGAGTTTTATTCAGAGGCAGAGGAGCAGGGCACATCCTCACGGAGAAGAAGAAAGTCTACAGACGGTAGACATGTCCATTGGAGTGACGCTCAGCAAAGCCAACAACACGGACACCCGGAAGAAGAAGAAGCATATGAAGAAGAGACCACTGAAGCCCCAGCATATACAGCAGAACTCCGAAGGCTGTATCAGATTATGGAAAGAGTGTGATCGCAGCAGTTACTCACTGAACAGAGCAGCAGAGTACTTAGGACTCAGTTGTTGGAAGAAGCGGGAGTTGACTCAGAGTACAGGGAAGGTCTCTTATTGATGGCAGAGACATATGGAGTTGTAGAAGCTGTGCGCACTGCCATTCAGAGGCCTTCAGTTCAATATGACCCACGAAGGTTCCAGACACGGCCTCGCTCAGGTAAAAATATCCAAATTCCCGTTACAGTTGCAGAGGAGCCAACTACTACACCAACCTCCCAAACAGCTAGTCAACAGCACCCCGCCACCCATGAGGAGTCCACCGAACCACTACCACCTACTCCCCCACCATCGCCTCCGAGAACAGAAACAGTGGAAATCCCATCGACCACTCAACCCACTGACCCAACCTTCATCTTTCGTACTCCCATCTCTAGTGCCACCCTATTCTCTACCACTGATAACCCGACCTTTGAAGCAAACCCCATCACTACACAACCCACCGAAACCCTTTCCGAGCCTGCCCTAGGACAACCATCCCCAATGCCTTCAGCCACGGGTCATCCTGACCCCAGATCCACATTCATGGGTTTCCCTACTACCATGCCACCCTTTCCACCCTCCTCAAATTTACGACCCCAACCCCCGATATCCCTCTCTCCATTTCTACAATCCCTCCAGGACATCTTTGCTAGGGCTTTTCAACCAGGCCCTCAACCATTCCCTGTCTTTTCAGCTCCCCACCCCACTTCACACCTATTCACCACTTCCACACACACACCACCTACCATACCAGTGTATATGGCAGGCCCCACACTAACACCCACTCCTGAAGGTATGGACATTTCACCACCCACGGCACCACCACCCACGGTTTCACCTCCTCCCATTCCCCCTCCACCAATTTCACCCACACACACAACTTTCGTAGACACATCATTCACTGTCTCCCTTCCCCAATTCCCTTCCCATGCATCTTCCACAGTAAACACCCCCCACTCATCTATAGGTAATGCATTGGACACCATGTTGGCTTGTATATCAAATTTAAGAACAGATTACATTCAGCTCCAGCAACAAAACGCACGCCTGCAAGAGCACTCAGCGACACTACAGCTCCGCCTTGCGGTACTAGAAGAGGAGAATGCTCGCCTCCACACACAGTTCCACACCCTCCAAGAAGCCCACAATATATTGGAGGTACAGCTACAGAACGTAGATCAGGAAGCAGTGCAGGTGGTAGAAGGTCACCTACGGACACAGCTGGAACGCAACTCAAAACTTCAGCGAAATATGGCACTACTTAAACGCCATCTCGCGGCTGCTCAGGAAGAGAACAGACGACTGCAAATACAAAATCAAGAGAACCTGGAGGCAGCTATTGAGAGCACACCGGGGGCACCCATTAGTCCATCCAAGTTTCAAGCAGTGACCCCCGATAACATAAAGATTATATTGGAAGATTATGCCATGTTGCTCGAAGCACATGATAAGCTATCGGAGGAGCTGGGACAACTAAAGCAGGAACACCAACAAGCACCAGCAGCTGCCCCTCCAACCACCCCCTCTGCAGCTTCGCTTCCCTCCGACGCAGAGGCCATAAAAGATCTCCAGCAACAGGTAACTGAATTGCAGACACGCCTACTACAATATGAGAGGCCATCTTCCCCTCCGGAGGCTCCCACGGACGAAGAAGTTGTGCAAATTCCTGTGGAACAAACGTTTGATGAAGAATATGATCCGCAACCATTCCCAGGAGGCCAACAAACAGAAGAAGCGCAGGACACGTTCGAGGCACCACGGCCGCCATGGTTACGACAAGTGGAGGAAATAGGGACCTCGCATGAAGAGCGCACCGTAGTGCAAAATCAGGCTATGAGGGTCATAGAGGAGACTGTTTTACAATCAGATTACTTCAAGAACTTGTCATCGAGACGCCTGATCCTCTCATCGGAACTCCAGTACAGGCCATATTATATTCTCCTGGCTGATTATAATGCTGAAATACAAAGAGTCACGGGTCAGATTCCTACTTTTGCGACCCAATTTCAACCCGAAGACCTTCCTCCAGAGGTGCGAAAAGGCAAGATTCGTCAACCAACATGGCGGCAGAAACTTTTAGAGACT
The DNA here is from genome assembly GCA_020310875.1 of Ceratopteris richardii. Taxonomy (NCBI): domain Eukaryota; kingdom Viridiplantae; phylum Streptophyta; class Polypodiopsida; order Polypodiales; family Pteridaceae; genus Ceratopteris; species Ceratopteris richardii. The sequence continues at coordinate 17,027,082 of CM035419.1, read as the reverse complement.
TATCCAGAAATGCTACGCACATGGAACAGCGCGCCGCTGCACCTCCTGTACAACCCATGCTACGGTCCAGTCCCCCGCCGCAGGTCGTGGAAGGCATTTAATATCAAGGTACAGAACAATGCGCAATGCAAGGAATGGCTGAACTACCCGTACATCGCGCCACCACAAGGACCACCATCGGTAGCATATATGATGGGGACCATTCGCCACTGGATGCCGCGCTTGAAGCCCATGCAAGATGTAGCAGCGCAAATGATGCTTAAAATCTTAGATATGATGCAAGTAGTGCTGAAGACCTTTAGAAATGCAGCCGCACCACAGGTACGTCTTCCGGGGTTTAGCAATGGAAATTACGACTTGGTGTATGACATGAGCACCACCCCCAGTATCCGTGTGGCTTACGCTTGGCATGCACGAATCAAGTACCTCCCCGCCTGCTACAAACAGACCTTCGAAGAAATGTTCAGATCAGGTTTCTGGGAGTACCACTCGGAGATTTTCGCACCAAAGCCGACACATCTACTTCAACTGTTTGCTTGTGAACAAGCAATGTATTCAGAGTACTACACCACCCCGCAACCAGAAACCCCCGGTGCAATAAATTGGGAGGCATTGGAAGCCGATCTAGCCAGAGGCTTAAGGATAGGAGAACATGAACTGGCCACCAATGTCATCCAATATTACATCGACCACCCGCGCGAACAAAGGTCTGTCAGGGGCGACAGACGCTAGGAAGGGGGGAGTGTTGGCACACAAAGCAACAGAGGAATCATGCACAATACGGCAACAAGGCCAGATCATTTTTTCCCTTAGATTATGTACAACTCAAGTGATTTTAATCACTACACAAACATTGTAAATTCCGTTTTTGGTAGATTAGACTCCATTTTGTGCAAGCCGAGGAGTCCTCGAGCTTGAGGAGTATTAGAAGTACCATCGTACCAATTTTCATAATTTTTAGACTTCGTTTGAGCCATCAAATAAGCCCTGGAACCTAATTTTTAACTAGGCCGGACACTAGGTCTGGACAGGGCCAAAAGCTAGTCAAAAACTATAAAAAGAGCTAGAGAGCTCATTTTTGGGTAGATTGTAATTGAAACGAACTTGTAAGAGCTTTTGAAAGTAATCTAAAGAACTCCATTGATCCTCTCTCTTTGTCTTGCCGTGTGTGCGCGTGTGTGTGTATGTGTGTGCATGCTTGTGTGCTTCTCACTCACGCACTTGTGCCGCCACTTGCTCAAGGTCTTCTTACCATCCTCACGTCTTCCCGGATTGACATTAAAGGAGGTGCTACTCATCATTGAGCTACAGGTTGTTATCTGGCCGCTTTGGTCATCTTCTTTCCTAGGTTCTTTGTTATTGGACTTTAAGCATTCTTCATACAGACTATGTGCAATCCTGGTCTCTGGTAGAATTGGGATAGGCTTTTCTAGGGTTGCTTGTGCTACTTCTATGAGTTTCCTGCATATGGTCAGTCTTTCTTTTTCTAATTCCCCTTTAGGGTAGATTTTTTCATGTTGTTCAACGCTTGGGCCCATCTTGATTCTAGCTTGGTAGGCTTTCAACCACATGTCTAAGTCGTCTGGCTTTGGGTCTGCTAGAATTGATCCGGGCTTCTCCCTATCTGAGCTAGGTTTGGGTAACTCAGGGGTCTCCTTAGGATTCCCTTGTTCCTTGGGCTTATTCGTTTTTTTGGTTTGCTTTTTACTGTTTATAGTCTTGTTTTTTGCCCATTTGTCCTTGAGTTTCTCTCGTCTTTCCTTCCATTTCTGAGCTTTCGAGTTCTGCGAATTTTCACATGGGTCCTCAGAATCTTCCACTATCTGAATTGAAGGGCTTATTTTTTTGTTGCTTTTTTGTTTCTCTTCCGAGTGCTGTTCTTTTTGTTGTTTCGTTTGGGCTCTCGTAATGGCCTTTAGTGGCACTGTGTACTCCTTATCACTTCCGGATCCTTCAATGACCTCAATCACATTGATAGGTGCAGTGTCTTGGGATTTGGCTGGGTTCTTAGGGCAATCTCTAAAAAGATGTTCCTTTCCACAATCACTACAATACCCTTCCCAAACTCTGGGTGGTGGTGGATTATAAGGTCGAGGGCATTCCCTAATGAAGTGATCCCCTCCGCACCTATAGCATGGTCCTCTCTGCACCGGTGGTCTAACAAGAGGTCTCATGGGTTGTTGTGCTTTAGGAGCCGTATACATCAAGGTGGCGGTTTCTGCTCCATATATCTGATCATAGCCCTCATAACCATAATAAGCCGTGTCATATGTTGGTTCATATTCCATCATGTTGGCTTCATATGGATAGTACTCCCCTAGTGGAGGTTCATACCCTGGGTTGGTTGACTCCACATTGGTCATTATTGATGCTGGTACTATGGCTCTCTCTAAATTTTCTTCTGGTTGAGCATACTTCACTGGTACTACTTGTTGAGGTTGTGATAGCTGGGGTCCCAGTACTGGTTGTGGTGGTGGGTACGGTGCTTGCTCATATTGTCTTGGTGCTCCTACTGGTGTTGGATAAGGATTGTATCTAGGCATTTCCCTACCAGGCTCTCTCGGTTGATATCCATATGGTCGGTATTGAGGTGGTTGGATAGGCCGTGCTTGCCTATTGAAGGGACAGTTTTCAGTGGTGTGATTGGTGTATTTTTGCTCGATGTGGCAGTATGAAGAAGTCCCTTGTTGTTGCTGTCTGTAGTATGGATACGTAGGTTGTGCACCGGCCCCTCCTCGGACACACAAGTGTGTGGGGTGTTCTCCTCCACATAAATAACATCTTCGTAGCACAGGCAATCTTTGTGCTGGGTTTTGGTAGGCTCTCTGTCCCTGGACTCCTAGTTTCTTTGCTAATAATTCTGCTAATTCTTCCATGTTACTGGAGTTGGACGTGATAGTACTCTTTAAATCTTCTGTTTTAGTGTGGTCGGTTGTACCTTTGAGATCCTCGGCAAGGTTGTCTTCCAAATCAATGCACTCTTGAAGACACTCACTCAGTGTTTGTAATCTCTTCACATACACTAGTGTTCTTAGGGTTCCGTTGGTGAGTCCATCTAGAAATAGAGAGATCATCTTTTGTTGAGTGGGTCTCTCAGCCACTGGGCATCTATCCACATACTGATTGAATCTTCGGGCAGCAGTCTTCACGGTTTCATTAGGGTTTTGTTTAAAGCTATGGATTAAAGATGCAGAATTGTGTTTAATCCCTCTCTTTGTGAATTCTCCAATGAATTCTTGAAAGAATTGTTCCATGTTTCCAAATTGATTAGGATCTAAAGGTTGGAACCAAGTTAGAGCAGTTCCTGTGAGGGTGAGCCCAAAGGACTCATACTGCACAAAGAAGTCCTCTACTTGCTCCGCTCTTAGAGCTTGTTTAAATTCTGCGATATGATCATAGGGCTCTCCCAGCCCATCATAATGGTTTCTTACACATTTAGCTACTTGGATAGGTCTCAGCCTTCTCATTGGCTCAGGTGGTCTGGGCATCACAGGGAAGACTGGGATAGCTGGTCGTAATGGCGGTACTCCGGGCTGTCTTCCTATCGGTGGTTGTGGTCTTGCTGGTGGTCGGTACTGGCTCCCTATCCCTGTGTGGGCCTGATTGTGTGTGTGCACTCCTGGAGTTGCAAACTGCACATGAGTATGGTTGGGCACACTTCGTTGACTGGTCTGGCCTGATGTGGTTTGCTCCGTTTCATGTTGACTCCCAAAAGGATTTTGTGAAGTAGTTGCCTGATCTCTCTGAGGAAATACAGGCGTACCCATGTATCTTAGTCGAGTCCTGTCTAAGGCACTCACAGGCCAATATCTCCTTTGATCCTTATCCAAGTAAGTAAGTCTAGTTTCATCATCTGGGTCTTTCAACTCATAAAATGTCATGGGGCTTTGTTCTCTCCCTGGAGCCGGTAAGTCAGTTTGAAGCAACAGGTCTGATCCATGGATCATATAGACTTCCAACAGGTACTCATCTTGAGGTATCAAATCTCCTCTCAAGACCCGTGACACTTGAGACCTGCCCCTCGGGGTAGATATCAACTCTTCAGGTTGCGTTCTTTCGGAGTTGTTGGGGTCCACAAACTCTCCTCTTTCATTGATTCTCTCAGGAAATTCAGTCACAATATAGATATGACCAATCTTGTCTACATATGCTCCTCCTTTGTACTTGACAGCAGGTCGGGGCACAATTGTGGCATTCTGGGAAGTTACCATCCTAGCAACAGATCTGTTTAACCCATCCAGGTAGATTGGGATTTCCTAGGCATTGGTGGACACATATTGTAAGGAGGTACGGTAATCCCCCTCAATAGTGGACATGAAATTCCTATTTGGCGTTGGACCTTGCATGTCTTCCGAAGCCATGTGTAGTTCCCCTTCCGAATCACTAGAGGTTTCTGAGTAGATGGAGTGGTGACTAGCCTGGGCAGCGCTTCCTACCGAAGATATGACACTTCTTCGACTACTTAGCACTCTTCCTGATCTCAAGTTCATTCACCCCCCCAAGTCTCTCTCTATGTCTCAGAGGTTCTCCTTGGGTAGCTCTCCTTATGACTTAAAGTGCCTGACAAAAAGAAAGGGTCAATCTGGACGATACCACTTCCTGACGATACTGCTCTTGGCGATACTGCTTTGATCACGATACGATACCAGAGGTCCCAACGATACGATACTGGATTCTGCCCGCGATGCGATACCAAGCACCAAGACGATACGATACTAACCTGGTATCGCGATACTACCTCGGGGAGCAGACGATACGATACTAGGATTATCACGATACGATCTCAAAAGTTTCAGGCGATACGATACTGGATTTTATGCCGATACGATATCAGTGTGGTATCGCGATACCGATCTTGAGGATAAGGCGATATGATACCACGTGTACGATACCAGAGGTCCAAACGATACGATACTTATGACAGTATCGCGATACTGTCCAAGTGAGTGGCCGATACGATATCAAGGTGGTGTCGCGATATCAGATTTCACGAGACGCGATACGCTACTTAAGAAGGATACGATACGATCTCAAAAGTCCGACGATACGATACCAGGTATAGTGTCGCGATACTTCACTAGGAAATATGGCGATATGATACTGAGGAAGATCGACGATACGATACTAGAGACTCAAGGCGATACGATCTCAAGATGGTATCGCGATACAATCCTTGGTAGGAGGCGATACGATATCACCGTGGTAAGCACGATCGCGATACCAATCTTGGCGACACGATACCGAAATGGTATCGCGATACCAGGATCGATACCCAGCGATACGATACTTAAAACAGTGCGCGATCGCGATACCAACTCGAGGCCACGATACCAAAATGGTATCGCGATACCAAGTAGGTATCAAGCGATACGATACTTCGGCGAGTATCGCGATACAAGGGAGTTTTGGTATCGCAATACCAAACCTCAACCGATCGCGATACTCAAGCCAAAATGCAAGAAAATTCCAAATTTTTTGCACCCCCTTGCTCTCCTTACTCCCCTCTTCTCTCCTAGGACCCTGTATCACCCAAAAATTCTGTTATGAATTCCGTTTTGCCCCTCCGCGATACTGCGCACCTGTTTAATCACGTGTCTGTGCATGTTTAGAGAGTTTCATGTAAATATTCTTGGTAGAATCTCACCTCTATCTACTCTTGCTTGCACTTGGAGCTCAATCTCTAGCTGGGAAGGCCTGAAGCACACGATACCAAGTCCACGATACTGATCGCTGTCGCAGACGATACCAGAACTCCAGCAAGTATCAAATGAGTCAAATTTTTTGGTTTTTATACTTTTTTAGACAGAACTTGAAATTTTGGTAATTTTTGGTGATTTTGGGAATTTTTTTTTGGTGATTTTGCCTACACTTACTTCTCCTACCCTCACTAATCCTCTTCCTCTAACCTAACCCTAACTCCTCCTTCTCTTCCCCCCTCCTAAACCTAAACCTAAAACTTATCACACACACCTCAGAGATGTGAAGTAACAAGTGTTGAAGTGACTGACTACTTGCCACCGGATAATTTTACCTCTACAAGTACGATTCTATCACATTCGATCTATAACCATCACGAAGGCACCTTGGTTGAGTGTTCCCTGGCAACGGCGCCAAAAATGTGTGTACTTGAGCCAAGAAGACTCAAGGACTTGTGCCAATGAGACTGTACCTCAATTGCCACACAAGTGCGTATAGTGGGTAATTAACACACATCTAATTGTCAATCCGAAGGAACGACGTACCAAGTGTATGAAGACGTGTGCACACGTGATGGAAAATGAAGTGGTTTAGCTAGCATGCATGAGAAAAGACTACTACCTCTCACACTCACTGAAATACTGAAAGTGTTTGCCGCAAGCCTCTTACAGCAGTTTTTAGTATTTTGAGGTTTTCTCCCAGCCCACAACTCCGAATATAGGCAATAGGGTACTCCTTTCGAAGCTCTCGACGAGACGCATCCAACGGCAGTGGTTTTACTCGATTCTGACCACTCTGCTTCAAGTTATGGCAAAAACAATGAATGACGGGAGTCACAAATACCGGCGCTACAACTTCTCCTAGCTTGCACACGCACTACAGCAGCTCAAAACCAAGGGGAAGGGGTAGACAACAATCCTACACATGCATTACAAGCATAACACACACATACAAGAGCGAAATGAAGATCAAAATCAGCATGAAAGAGGCAAACTCGAAAATCTGTAGAACTCCCTCTTCACAATGGCAAAAAGTTCTTTACAAAGAGTCACAATTGACTTATATACTAGTGCCCTAAAAATGGTCCTTTCACACAAGAGACCGGCACTTTATTCACTAAAAGACTAATTTCCTACTATTTTACATGGGTAAATCTCTAATCTTCTGTGGGGATGCATCTAGAGGACTCCTCTAGTGCATTTACAATGGAAAATATATTACAAGAATGATTATGTTACAAAAATATGATGTCTAAATCGAAAAAATTTTGGGGCCCGTCTTTTTCTCTCCTTTGTGCTTTCTTTAGCTCTGCAACAGTCTTCTTAGGCATGATTAACTTGACAAGGGCAAGACATGTTTCTATGGATGTATTTGGAACTTTCTTATATCATGGTCTGGCCATATAATCTCTTTTACAATTGGAGTTCCTTGTTTCCCTGCTCTACAAGGGTGGCTGCAACTCTGGAGTTTGTTCTCTTGTTGGGACAATTGATTGCAATATGTGTAGGGTTTCCACAATAGATGCATAACCTGTTATCTCTCCTTCTCTTTTTCTCTTCTGGTGTTAGAGGTTGGAACCTAGTTACATCTATCTACATAGGTTCGCACATAGACTCATCTCTAGGAGTGGGTTGGAAGGGTTTCCATTGACGAGGTCTTCCTTCTACTTGTTTTTCTTGTTTCCTTTCAAAAAGGCGGTTATCACATTGAATAGCTTGGGTGATGTATTCATTCAATGTCTTAACCTCTAGCATCGTGAGCAAATGGCCCTTCACATCATCTCTTAAACCCCATCTAAATTGGCTTATGAAATGATCTTTGTTCCAAGTGAGATCACATATCAACTGCCTAAATTATGATGCATAGGTAGAGGCAGGGCGGTTACCTTGATGTAGCTTCCAGAGTTTTGTTTCTGCCACTCGACTCATGTCTGCATCTCCAAATGTGGAGATGAGTTCTCATTGGTAGCAGCCAAGGCAGTCAAGGCCTTACAAGACAAAGAATCCAACGAAGGAAGTCAGAGTAGAGGGAGAAACAAGCATGATTAAGTAGGCAAAATAGCCAACATTGATGGAGAGTGTTAATCTCCAAAAGAACAAGTTAATCTTGAATTTAGATCACCTCTATATCAAGATTAACCTTAGACTCCACCAAATTTAGAGATCATTCACCAATTTATCAGAAAATTGATTATTCTGAAAAATTCAACTTCTTTAGAAAAGTCTGCTGCAGATTAATCACTCATTGACTAATCAATTCTGTAAAGTTTTTGACAAAACTTTGCACAACACTTCGCCTTGAGATTGCGCAACTTTACCAAGTTAAATTTCTCTAAATGATTGAATACACACTGAGAAATGTGTGAAACACTTTACCTATGTCTGAAACAGCTTCTCTGCAATGGCGACTTTGACACCTGCAACCACACTCCCACTAAAATTTTTGAAAATCTTGCAAAATTTCAGTCCATCGCGATTGACAGCCCTGTCCATCGCGATTGACAGCCCTGTCCATCGCGATTGACTGCCAGTCCATCGCGACCGACTGCCTGTCCATCGCGATTGACTCAACCCCTGTCCATCGCGATTGACTGAAGTCTCTGTCCATCGCGATTGACTGCCTGTCCATCACGATTGACTCAACCCCCTGTCCATCGCGATTGACTGAAGTCTCTGTCCATCGCGATTGACTGCCAGTCCATCGCGACCGACTGCTTGTCCATCGCGATTGACTGAACCCCTGTCCATCGCGATTGACTGAAGTCTCTGTCCATCGCGATTGATTGCCTGTCCATCGCGATTGATTGAATTGGGTGTCCATCGCGACCGACTGAACTCTCTGTCCATCGCGATTGACTGAGTGTCCATCGCGATTGACAGCCCTATCCATCGCGATTGACAGCCAATTTTAGCCAAATTTTTTAGGGTTTGTTAATTGAAAAGTTGGGCTAATTTTGGGCACAAATATTATGCTCTTGAGCACATGGGGAAGCCTTAGGAAAACAACTTGGGGAAAACCTGTTGCACAGTGATCCTGTTTGAACCCTGTCGTAACCCTAGAACCCTGAACGGTCACAACTTTTTCATACGAGATCCATTTTTTGAGCTCTAGGGCTTGTTGGAAAGCTCGTGGCGTATACTACGCGCCCTCAACTGTTTTTTTTATAAAGATAATGCGTTGATTTTTAGAGAGGGTATTTTGAAGTTGACCATACCCAGGGGGATCAAAGTCAGGGGTCTTTAGAATTATTTTCCTAAAAGTCACAATGCAAATGTGTGTTTGTGTCACATGAATGAAAGTGGTTGGTTTTGTCCTTTGAATATAAGCATTGAGCTAACCGTGGGACTTTTATAGGTCCATTGAGAGCAACTGAGAGCGTACAAAGCAAGGTTTCTTTGCAAGCTTGAGAACCGGGTTCTTGAGCACCTCAAAGCAAGGGATCAACAAGTAAGGTTGGAATATTCTCAACTCCCTCTGTCATTTCCTAGCTCAAGCTAAGAACGACTAGTGATAGGAGTAAGCCAGGGCGACGGTAGTCAGTTATCAAGTGAAGACTACCTAAAAACTCAAGTTCAAGTTAAAAACATAATCTCTGTACTGTCGATAACCTAAAGGAAAAGAACCTAACGTGGAACGATCAACCTAAAGTACGAAGAACATTCAAGTGTTCCTGACGACGTGATATTAGACAAGACCATAAACACAATAATTAACTAAAAAGAATCAAGTGACTGGTACCAATTGATCGGCAACGAGGTTGTACTCTGGAAAAAAATTGGGCTAATCAGTTAGGCATATGAACCTTAGATCAGGACGACACCTAGCAAGAGAGAGACAAAGCCTTAGGTCTTCAGAGGCTAGTGTCAATCACACTGCAAGGTCTTGGGCCCAGCAGTTGAGCCACCACTCATACTACCCTAGCTCTGAGACCAGTGAGTCAGAAATGTCTCAAGGCATGGACAGACCTACGGGAAGTTCAGGAGTGCCTTATTTGTACAGGGTAGAAGGCCCTTACAAAACACAGCTGGAATATCTTAGGACCAACCGACTAGGTGCTAGCATCTATGAGGACGGCCTAGGAAGATCCGTGGTCCAGATTAAAAACCCTGACCAATCCATAGGACTAGAGCACCCAGCTGTCAAGTTTGAAAACGGTGCATACCTGGACAAGGAAGGAACTATATATGTAGTCACTAGTCACCCGGATAGGACAGATGACTTCTCAGAAGCGGACTTAGGTGACCTGGAACAAGGGAACATGGGTGTGGAACCTAGAACCCCTCGAGGTAAATCAGTTCTCACTAGGATTATCACACCTGAATGGGTACCCCAAGACAACAAGAGCATCGAGTTGCTTATCCATCAAGAAACTGATGAAGCCTTTTGGAGGTATAAATCCAATCAGCCAACTGATATAGGAAATATCATGATCTATGAATTTAAGGATCCAGATAGCCCAGGTAGAGTGACCTACTTAGATCACACTTCAGAACGGATCTTCGTGGTGACAGAAAATGATAGGCATGCCTACACTTGGAAGGGTGAATTCATTTTCCCCCAACCAAGATCAAATGTATCCTATGGTCACCCTGGAGCTGGAACTTCCCAAGCTCATGGTACGCAAAGAGACAAAAGTAGAGATAGACCGGAAGTAAGCTTTGCCAACCCAGTGGGCAGAGAAAGAACGAGAACAGAGACGAATAGGGTAGAACCTGAGATGCATAGAGCCCACAGGAACCAAAGAAATGTAGATGGATTCCCTCTGCCGAGACCTAGAGAGCACACAAGAACTTTGAGACCCACCCAACTAGTTAAGTCCATGAAGAACTACTTTGACGGCACAGGAGATCCCTATGATCATGTGGCGGAGTTCAAGCAAGTCTTGAGAGCTGAACAAGTGGAAGATCTGTTCACGCAGTACAATGCCTTCGGTCTAACCCTTAGGAATACAACACTTACATGGTTTCAGCCATTAGATGAGCGTCAGTTCAGGAGCATAGACCAACTCCTAGAGGCATTCATTGTAGAGTTCTCTAAGAGCGGCATAAGACACAACACCTCCTCATTGATTCACAGCTTCAAACAGACCCCCCAAGAGACTGTCAGATTGGCCGGAAGAAGATTTAGACAATATCTTGAAAGGTGCCCTATTTCGGAGCTACCCACATCTGCTAAACAAGTAGCCTTATTCCTTGATGGATTGCTGAGTACGAAATTGAGATCCTATGTGTATCTGAAGGACCCTAGGACTATAGAAGAGTGCGTACGCATGTGCATTGACATTGAAGATAACCTAGGGGAAGAACTAGAGCTGTCCAAAATCTACAAAGATTCAGATAGTGCTTCTAGTCACTCTTCCACGCAGTCCACATCAATTGAGGAACTTGCCGAAAAAGTAGCTCAGAAATTAGGTGTAACTAGCAAACAAATCCCAAGGTTTGCCCCAGCAAAGAGGTGCTATACATGCGGTGGCGACCACATGGCAAACGTGTGCCCCATTATGGCTCAACCCCAGGTCAATCCAAATAGCCAATATTGCACCATAGAACGGAAGTACACAAACCACACTGCACAAGATTGCCCATACAACAAGCAGGCTATTAGGCAACCCTACCCTCAGCCCTACCAACAAGGCAGATACCAGAACCAGTACCCTCCATCACCACAATATGCTAGACCCCAACAAACCTACCAACCACAGTATCAGACCCAACAGAGACCCCAACCGGTACTAGCTCAACAGCCCTCAAACCCCGCTAACGTGATTCCAGTAAAGTATGCTGTTGCAGAAGAAAACCTGAATAGGGCCATAGTACCAGCAACCCCATTGATCTCGGAAAGTGACCCAAGTGACCATAGCTTTGATTCTACACATGTCGATAGTCCCCAGGCTTACTACATGCAGTCTCCAGAACATGGCGAGTCTTACTATAGTGAGGAACCAAGTGAACCTAGTTGGGAGTCAGATTATACGAACGTCATGTATGCAAACCCCAACCCCAGGCCTCAACCTAGGCAAGTAAGACCTCCATTCCCAAGAGGACCGTGCTACAGATGCCAAGGAGATCATCTCATCCGTGATTGTCCCTTACCCCCACCTACACAACCCCAGTCAGTGACTATCCAAGGTTTTTGCCAAGATTGTGGAAAAGAGCATCTTTTACGAGATTGCCCAAAGAACCCCAATAATATGCCAAAAATCACTCCTATCAATGTGATTGGGTTGGTCGTGGATGCCTCAGGAAGTGTCACTTCCACTGCACCAGTGCAGGTGGTTACTAGAGCTCAGGCAATGCAGCAAAACCAAGAAGCAAGCCAGGAAAAGGGCCCAGAGGCTAGTGAAACCGAGAGCGTGACAAAGAAAAGGGCTAGAGCGTGGAAAGATAGTCGAGAAAGAATGAAAAGACAATGGGCAAAAAAGATAAACGAACTTGAAGAAAGCATAAGAGAAACCAAAGCGAGGATAACTGAACTCACAGCTCCAACTCCCTCTCACATTACCCCGCCTCCACCACTCCCACCTCCATCTAACCCACCACTTCCCCCACAACCTCATCAAATCCCACCACCCCCTAGAGTAGGATCAGTCCTAGCTGACCCCACTCCCGAGGACCTTAATATGATGCTTAAAGCATATCAGGCCAGAATCCAAGAAGGGCCAACCATCACCGATCATGAAAAGTGCTACCCTAGAGCCGAGCTAGAGCTTGAACGAACTAAGATTTGTGCCAAAATGGTGGAATTGGCTCAGACCATGTTTGAGGCCAGTCGCCTATTTAACATTTCTAGTTCAGCTAAGACGCAGTTACACTTTGATGGACTGCTGGAAAGAATAGAGAAGTTGATTGCACAATCAGAGAAGGAACCTGCCCCTCAACGAAAGGAGAGGGCAAGAGAACGGATAAACCAGCCTCTTCAGGAAGCCCATGTGCCTCCTCAAGATGCTTATCTTCCCCCCCAAAAGTCACATGAGCCTCCCCCGAAAGCTTATGTACCTCCACAGGTGACCCACATTCCTTCTCAGAGAGCGTATGAGCCTGTTCGGAAAAGTAATAGAATGAGTAACCCTCCCCAGGAAGCTTGTGCTCCAGCCACCCATGAGAACGAGGAAAGAGCCAACGAGAGAATAAGCCCTCCTTCCCAGGTTGCTTATGTGCCTAACTCTACGGAGCCGGACACTTCTTCTTCTATGAATCGGTTTGCACCAGACTTCTTACGAGAGATTCAAGAAGACAAATGGGATAACGAAAGTGAGGTCGCCCCTCCATTTGAACTTGTGGACGATGCACACGACCAATTCCCACAAGACATCCCATCCATTTATGGGGAACATGAGTGTACTCAGTCTAATGAGAAATTGGACTTTGAGTCTAATTCCATACAGGAGCTACCCCACTTCACAGGCCCATGGGAAGCAAAGTCCACATGTATGAGAGCACCCACAGTCATGGTAAGGAACGACGACTCAGTCATACCAAGGAACACGGAGGTAATAACGAACACCCAGGTGCAATGTGATCGCACCTTGGAAGAACTGCATGAGGATAGACTAAACGCGCAGAAATGTGCAGCCAGTCGAGTAACTGAAGTTGCAAAACCTCATTCCCGGGTAGGATCCCATAGGACAGTGCCAGAAATTCCCTTGGATAAGATAGGAGATATGTGTGAAGGTGAAGAAGGGAACACCTACCTTCCCATTACCTACCAGGACTACACCACTAAGGCAATTTTGGACTCAGGTGCAGGAGTTGCAATTGCCACCACTTCCCTTTGGAAGCGTTGGGGCAAGCCGGCACTCAGACCAACGAGAATGAAATTGCAAATGGCCGATGGTCACATAGAGAGACCCCTAGGATTGCTAGAAGGAATAACTCTCAACACTTGTGGTGTCGAGTTCGAGCATAGTTTTGCTATATGTGACTTCAGCAAAAATCATGCTTATGAGATGATTTTAGGAAGACCATTCATGCGACAGTTGCAAGTGGTATAGGATTGGGGAACCAATTCTTTGTACCTGCAGCACTTAGGTGTTACGACCAAAGTCAATCTCAAAGATTACTCTCATAGGGATGTACCTCCTATCCAGTGGAATCCCATCCATAGAGCCAAAGATGATACAGAATCGGTGCACTCCATAGGGTCTGGATCCTCATGGATGCATGAAGACACTCACTTATGGATGTGCAAGGTAGCAGTAGAGGAAGAGAAGAGAGAGAAAGCCAGAGAGGTAGGTGCGAAAGAAACCCATAGATCAATCCAAGACCCAGCCTATGCACCTGTAGTTTTTCCAGATGAAGAATTTGAACCTCACGGTTGGGCAGAAATCTTAGCAACAATGGACGTAGCCATCAACGAAGAACAATGGACACCTCACTGTGATGAGGATGGCTATGATATTTCAGTCTTCTCCATTGAGCCAATCATGGGAGAGGCAGTGTTAGAAGAATGCGAACCGAGCCCTGATGCATTTGAGGATGCAAGTGACTCCGATCTAGAGTCAATCATTATGGACCCTCCATTTGCATCAGATGAAGAATACTTCCATGAAGTAGAATTTCAACCTCAGAAGCATGGAGAGGTTACAAATGATGTAAGATTAGCAACACATATGACCTCGAAGGAAGAAGGAAAGAAACGAAAGAAGAAAGAAGTCTCACCAGAGGAGGAAGAATCTTTGTTTGAGGTCCCAGAAAATTTTAAGAAGTATGAGATAGATGATAGGAGAGTCATGATAAGAATGCCTAAACGAGAAGCACAATCAGGAGAGGCCTATGATAACAAAGAAACCACCAAGAAAATAGTAGTGGCCCTAGAAGAAGGAGAGGAGAGATGTACGTACATAGGTCATGACCTAACAACGGAAGAAGAGCACGAATTGGTTGCCTTGCTAAGAGAATACAGAGATGTATTCGCTTGGAGTTACAAGGATTTGAAAGGCGTAGACCCCGAGATATGCTCACACACCATTCCCATGACCTCAGATGCCAAACCCTCTAAACAAAAGCCTTATACATATAACGATAATTACGCTGCTAAGATCAAGGAAGAGATAGATAGACTGGTCGAAGCTGGATTTATCTATGAAATTGAGCACACTGAATGGGTATCCCCCATCGTAGTGGTGCCCAAGAAGAACGGCAAACTGCGTGTGTGCATTAACTTGAAAAAGGTTAATGCCGCCACAATTCGAGATAACTATCCACTTCCCATCACAGAGCATCTCTTAGAAAGAGTGGCAGGCAAGGAAGTGTACAGCTTCCTTGATGGATTTTCGGGCTACAACCAAGTAGCCATAGCTCCAGAGGATCAGCATAAGACAGCCTTTGCCACAGAATGGGGCATTTTTGCTTTTAGAGTAATGCCATTTGGGCTTACCAATGCACCAGCCACCTTCCAGAGGCTGATGTGCCACGTGTTTAAGGAGTTCCTGAGGAAGAGTTTAGAAGTCTACGTTGATGATCTTTGTGCTCATTCCAATGTTAGACAGACCCATATTCCTGAACTCAGGCAAATCTTTGACAAATGTAGAGAATATCAAGTCTGCCTGAACCCAGAAAAGTGCGTTTTTATGGTCAGGCAAGGCAAGATTCTAGGACACATAGTGTCAAAGAATGGCATATCTACTGACGAAGAGAAAGTGAGAGCCATAGCGGAGTTACCTAGGCCAAAGAATGTCAAGGAAGTACAAGCTTTCATGGGGCATTGTGGTTATTATCGACGATTTATACATATGTATGCTGTCATTGCAAAGCCCATGTACGGACTCCTGACTAACTTTGAGTGGACGGATGAATGCGAGAATTCCTTCCAGGAGCTTAAACGAAGATTATGTTCAGCACCAATCTTGACCACACCAGATTGGAATAAGCCATTCCATGTTCATGTGGATGCATCCAATTATGCCATTGGATGTGTGCTCGCACAACCTACTGGTGAAGGTAACATGGATCTTCCAATTGCCTATGCCAGTAGACAATTGAATGCGGCTGAACGGAATTACACCACTACAGAGCGCGAAGGATTAGGTATGGTATATGCGGTTAAAAAGTTTAGACATTATTTGCTTGCAAATAAGTTTAAATTTTTTACAGACCATCAAGCATTGTTGTACTTAGTTAACAAGCCATGCAATACGGGAAGATTAGTAAGATGGTTTCTCTTGCTAATGGAATATGATTTTGAGGTTGTGGTAAGAAAAGGTAAGACTCACTTACGAGCAGATCACCTCTCTAGGCTCACATCGGGAGAAGCCCCACAAGGAGTGTCAGATGACCTCCCTGATGCTTACTTGTTTAATTTGGAAGTTGTACCGCAGTGGGCTAAACCATTGGTACCAGTATTGACGTACGGGCCTAGCCATCCAGTGGTAAACACACGGAATAGAGAGATTGTAAAAGCCCAAAAGTATCACATCATGGCAGGAAGCATGTACAAGCACACAGATCAAGGGATCTTGGCTTGTTGCGTAGAAGAGGATGAGTACGCTAAATGGTTGCAATTAGCACATGTAGGTGCGTTAGAGCAACACCATTCAAAACAACGAACGTTGCAGACTCTAAAGAGGTTCGGAGTGCATTGGCCAACTATGGAAGCGGATGTCCAAAAGTTGTGCAAGGAATGCCCAATCTGTTGCACTAAACCACCTGTGGAACATGCCACTCTCTATCAAGTATCCATTGTGCCAGATTGGAGTGAACCTCTAGTATCATTCTTGCAGACAAACACATTCCCCCCAGACATGACTCTAGCTAGGAAAAGGAGTTTAGAACAAGAAGCCCTAGATTATTCACTCATAGGTGATAATCTATATAAGCGCGGTAAAGATGGTTACCTGAGACTGTGTGTCCATGAAAGTGAGTATCTTAAGATCTTAGAAACTGCTCACCAAGGTGTAGCAGGAGGACACTTTGGACCGGATCGGGTGATCAAGGCAATCCTATTTGCGGGCTTTTGGTGGCCTACCCTTCACATGGATGCACATACCTATGTGAAACGGTGTGATGTCTGTCAGAGGACCCAGTATCCTATACGCAAAGATGAGATGCCACTGAAACCTATGATGGGTGGACGTGCATTCTCTAAGTGGGGAATAGACTTCGTAGGTCCTATTAATCCCCCAGCTAAGGGTTCTCATGCGGAATACATCATTGTGGCAACAGATTATCTCACCAAGTGGGTAGAGGTAAAGGCTACGACAAAGAACGATGCTCAAACAACTGCCAAATTCTTGTTTGAGAATGTGTTTACGAGATATGGACTACCGATAGAGCTTGTAAGCGATAGAGGCACTCATTTCTTAAATGAAGTAATTGAAAATCTACTCCAAGAATTCTTGGTAATACACAAGAAGTCTGCCCCTTATCACCCTCAAGCTAATGGACAAGCTGAGAGCACTAATAAGATTTTGTGCAATGTGCTGACAAAATTAGTGAACACTAAACGCTCTGACTGGGACAAACAGCTACACCATGCTGTTTGGGCATACCGAGTTGCCTACAAAACGGTACTCCAAGCCACCCCCTTTCAGATGGTATTTGGCCAAAACGCTGTGTTACCCTTGGACTTCCTGATCCCTACATTGAGAGTAGCACAAGAGCACGAATGGACAGGTCATGAGCTCTCCTCTAGGATCTTTGACCTTGAACGATTAGGGGAAACGAGACTGAGAGCCGCTGCAGGGATATACGCAGCCAAGAAGAGACAGAAGGCATACTTTGATGCCCACGTGAAGGATAAAGGTTTGAAGGCAGGAGATCTAGTCTTAGTCTATACACTAAAACCACACGCGAGGAAGCTAGAAAAGAGAGGCTACGGACCTATGATCATCAATAGGATCTCCACGAGTGGAGCAGTACAATTAGCCACGTTAGAGGGTGATGTTCTCCCTAATTATATTAGCGGATGCAGAATCAAGTTGTATCAGGAACCCCTCACGGAGGAAATGCTCAGCCGACTCAACACTGCTAAGACACGCAAAGAGGAAGAGAAGCGAATTAGAGAAGAAGCTCAAGCAGAAGCTTTAGAACGCATCAGAAGGATGAAATTACGAAGGCAAGGTAGAGAGCAGCCTAGGACAGATGACTATGCAGACCAAGGATATCATATGGCAATGTGTGAAGTTGCAGGAACCAGCTCACTTAGAATAACTGATCGACGTCCTTTTGTAACCCTAGAAATAGGACAAGAAAAGAGTGCAAGGACTGTAAAAGCCTTGATTGACTCAGGTGCCGCCACTAGTGCTGTTAGAGTGTCTTACTGTCAAGAGTTACAGTTAACTGTCAATCCTGTGGAAGCATATCTCATAGGATTGGGAGGCGTGGAAACCCCTTGCATGGGCGAGGTGGAACTTCCCCTCTACATTCATGATGAGGCAATGACAGTTAAAGCACTAGTGTGTCAAGATGAGGATCTCATTGAACCTCTTGTCTTGGGTCAAGACTGGATCTATGACCAAGCAGTCAACTTAAACCTAAGAAGTGGACTTCTTCACGTATGGGTCAATCATAGTCGAATTACAATAGAGTTGGATAAAGGAACACTCAAGGAACTAGGAAAGGCACGGACTCCTGGTCCCTCCAGGGGTACACATGAAGATGACCATGCTGTTCTTGTTCAAAACCCTGTGTTGCAGAGGAATGATATTTGCAAAAAAGGAGTCAGGGATGCGGTGGAACTCCCTTCTTTTCCAAAGGCCAGAAGGAGGCAACAACCAAAGGTGGAGCAAAGGCAAAAGAAGCAGAGTACTACCTATGTCGGACATCAAAAGAACCTGCGCAGCAGAATGTCCCAACAAGTGAACCAAGTGTGGGTGCGAAAAGGCGAACACCCGGTTGCAACCACGCCAACCGCACGGACAAAGCCTCTTATTAGTAACCAACAACACGTCACTAATAAGAAGTCTTTCGGAAATTCTGTTGCTAACGTGAAATCCATTTGGGTGCCCAAAAGGTCGATGAAGGCTAGCCCACAATCAAGACAAATTTGGGTGCCTAAGGCTTGTTTAAGGGCTCAGATAGCTATACCAAGAACACACCCTACACAGCATGATCCATCCACACGCACAGCCTACATCCACTCACTTTCAACACCCAGGCACATGAACACGAACAGAATCAGTTGTAAATGGGCCCCTAAGAGGCCTCAGGTTAAAGCTGACACACCTAGAAAGCTCTCGAGCATCTCCACGGAACCACGAGTAAATCCCATCCACTGCATTTGGCAGCCCAAGACTTGTAACAAACCCCCTGACCCTATTGTAAATCCATGACCACCTACTAACCGCTTCTCATCATTTCGCTTAAGCTCTTAGGTCTACCTAACTCCTAACTACACACACCAGCACCGAGCACTTATTAACTACTAACCACTCCAGAACTTTAAGTTAATATTGTAATGAGGGACACCATGTCATTTTTGTGTCCATTGCAATGTTAACGTTGATTCATATATTCTCACAGAATCAGCTGCGACATTTTCACCATGGCGGAGGCAGCAGGAACTAGCTCTCACACAGAAACAAACCCGCAAGTGGTGGACTTGGACAGTTTACCCGTTTTGCCTGAGACAGTCGAAAGACCAGAAGAGTTGCAGGCCGTCAAAATCATACCTATTGCGGACCCTCCGCGTGGCCACACCATGCCCGTGGGAAAGACTTCACATTGGTTTACCGAGGTAGCAGGACCCTTGGGGGAAGGAACGTATCTTTGGGAATCAGAGCTGGACTACAATGGAAAGCAAGGCAGATACCATTTCTTTACAAGAGAATTTGAGAAGTTACAAAATGCGGAAAGTCTACGTCCGATATGGGAAAAAGCCGGATTGAGTGCCTATTTCAGTGCCCGACTCCCAAAACCTGACTTCATGCGATGCTATTATCTCATCAACACCTTGACTCCAAATCCGAACCTAAAAGGTGCAAGCTCATTTGTGATTCCATCTCTGACAAAGGGGAATGAGCTCAAGAGGTTTAGACTATCAAACAATTTGGTGAGAGAAGCTCTGGATATGCGCGGCATGCATATTCCTACAGAAAAGGAAACCTTAGTACCGGATTACATGAAGAATCGAAGTCTCACCAAACTCAAGGACATGGTATCCATGACGCCTAATATTGCTATACACCTTCCCATGTGCATGCAACACTTTGCTTTCCCGGCGCAGGATAGATTCACCATGCCGCATAAGAAGATTTGGTTTAGCCTGTATCTGGCAGAAACACAGAGCCTCACCATCAACCTACCCCACTGGATAATTGATCAGATACACTTAGCTCACAAACGCTGGCCGCGGAAACAGGTTTTATATGGTTGTTGTGCTCTGACCAGAATCATTTATAGGTGTTTGGCTTATGACATTCCAATCCAACGAGCCCTGATGTGGAATCGGGTAGATCAGTTCCGAGGCAGGACATCCACTGGACCCCCTTCTAAGAAGATGAGAGGCACGGTCCAAGTCCCATGTGCTCAGCCACGTGGAGCCACCCTAACACCAGAGGTCACCCCGCCACCCCGAAGAGTCCGACCATTCACACTCCGGCTTCCAAGACGCAGCACCGATGGTTCCACTTTGCTATTTCCTCCTATCCCAACGGATCTCGAATTTCCTAGTGGTGCAGCTTTGGAAGAACTCACTAATGAAGACTTCGAACAACTACTACAAGATGTCGAGCTGGAGACAGCAGAGGCACAACAAGTGGAAAATGTACAAACGCAGGCCACAACCTCCCAAGCACCCGTCACCCCTGTTGAAGTGGAGGAAGAAGATGACGGAGATGAGGAGCAGGAGGACGATGAGGAGGAATATGATCAAGAGCAACAAGAGGAGCAACAAGAGGTGCCAGAACTTGTAGGTGCACCTGCATATACAGCTCAACTAAGAAGGCTATACGACACTATCAAAGCAGTACAAGAAAGGCATCAGCTCTCTCTGGTATCCGGCCAAGCTTTGATGCAAGAAATGCTATCAGATGAAGGAGTGGACCAACATTTCATTGACACCCTCAAATTAGTGTCAGACTCTTTAGGAGTTCCAGAGGCTGTCCACACCGCAGTCCGCCAGTCCGTAAGGTATGACAAACGCAGAGTGGACACCTTACCACGAGCAGGTAAGACTATCAGGATACCCGTCACAGAACCAGAAGTACCTATTGAGACCACAGCCACTCCCACAACCACCACTGACCTCTCCGCTGAAACCTTCGTTCAGACATCACCCATCTCACCCCAGCGTCCTCCATCACCACCTTCTCCGCCCCCGCCACCATCTCCCACCTTGGAAGAAACGACAGTCATCACCTCTACCTCCACTTATAATCCATCCTCATTCAAATCATTCTCATTTCGAGAACCCACCTCACAAGACACCCTCTTCTCCTTCGTCACCAATCCCTTGTACACTTCGTCCCATCTATCCGCTGAACCCATGACTGGCCATCCCATCATTACCAGCGTAGTTGGAAACCCAGCACCCACGGAAGGAACCCTGTGTTTCCCGACCTACCCCCCAATACGAGTACCTCCATTCCATAACCCTCACTTCCCAGCTGGCACCTACACCTCTTTCAACCGGACCTCACCACCACAATACCCGTCCTTTGTGGAGCAGTTCTTCCGCTCTCCCATGTTTCAAAGCCACCTTCCTCCGATGTTCACAACGACATCAATTTACACGGACACCACACTCACTTCACCTACCATACCCACCTATATGGTAGCCCCTGCACACACCACCTTGTCTGATCCAATGGACATTTCACCAACCACAGCACCTCTCCCCACGATTTCCCCACCTTCCCCTCCACTACCCCCCACCTCCCCACTCACATCATTGGCACACACAGCATTCACTACCCCCCTACCCAATCCCACCTCCTCTGCATTTCAAACTTTTCCCCTTGCATCTCATAATGTAAATAGCACGTTCGACACATTACTTCAGTGTGCAAATCAGCTACAACAAGACTTCCATCAATTGGAAGAACGCAATGCTGCCCTCCAGGCAGAATCTCAACGTTTCCAAGCTAGAGTCACCACTCTTGAAGCTGACTACCTGACGCTCCTAGACGAGCATACCACACTACAGCAGGCTCACTCCGATTTGGAATCAAAGGCATCAACTGTAGATGACCAAGCAGTTAAGGAGCTAGAAACAGTGCTTCAAGCGCAAATGATATCTAATGCTACGCTCAGACGCAACATTGGGCTATTAAGAAGGCATATGGCCGCAGCACTAGAGGAAAACAAACGACTTCAACAACAAAATCAGGACAACTTTGAAGCGGCTATGGAAGGAACCGTAGGAGCAACCATTAGCCCTACCAGATATAGAGCAGTTCCATCAGAAGACATCCGCATTTTACTTGAGGAGCATGCAAATTTCCTGGAGTCATATGAGAAACTAGAGACTGAATGTGCCGATCTAAAGAAACAGTTAGCCAGTGTACCCACTGCTCAACAGGAACCGGTAATCTTGCAACAATCTACAGAAGAAATGGAGACTCTTCGGAAACAGGTGGCAGAACTCCAAGCACGCCTCCTACCATATGAACGACCACCCTCACCCATTGAAGAACCAGAACCTGAAACAGTAGTGGAAATCCCCGTCGAGGACAGCTACGAAGAGCCCTACGAGCCTATGCCGACGCCTGGTGGTCGAACTACAGAAGAAGGACAAGACACGTTAGAAATTCAAGTTCCAGATTGGGTCAGAAGGGTCGAGAAAGTGGGTAAGACACATGATGATCGTGTGGCCGTGCAAATGCAATCTCTCACGAATCTGGAAGAAACGGTCCTTCGGTCTTCCTACTTTCAACAGTTATCCCATCAACGGTTAATCACAACATCAGAAGCGCAATACATGCCTTATTTTGTCTTACTACATGATTATAATGCAGAAGTCAAAAGACATACAGGGAAGGAGCCCACATTCGCTACTCAATTTGAGATAGGGGATTTACCGACCGATGCACGTGCTGGCTCGATTTTCCAACCTAATTGGCGTGCACGTTTACTCACCGATTACCCTGAGATGATGAGTACCTGGGCTACCATGCCACTCTATATCAAGTATAACCCATGCTATTGTCCAGTGGTACGTCGCAGATCCTGGCAAGCATTTGCAATCAAGGTACGCAACAATAAAGAGTGCTCCGCTTGGGTTAACTACCCGTATTTTGCTCCCCCTCGAGGACCTCCAACCGTAGCCTACATGATATCGACCATTCGGCACTGGTCTGCACGCCTAAATAATGTACCTGATATAGCAGCGAAAATGTGTATGAAGATATTTGAGCTCATGACCATCGTCTTCAAAACCTTTCGGAATGTCCAAGCTCCATACATCTCCGCTCCTGGATTCGCTCAAGGCAACAAGGATTTAGTCTACGACATGAGCCAAACCCCCTCGGTCACTGTTATCTTTGCTTGGCATGCACGAATCAAGTACTTGCCCGCATGCTTCAAGCAAACATTTGAGGAAATGTTCTCTACGGGCTTCTGGGAATACAATTCCGAAATTTTCATTCCCAGACCCACACATTTGCTACATCTATTTGCAGTAGAACAAGCGATCCATGCAGATCAGTTACGCCTGCCACATCCGGATGTTCCAGGACCAATCGATTGGGATCGTATGATGACAGATTTGGCCAGAGGACTACGCTTACAAGAACATCAGCTTGCCACTCAGGTTGTGGAATATTACATCCAACACCCCCAGCAACAAGGGTCTGTCAGGGACGACAGACGCGAGAGAGGGGGGGGTGTTGAGAGCAGTATGGGCACCCAAGGACTGACTAGACAAGGAAGCCAGGGAACCCAAGGATTGACGAGACAAGGAAGCCAACGGAGAGAGTCAGAACAAGGTGAAGGAGTAAGTAGACAAAGCAGTCGACGCAAATCTGGAAGATAGGCCCTTCAATTTTTCCAATCTACATCTTTTAACAGTGATTCTTATCACTAACAATCATTGTAAATACCATTTCATATTTTTGTAGCTCCATTTTGTGCAAGCCAAGGAGTCCTTGAGCTTGAGGAGCCTTAGAAGTACCTACATATCAATTTTCGTATTTTTTAGACTCCGTTTGAGCCTTCAAATTGGCCCTGGAACCTAATTTTTAACTAGGCCGGACACTAGGTCTGGACAGGGCCAAAAGCTAGTCAAAAACTATAAAAAGAGCTAGAGAGCTCATTTTAGAGGTTAGATTGTAATTGAAACGAATTTGTAAGGAGCATTTTGAAAGTAATCTAAAAGCTCCATTGATTCTCACTCTTTGTCTTACTGTGTGTGCGCGTGTGTGTGTATGTGTGTGCATGCTAGTGTGCTTCTCACTCACGCACTTGTGCCGCCACTTGCTCGAGGTCTTCATACCATCCTCACGTCTTCCCGGATTGACATTAAAGGAGGTGCTACTCATCACTGAGCTACACCATATACAAGTGTATGACTAGACAAAGGTATAAGTCAGCTAATGTACATATGTGTACATATCTTTGGATTTTCTGAATATGTCCTTCCTTCAACCTTCTGAATTTATTCTCTTCTTGACTCCTTGACTTCATTCCTTCATAATCCTTCAATTGATGATTGTCATGCACCAACACCTCCCCCTCAATCATTAATTGAGGTTCTTCTCTATCTTCTTGATTCCTGCCATATCCTTGAATCTTTGTAATTTTGGTCCATCTAGACTTTTTGTCATCATATCTGCAACTTGATCTTTTGTAGGAGTGTGTATGACTTCAATCTCCTTCTCAATGACCTTCTCTCTCAGGAAATGATACTGTATTTCAATATGCTTAGTTCTAGCATGAAACACAGGATTAGCTGCCAAGTATAAAGAACTCATGTTGTCTCCACAAACAATAGGAGTACTTTGAACAACATCAAAAACCTTCATAAGTGTCTTTAGCCATATTACCTCTTTTGTAGCTTCCACCATACCTTTATATTCTGCCTCTGTAGATGACAAAGCAACTGTATGTTGCTTCTTAGAACACCATGAAATCAATTTGTCTCCTACATAACACAAGTATCCATGTGTTGATCTTCTATCATCCACATTACCTGCGCAATCTGCATCACTATATATCTTCACTCTTGTATCAGAAGTAAATCCATAGTACAACCCTTCTCTGAGTGTACCCTTGATGTACCTAAGTACTCTTTGTCCTGCAATCCAATGTTCCTTTCTAGGACAATGCATAAATTGTGAAAGCACACCAACTGCATATGACAAATCAGGCCTTGTTAATGTAGCATAAATCAAGCTACCAACCAAACTTTGATAGAGTTTCATATCTCTGAACTCTTCTCCTCCAAACCTAGACAATTTATGGTTTACTTCCAAAGGTGTAGGTGCAACCCTGCAATCTTCCATTTTAAATTTGGTTAGCAAATTTTTAAGATACCTTTCTTGGGTCACATATACTCCATGTTGAGTATAAGAAATCTCCATTCCCAAGAAGAATGATAGGTTCCCCAAATCACTGATTTTGAACTCTTTCTCCATCTGCTTCTTGATCATTTGTATTCCTTTATCATCTGTTCCTGTAAGTATTATGTCATCAACATAAATACAAACATAAATGAACCCATCTTCACTTGCTTTGACTAGCAAGCTACTATCTGCCTTTGATGCTTGGAATCCAAGTTCATTTAAGAACTTTACAAGCCTATAATTCCATGCCCTTGGGGCTTGCTTTAATCCATACAAAGCTCTCTTGAGCTTACACACATAATTTGGATTCACTTGATCTTTGAACCCATCTGGTTGCTCCATGTAAACTTCATCTGAAATATAACCATTCAGAAAAGCATTTTTAACATCTAATTGAGACAACTTCCAACCTTTACAAGCAGCAATTGCAATGAGGGTTCTGATTGTTGTCATCTTTGCCACAGGACTATAAGTCTAATCATAGTCCACTCCATATGTCTGTGCATACCCTTTCACAACAAGTCTAGCTTTGTATCTGGACACATTTCCATCTGCAAATCTCTTTGTTTTGTAAACTCACTTACATCCAATAATTTTCTGGCTATTAGGTTTAGGAACCAGATCCCAAGTCTGATTCTCTATCAATGCATCATACTCCTCTTGCATGGCTTCTTCCCAATTTCTCTGGCCTTTCGCTTCATCATATGTAGATGGATCTTCATCTGCTTTTACCAAATAAGCATAATCTTTAGTAGTCAAGAATGAAGTGTCATAGCTATACCTTGTAGGTTGCCATTTGTGCCTAGATGACCTCCTAACTTCTGCACTTCTTGAAGTCTCTGGTTCATCACATTCTGGATCAAACCTTGGCCTCTCTTCTACTTCAACCTGTACTTCATTGTTCTCACTTTCATCAAGTAATTGAATCTTTGCTTTACCTTTTCTTTGTTCCACTATTTCTTCATCATCTGCATGTACCTTATATTTACCTGCATACCAAGTACCTTGCTCATCAAATGTAACATCCTTGGATACAAGGAATTGCTTTGTGGATGGACTCCACAACCTGTATCCCATTTGCTTATCATCATAACCAATGAATACATACTTTTCTGCCTTAGGCTCCAACTTATGCCTCAATTGAGATGGCACATATGCATATGCCAAGCATCCAAATATTCTGCAATGATCCAAGGTAGGTTTCTTACCCCACCAAGCTTCATATGGTGTCATACCTTGCAAAACTTTACAAGGCAATCTATTGACCAAATAAGTAGCTGTGTTTACAGCCTCTGCCCACAAATAATTTGGACAATTCTTCTCTTTCATCATGGACCGTGCAAACTCAACAAGAGTCCTATTTCTTCTTTCTGCTACCCCATTTTGTTGAGGAGAATACCTGCAAGTAACTTCTCTCTTTATACCTGCATTCCACAAATAATCATTGAACTCATTTGAAAAATACTCTCCCCCTCCATCTGACCTTAGTCTTTTCAATTTTTGACCTGTAATCCTTTCTGCATATGTATGATAGTGTTTAAATGTATTAAACACTTCTGACTTTTCTTTAATCACATAAATTGTGATCCACCTGGTAGCATCATCAACATATATGACATAGTATCTTGAACCATTTATACTAAAGTCCTTTGAAGGACCCCACACATCTGTATGCACCAATTCAAGTCTTTCTGAATACATAAACCCATGCTTGGAATAGGATTGCTTATGAGCCTTACCTAATTGACATGCCTCACATCTGTATGTCATGTGTTGACCTGCAATGTTAGGCAATCCAAGCACTGAATCATTGTTAATCATTTCTTTAATACCTCTTTCATTAAAGTGTCCAAGTCTTTTATGCCAAAGATCCAATTCTGACACCTTCTGCTCTCCATATGTGAACATAGCATGTCCAACATTTCCTTGTACCTTCAATGTGAAAAGCCTTCCTTCTTTCTTTCCTGTAACAACCTGTTTATACCCTTGACTAGGGTCTTCAACATAAACTCCATCATTGGTGAACCTTACCTCATATCCTTTTTCCACAATTTGACCTACACTGATCAAATTCTTTGGGATTGTGGGAACATAAAGAACCTTACTCAAAAGAGTGCTCCCATCCTTAGCTTTGACTGAACCAATTGACTTTACCTTATGCTTTGTATTATCACCTGTCTGAACTGTATGATTAATTGCATTATGATCTAGGTCAGTCATCAAAGCAATATTTCCACTTAAATGATTACTACATCCTGAATCAATGTAGAACACTCTCATGTCCTCATGTGAGGTTTCACATGTATTCATAATGAGAGTCGAGTCCTCTTTCTGATCTGATGTATAGTTGTAGTAGGTGTTATTATAGGATTGGTTTTGGAAGTTTCTTCCTCCACCTCTTCCAAAAGAATTCCTACCACCTCTACCTCTGAAGTTTCCTCTCTGAAATCTACCACCTCTTACTCTTTGATTAAAGTTCTGATAATTACCATTGTTTTGATTATTATGCCAACAATCATGAGATAGATGATTGGTCTTACCACATATCCAAAAAGCTCTTGCATTATCTTTGTTGTTTCTACCTCTTCCTCTACTTCTGCCACTTCCTTTTCCTCTTATGAAATTTGCTTGGTTTGAAGTACCTTCTTCTTCACCTGATTGTGGCTTCCCTTTGTTAGCTTTCTTCTTGTCTTTAGAGTACATTGCATGACCTGCACTCTTATCAACATCTCCTTTGATATCATTCTCAAAAGTTAGCATATGACCTAACAATTGATTCAAATCAGGAGTAAAGTGATCTAATGAAAGTTCTGTAGATAAAATGAAAGGCTTCCACTTCTCATCTCCTCTTAGCCCTGTGAGTATTTGTCTTACCAATTTGTCTTCTTCAATGTCTTCATCCACTGCACCTAGAGAATCTGCAATGTCCTTCATCTTTGTCACATAATCAGAGATTGATTGTGAGGCCTTCTTCTTGAAAGTAGTAAATTCTGCCCATAGTGAAGCCTTCCTTGATTTGGTTGTGTTTTGGAAATGCTCCTCCAAAGCATTCCAAATGTCACATGCACTTTCAAGTCCTCTAATGTGAGGAAGCAAATAGTCATTGACTGCCATGTAGATTATGCTCCTTGCTTGAGCATCCTTCTTCATCCAATTTTTTAGATCTGACAATTCTTCCCTAGTTGGAACACTAGGATCTCTGAATTTAGGCTTCTCTTCTTCACCTGTAATGTAGGCTATCAAATCTTTGCTCATAAGATGAGCTTCCATCCTCATAGACCATGCAGGATAGTTCTCTCTATCCAACTTTTCAATTTGGAGACTATCTCCCATCCTTGCTTCACCTGTAGTCTCAAAACTTTAGACTTTACAAGGAATAAATGTACCTTTACTTCGAGTCTTGCTTCTTCTGATCCTTCTGATGGCTTCAATGTGTCTACCTTCAAGTTTTCTTCAACCTTTATCCTTTTTCACCTTCAAGATGTAAAGATTTGTATTTCTGCAGTAGTCGGAGTCTTCTTCACTTCAATTTTGACACAACCTGCTCTGATACCATTGATGGAGAGTGTTAATCTCCAAAAGAACAAGTTAATCTTGAATTTAGATCACCTCTATATCAAGATTAACCTTAGAATCCACCAAATTTAGAGATCATTCACCAATTTATCAGAAAATTGATTATTCTGAAAAATTCAACTTCTTCAGAAAAGTCTGCTGCAGATTAATCACTCATTGACTAATCAATTCTGTAAAGTTTTTGACAAAACTTTGCACAACACTTCGCCTTGAGATTGCGCAACTTTACCAAGTTAAATTTCTCTAAATGATTGAATACACACTGAGAAATGTGTGAAACACTTTACCTATGTCTGAAACAGCTTCTCTGCAATGGCGACTTTGACACCTGCAACTTCTTAACACTGGTTCTCCCAAAGTAAATCCCGTTTGATCAAGATCTTTTAGCCATAGATGGCTTACCTTCCAACTTAGATTTTGAGCCCTGACTTGTGTAAAAATTTACACTGTGGACTGAGCAATGACCATTTCTTTGAAGATGAAATGTGCGCCAGTTCTGACGACTCTTAGAACATTTTCATATATGAATGTTCCTAAACAAAATTCTCTCAGCCTGATTGCAATTAACCTCTCAAATTCTAGCCATAGATAGATTAGCTATGGACTTAGATATGTGCAGAAGGATTTCTCAAAAGATTAAACACAGAAGGAGCAGACAGCAAAACATCGGGCGCAAGTTTTCTCGATTTCTTCAGAAAAATTACATCTAAGTGAGGATAGACAATTCACTCACTTTCCATGTGTCTAATGACACTCTCTACAACTGATTTCTCTCTTCCTATTCTCTATTCTTCTTCTGCTCTATTTGCCCGACATTTTCCAACATATTTATAGATGAATATATACAAGTGTATGACTAGACAAAGGTATAAGTCAGCTAATGTACATATGTGTACATATCTTTGGATTTTCTGAATATGTCCTTCCTTCAACCTTCTGAATTTATTCTCTTCTTGACTCCTTGACTTCATTCCTTCATAATCCTTCAATTGATGATTGTCATGCACCAAAAAACATAGATCCGACAAGTACGCCACATGATTTTTCATAGATAAATATTTCCCAAACAGTGATTTTAGTCACTTCATACCATTGTAAATACCATTTTCCATTATTCCTACTCCATTTTGTACAAGCTGAGGAGTCCTTGAGCTTGAGGAGTATTAGAAGTATCTATGTACCAATTTTCATAATTTTTAGACTTTGTTTGAGCCCTCAAATAAGCCCTGGAACCTAATTTTTAACTAGGTTAGACACTAGGACTAGACAGTGCCAAAACGTAGTCAAAAACTATAAAAAGAGTGAGATCATTTTTTAGGTGAGCTTGTTAGAGTTTTGAGCTTTGTATACTTTCTTGGAGCTTGCTAATAGAAGATTCCACTGTTCCACTCTTTGTCTTGCCTTGTGTGTGTGCGTGTATGTGTGTGCATGCTCATGTGCTTCTCACTCACGCACTTGTGCCTTCACTTGCTCACAGTCATCATACTAGTCCTCATGTCTCCACGGATTGACAATTATGAGGTGGATCTCCTCACATTGGTACTTGCCATTATGCTAGGGTGACACCAAATTTGGCGTCATTACTGGGGAGAGAGCTTCGAGAACGAGCATGTGATGGTAAGAGGTAGAGTTGTGACATTGGAATCATAGGTAATTTCTTTACTTTTCCTTATTTTTCTATTTCTTACTTCACCATCATCATCATCATCATCCTCACCATCTCCACCTTTGCAAAATTTTCAGTTTTTTTGTCATATCACCTTCCCCACCTCATTCCCCTCATTTCACTTGTAAGAGAGAGCGAGAGAGAGCAAGAGAGAGCTTGTGTGTGATCTGTTTTTTGTGTGTTTTTGAGCATTTCTTGCAAGTTTCGACCATATCATCATCTCTAGTAGGTTGCGCAGGTACGGAAAATGTCTACACAAGTCCCAGGGCATTGAGCTCTATCAATTGTGATTGATAGAAAACTTTTACCTTGCACATCACAAATCCACAAGAATTTCAAAAAAAATTTGCATTTTCTCTATCCATCACGATTGACAGCATCAATCCCGATTGACAGTGTCCATCGTGATGGATAGCCTGTCCCCATCACGATCGACAGACCCTGATGGACAACCCATCAATCACAATTGATAGCATCCATCATGAGAGACACCTCTATCCATCACGATTGATTGAAAAATCGTGATTGACACTTGCATACGATGAAATTCCTGTCCATCGCGACGTATAGAGACCTGATTGACACTAGAAAGCGCAAAAATCTGAAAAAATCAATCAATTGTGATAGACAACCCACAGCGGACTGCTTGTCCATCGCAATTGATAGGTGTCCACTGCGTCGGTCACCCCTGTCCATTGTGACTGATTGAAAAATCATGATTGACACCCCAATTCATCGAGAAACCTATCCATCGCAATGTATAGGCCACGATTGACACAAACTCATGCCAAAAAAACACGACAAAATCTGTCCATTGTGATTGACACCATCAATCGCGACCGACACCATCAATCCCAATGGACATCACTTTCCATCACGATTGACACCCATCAATCGTGATTGACACCTATCCATTACGATTGACAGGCCACGATGGACACCTCTATCCATCACAATTGACAACATTGTCGATCGTGATTGACAACCAATTTTGGCTACTTTTTTAGGGTTTTTTAATTTGAAAATTTTGGATAATTTTGGGCGTAAATATCAAGCTATAGGAACATAGGGAGGCCCCAATCAAATAATTTGAGAGACCCTATTTGCCCGTTAGCCTGTTTTAACCTAGTTTTGACCCCAAAACCCTGAATTGACATAACTTCTTCATACAAACTCCATTTCTAGTTATATTGGGCTTGTTGGAAAGCTCGTTTTGAATCCCACAAAAACATCAACTAGTTTTTGTAGAATTGATACATAGAGTCATATATATGGTCTTTTGAAGTTGACATTCCACAGGGGTGAGAAAGTTGAGGGATCTCTAAGTGAATTTTCATGAAAACAAAGAAAAATTGGGTCTGTGAATTACATGTATGGACATGGTTTGTTATGAAAATTGAATTTAAATCTAGAGCTAACTTTGGTATTTTCACAGGTCCATTGGGAGCACTGAAGGGCGTCCAAAGCACGAGAGTTTTGCAAGCTTGAGAATGACTATCTTGAACACTCAAGTGTGAGTAAGAGATAAGCAACTTGATATTGGATCATTCTCAACCCCCTCTATCAATTCCTGGTGTAGGCTAAGTACGGATAGAAGTTTTGATTAATTAGGGTGACTTTAAGCACGATCAAGTACAAGAACCCTAATTTCTCAAGTGCAAGCATCAATAATTCAGTTTAGCAACAAACTCCAAGGTGAAAGTAAATCAATCAAGCGATCAAACTTCAAGTGCAAAAAACTCAAGTGTTCCTCATGATGGAGATTATTGGACAAGAAGTGAAAGCCTAAATGAAGTAAAAAGAATAAGTGACTAATATAAGAGAACTCTGCAACAAGGTTGTACTGGGAAAAATTGAGATAACCACCAAGGCTTATGAACCTTAGTTCAAGAAGATATTTAGGACGGGATCGACAAAGCCTTAGATCTTCTGAAGCTAGTGTCAATCATACAGCTAGGTCTTGGGCCCAACAATTAAGTGACTACCCATACACTCTAAATTCTCAAACGAGTGACTTTGAGATGTTGTATAACATGGAGAGACCTGTAGGTAGCTCAAGATTTGCGTACCTAGAAAAACCAGAAGGACCTTACAAGACTCAATTGGAATACATCAGGACCAACTAACTAGGTGCTCCCATCTATGAGGAGTCTGAGAAGATTTGTTGTCCAGATTAAAGTCTGGATCAACCCATTGGACTAGGACATCCAGTCGTCAAATTCAAAAATGGTGCATACATAGATAAAGAAGGGACCATGTATGTGGTCACCACCCAACCAAATAGGATAGATGAATTTGGAAATATAATCTCAGAAGCTGAAATAGGTGACATAGAGCAAGGAAACGTAGGAAGAGAGCCAAAGATCCCTCAAGGCAAATCAATCGTGACTAGAATAATCACTCCAAAATGGATTCCACATGATAATAAGAGCATAGATTTGTTCTTAAATCGAGAGACTGATGAGGCTTTTTGGAGGTATAAACCCAACCAGCCTAATGAAGTGGGAATGCTTACAATATGTGAATTCAAAGATCCCAATACCCCAAGCAAAGTGACCTACTTAGAAAATACTTCAGAGAGGGTCTTTGTGGTCACGGAGCATGCTCAGCATGCCTAGACTTGGAAGGGTGAATTTGTTTTCCCCCAACGAAGATCCAATGTCTCTATTGGTCACCAAGGAGCTGGAACATCTCAAGCACATGGACCTCAGAGAGACAGGAGTATAGATAGACCCAAGGTAAGCTTTGCAAACCCAATGGGAAGAGAAAGAATGAGAACAGAGATGGATAGAATGGAAAATGAAATACCTAGAGACCCAAGAAATCAAAGGAATGCATATGAATTCCCTCTACCAAGACCTAGAGAACACACAAAGACCTTAAGGCCTACACAATTGTTCAAGTCTATAAAGAATTATTTTGATGGTACAGGTGACCCTTACGATCATGTGGTAGAATTTAGGCAAGTATTGAGAGCTGAGCAAGTTGATGACCTATTCACACAATACAACGCTTTTGGTCTAACACTCAAGAACACTGCTGTTATGTGGTTTCAACCGCTACATGAGAGGCAATTTAGAAACATAGACCAACTGCTAGAAGCCTTCATCACAGAGTTTTCTAAGAGTGGCATGAGACGCAACACCTATTCCCTAATACACAGCTTCAAACAAACACCCCAAGAAACAGTTAGACTTGCAGGAATGAGCTTTAGACAATACCTAGAGAGATGGCCAATTCTAGAGTTACCCACTCCAGCCAAACCAGTGGGTTTATTCTTAGATGGATTGTTAAGTACCAAATTGAGATCCTATGTGTACTTGAAGGACCCTAGATCCATAGAAGAGTGTGTACGCATGTGCATCAACATTGAGGATAATCTAGGGGAGGAATTGGAGCTTTCTAGAATTTATAAGGATTCAGATAGCTCTACTAGCCTCACCTCAAACAATCCACATCTATCTAGGAGCTTGCAAAGAAGGTAGCTCAAAAATTAGGAGTCTCTGGCAAAAAAATACCCTCAGTAAAATGATGCTACACTTGTGGACGAGACTACATGGCTAATGTGTGTCCAATCATGGCACAACCCCAAGTAAACCCTAATAGCCAATACTGCACTATAGAAAGGAGGTACACTAATCACACCACACATGATTGCCCTTATAAGAATCAAGCGGTTAGACAGAGTTATCCACAGCCATATCCACAACAAGGGAGATACCAGAACCAGTACCCACAGCAGTATGGTAGGCCCTAGCAACCCTATCAGCCACCCTACCAAGTGCAACAAAGACCTCAATCGATGTTAGTGCAACAACCTCCACCTCTAGCAAATGTGATTCCAGTAAAGTATGCAGCCGTTGAAGAAAACTTCAATAAAGCCTTAGTGCCAGTCTCACCACTGCGTTCAGAAAGTGATTCAAATGATCACAGTTTGGACTCGATTTATATTGAAAGACCACAAGCTTACTATACCTTAGCATAATGAAACATATTATTACAAAGACCCTAGTGAATCTAGTGGGGAGCCAAATTATACTAATGTCATGTATGCAAATTGTCACTCTAGCACAATGGCAAGTACCAAGATGAGGAGATCCACCTCATAATTGTCAATCCGTGGAGACATAAGGACTAGTATGAAGACTATGAGCAAGTGATGGCACAAGTGCGTGAGTGAGAAGCACACTAGCATGCACACACATACACACACACGTGCACACAAGGCAAGAACAAAGAGAGGAACAAATGACTAACTTTCATTACAAAAGAGTACTCATACAAGCTCAAATCTACAACAAGACAACCTCAAAAATGAGCTATCTAGATCTTTTTATAGTTTTTGACTAGCTTTGGTCCTGTCCATACCTAGTGTTCGGCCTAGTTAAAAATTAGGTTCCTAGGCTATTTTGGAGGCTCAAACGAGCTCTGAAAATTATGAAAATTGGTACATAAATACTACTAATACATCCTCAAGCTCGAGGACTCCTCGGCTTGCACAAAATGGAGTAGGAATAATAAAAAATGGTATTCACAATGGTGTGAAGTGACTAAGATCACTATTTGGGAAATATTGCTTCATGAAAAATTATAGGGCCTATTTGCCGGATCTGCATTGATTGCTTTGCCTACTTAGTCCTTCTCTTT
Source organism: Ceratopteris richardii (assembly GCA_020310875.1). NCBI lineage: Eukaryota > Viridiplantae > Streptophyta > Polypodiopsida > Polypodiales > Pteridaceae > Ceratopteris > Ceratopteris richardii. Next base: position 16,992,061 of record CM035419.1, on the reverse strand, counting down.
GCTCTGGCTCTTTTCGTTGGCTTCCTTGTCTTGTAAGTCCTTGAGTGCCCTGATTGCTACCAACACCCCCCCTCTCACGTCTGTCATCCTTGACAGACCCTTGTTGGTGGGAGTGCTAGATGTAATATTCCACAACATGAGTGGCAAGCTGATGTTCCTGAATGCAGAGTCCTCTGGCCAAGTCTGTCATCATGCAATCCCAATCAATTGGACCTGGGATGTTTGGATGTGGCAGACGTAGTTGATCTACATGGATGGCTTGTTCCATCGTGAATAGATGTAGCAAATGAGTTGGTATGGGAATGAAAATTTTGGAATCATATTTCCAAAACCCGATGGAGAACATTTCTTCAAAAGTCTGCTTGTAGCAAGCAGGTAGGTACTTGATGCATGCGTGCCATGCAAAAATTATGTTTACGGAGGGGGGTCTGGCTCATGTCATAGACTAAATCCTTGTTACCTTGAGAAAATCTGGGGGCAGAGATGTATGGAGCTTGGACCTTTCGAAAAGTTTTGAAGACGATTGTCATGAGCTCAAATATTTTCATACACATCTTTGCTGCTATGTCGAGCACATTCTTTAAGCATGTAGACCAGTGGTGAATGGTGGATATCATGTATGCTACGGTTGGGGGCCCTTGAGGTGGAGCAAAATATGGATAGTTGACCTAGGTAGAGCATTCTTTATTGTTGCGTGCTTTGATTGCAAAAGCTTGCCATGATCTACGACGGACCATTGGGCAATAGCATGGGTTATACTTGATATACAGTGGCATGGTGGCCTAGGTGCTCATCATCTCAGGGTAATCAATTAGTAGCAATTCATGCCAATTAGGTTGAAAGATTGAGCTAGCGTGTGCATCTTTCGGTAAGTCATCCGGCTCAAATTGAGTGGCGAACGTGGGCTCCTTCCCTGTATGTCATTTCATTTCTGCATCATAGCCATGTAGCAAGACATAGTAAGGCATGTACTGCGGTTCTGATGTTGTGATCAATCGTTGATGGGATAGGTGCTGAACGTAAGAAGATCAAAGAACAGTTTCTTTTAGATTTGTGAGGGATTGAATTTGCACTGCAACACAATCATCGTGTGTTTGTCCCACTCTCTTAACCCGTTTGAGCCAATCTGGAACTCCAATTTCCAAATTGTCCCGTCCCTCCTCAGTAACTCGATCGCCGGGTACTTGCATCGGCTCGTATGGTTCTTTGTAGCTTTCATCGACAGGAATTTCCACCACTATATCAGGTTCTGGTTCTTTAGTTGGAGAGGGTGGCCTTTCAAATGGTAAGAGATGTGCTTGTTGTTCTACCATCTACTTTCGAAGGGTCTCTAATTCTTCTGTAGATTGTTACGAGATTATCGGATCCTGTTGAGCTGTGTTTGCACTGGCTAACTGCTTCTTTAGGTCAGCACATTCGGATTCTAACTTTCCATATGACTCCAAAACAACTGCATGCTCCTCAAGTAAGATCTGAATGTCTTTTGATGGGACTGCTCTATACTTTGTAGGACTAATGTCTGCACCCGAGGTTCCTTCCATAGATGCTTCAAAATTGTCTTTGTTTTGTTGCTGAAGTTGCTTGTTCTCTTCTAAGGCTGCTACCATGTGCTTCCGTAGTAGCCCGAGATTGCATCTGCATGTAGCGTTGGATAGCATCTGTGCTTGGAGCACATTTTTCGGATCCTTGACTGCTTTATCATCCATTGTAGATATCTTTGACTCCAATTCGGTGTGAGCCTATCGTAAAGTGGTATGTTCTGCTAGGAGTGTTTGGTAATCAGCTTCTAAGATGTCGACTCTAGCCTGCAAGCACTGAGATTCTGCCTGGAAGGCAGTGGTGCACTCTTCCAATTGGTGGTATTCTTGTCGTAATTGATGGGCACACTGAATTAAGATATTGAATGTACTATTTACATTATGAGATGCAAGTGGAGGAGTTTGGAATGCAGTGGGAGTGGGGATGGGAAGGGGGGTAGTGAATGCTATGTCTTCCAACGAGGTGGTGAATGGTGAGGTGGGGGTAGGGGAGTGGGTGATGGTGGAATTGTAGGGAGAGGTGTTGTGGGTGGTGAAATGTCTATGGGGTCAGACAATGTGGTGCGTACATGGGCTACCATGTAAGTGGGTATGGTAGGTGAAGTGAGTGTGGTGTCTGTGTAGATTGATGTTGTTGCGAGCATCTGGGAACCATGCATCTGAGACAATAGAGTGCGAATGTACTGTTCCATGAAAGATAGGTATTGGGGTGGGGCGATTGGGGTGAGTGAGGTGTAGGGATCAGATGGGAAGTATGGGTCATGGGATAGGGGTACGTGCAATGGGGGATAAGCTGGGAAACAAAGGATACCCTCAGTAGGTCGGGGGTTTCCAACCATACTCGGGATTATGGGGTGGCCAATTATGGGTTCAGAGGACAAGAATGGTGAAGTGTACAAAGGATTGGTGATGGAAGAGAAGAGGGTGTCCTTTGAGGTTGGCTCACCGAAGGAGAAGGATGTGGATGAGCTTGGGGTGTAGGTGACGGTAGTTGTTACGATTAGTTTGTTCAGTGGTGGGAGATGGTGGTGGTGGAGAAGGGGGGGATGGAGGTCCAGGGATGAGATGGGTGATGTTTGTACAAAAGTTTCAGCAGTGAAGTCAATGGTGGTGGTGGGGGTAGCTGTGGTTTTGATGGTTATTTCTGGTTCTGTGACGGGTATTCTTATATTCTTACATGTGTGTGGTAATGTGTCGACTTTGCGTTTATCATACCTGATGGACTGGTGGACTGCTATGTGAATGGCTTCCAGGACTTCTAAGAATTCTCACATTAATTTGAGGGTGGTAATGAAATTTTGGTCCACTCCCTCGTGTGCTAGCATTTCTTCAATCAAGGCTTGGCCTGATGCAAGGGAGAGTTTGTGCCTTTCTTGCACTACTTTGATCATATTGTATAGCCTTTGTAGTTGGGCTGTGTATGCAGGTGCACCTACAAGTTCTGGAACTTCTTACTGCTCATATTGATGCCTTTGGTCATGCTCCTCCTCATCCTCCTCATACTCTTCATCTTCCTCATCCTCTTTGTCCACATCAATTGTGGTAATAGGTACTTGAGAGGTTGTTGCTTGCAGTTGAACATCCCCCACTTGTTGTTCCTCTTTTGCCTCAAGATCTACTTCTCTTAACAATTGTTCGAAGTCTTCATTCGTGAGTTCCTCCAAGGGTGCTCCACCGGGAAATTCAAGATTGGTGGGAATGGGAGGAAATATCAAATTAGGACTGTCGTTGCTGTGTCTTGGAAGTCGTACTGTGAATGGTCGAACCCTTGGGGGTGGTGGAGTAACGTCCAGTGTTAGGGTGGCTCCACGTGGTTGAGCACAAGGTACTTGGACAGTTCCTCTCATCTTCTTGGAAGGGGGTCCAGTGGATGTTCAACCTATGAACCACTGCACTCAATTCCACATCAGGGCCCATTGAATAGGGATGTCATAAGCCAAACACCTATAAATGATTCTAGTTAGAGCACAATGTTAAAATGTGCTTTTACATTACAGGCATTTTAAAGTCCTTTCGGGTTCTTGGGAGTGGTAGGGGTCTGATAAATCAGAGGCCCTGTAACTTAATTTTTCCAATTAACTTATTCAATACGCAGTACATTAGTGTTCAACATCGAATCCCTTATACAGGTTACTATTAAAATTTTGGTTAGACTTTTCACAGTATGCAACATAGAAGTTATTCAATACCATTGCACAGACTGATTATCGATCACTTAACATTACTGTGTTAATCACAAATTAATGTAATTAAACAAAGTAAGAACAATAGTACTCAGATTTCACGAACACTACACTACGGCGATCCCGCTTGTCGTTACCGGAGAGTCACCACAATGTCTTTTCATTAATTGATAAGCAGATACATCTCTTCGCAACGACCTTTCGGTTCGTGCGGGATAAGAAAATATAGAAATTATGAAAATACAGAATGCCAACCCGGTGGCTTACAGTGGCACGCATGGTGGGACTTGAACCCGCAACGGAAACAAAATTTAGGGCTCATCTACAATGCCCTGTATGTACATGGTGCGAGCTAATTTAAAAGTTCTAGAAATCTTCTGCTTCAAAGAATCCAGCATTAACTTTAAAGTTTCTGGTTCGACTAACTGTGCGTCAGTACGAACAGAGCTTGCGGCAATTACTTGACTCATTAAAATGTCAGCCTGTGTCTGCAAAAATGCCTCTTGTAGGTAGGAATCATTTGCCAAGGCTACGTCATGGCTCAATTTCATATCTTCAATTTGTTTATCTATTCTGGATAAACGCTCTGCTTGATAACCGAGCTGCTTTTCTCTTCTCTCCAGTTCTTCAGATTGAAACTGCATGGTTTTGTAGTAGGCTTCGATTTCCTTCTGCATTCCTTCAAATTCCTTCTTCAATTTGAGATATCTGCCAAGCTCTTCCTGTAACTCCTGATCATGCTTGAACAGGGTTTCGGTAGTCTTATGCAGCTCTGCTTCAACTTTAAGTACATTGCTGGCCAGAGACTGAGAGGCTTCTTCTAATATGCTGTATGCTTCCCACGTGCTATGCAGTTCATTGCCTATGGCAGTCATTGCATCTGTTTTATCAGTGATTTCTTGCTTCAATGTGCTGATTTCTGTATCCTTTTGACACAGCAAAGCATCTTTCTATGCTAGCTGATCTTGAAGCTTTTGAATGTGTAAGTGTAGGCCATGATTTTTTGCCTTAACTGCATCGATTTCTTCCTGTAGTGGAGTAATATCTGCTTCTAAGATATCAACTTTATGCTGCAATTCTTGACAAATAGTATCAGTGACCATTTTGAGTTGCATCGGTAGCTGTTGTGAGAATTGGATTAACATTCGACTCATGGACTCTAATTCAATAAACATGGGAACCGGAAGAGGAGGAAGTGGCTGGGATGAAGAGGCTGATAAGAGGTGATGGGAAGATGGTGTAGAATAATTAGGCGAAGAGGATGAGGAATCCGGTGCTTCAGGGACAAGAGGTTGAACAGGTACAATGGGCTCGACCGGAGGCATTGGTGGAGGAGTGGGTATAAGAGTGTTGGGCACCAACACTATTCCGGGATTGTGCTGCGTAGTCGCGTCAATTCTATTAATTGTCATTTCCACCAAAGCGATCACTTCATTAACAATGTCGGCGACAATGGCTTGCACATCTTCTTGGGTCTACTGTTGACAATCCTCTCGAGAAGAACTTGCTTCGGAATCAGCAGTAGACATGCCTTGTTCTTGTTGCCGGATAGGAGAAGAGTGGTCGGAAGAATCAAGGTGGATTGAAGTTGCGGTGTCATGGAAGATCTCTTCTTCATTGGCTGTGGTGGAACCTTGCACTTAACTTTTAGATGGGCTTATGCGACGGCATTTCCGACGAAGGAGTTGAAACAAATCGGCATCATCATCCTCGTCTTCATCTTCAAGCATCCTAGTGGATTCTTCATGCAGTAAGAATGGTGCATTGGGTGGAGGTTGTGCGGCTTGAATGGTGGGAAAAAGGAATGTAAGGATGTGGGGAAGGCGTGATTGTGGAAGATCACCTTTGTTAACATGCTTGATATCCGTAACGCATTCACGGTGAATGCACCAGAAATAATAAGAGGCAAAATTAACAGGCTCACGAGAAGCCATGTCAATCATCGAATAAAATGGGCATGAAATCCCGTAAGTACGTTTCTGTAAATTAAGGATAGCAACTAAGAATTGTAGTGCAGTGCGTTCAGGGTCAGGGCGACACAAAATGGCATACTCATTCGATGAGTGCCGTGGGAACAATTCGATCATGGTGGCTACCAGAAGGAGAGGACCATTCTCTAATCCTTCCATAGGGAGACAAAAAGCTGCAACGAAGGACGCTAACGTGATTACTACGCGAGACGGTAAACATGTAATCGGCCAACTCTGCTCCGTAGCAAGTGTGGCGGCGATGGAAGCAATAATCTATGCGTAAAAAGGGTGACACTCCACTGAATGCCAAGGCAATTCAGCGAAGTTCGACAGGCCGCGGATACGCAAGAACTCACTCACGTCCTGAGGGAGTCCGTCACGGAAGGTAGCAAAATTAGCTAACGCTTCCATGATGCGCACGTGAAGTCACAAGACACGAATACATAGGACACAGAAAACACAGCGCACAGATCACACAAACACAATAGCGATTAATAGTGAAAAGAAGAAGATTAAGTAGACACTTGGCAATGGGAAGCGCATGAAAAACCCTAATCATCGCCCGGTATGGAAATGATAACCTTCATAATTACGGCGTGCATGCATGAGCAAAATCAGGAACACAGGGCGGCTTAATCATATTTAGGTAGCAAAACGAGGAGGTTTACGATTTATAGTCAGCCAAAATACAGAAATAAAAAGAAAATAAGTGACACGCGAAATAACGAGGGACACGTCAGCAGTGATAAGGCGGTTGGTGATATGGGTGTAGCTTTGAACCATTAATCACTTTAGGAAGAGGACTTCCGGTCAAGGTAGTCAACCGAAAAGTAGCTGGTCCCAGTTGCTCACTAATTCGGTAAGGACCGAACCATCGTAATTTAAATTTCCCAGCAGCACGATTTGCTTTAGCATTGTAAAAGAGCACAAGTTGCCCCACCGTAAAAACTGGAGTCTGGAGAAAGCGATCATGGGTACGGGCTTGCCGCAACTAAACTTCTTGCAGAGTCAGAAAACTTTCCCAGCGATGGTCATCCAATGCTCTGAGTGTGTCCAACCAAAATGGCAAAGAGTCTTTGGGTAACAGCTTCTGAGTTATGGCCACGCGTAAGCTTGGCATGACAATCTCCATCGGCACGATTGCTTCCAACACATAAGCAAGCTTGTTTTGTTTTGGACTCCAAGTTGTCCTCTCCAATCATGAAGTAACAAAGAATCAACAAATCATCTTTATTTTGTCAATCCTAGGAATATCCACAAGACCACAGCCCCTTCAAGATAATAAAGTCAAGGAAATAAGAGATTGATGGCTGGATTGCTGAGAGAAATTGAAGATGAAGAGAAAATCTTGAGATTACCATAACTAAGGCAAATCTCCATCATTTTCTATGTTCTTTATGTCAAAACCATGCCATTTCATTAGCAGAATACAAATATGAACTCAAAACTGAAAAATATCACATGTATCATCAAGACGAGACAATCGCGATTCTGTACCAACAGACGATTTTCACAATTTTGGAACTTTCTGCAGTCCTTTCCATACATTTACAGCAATAGGTCTCTCTCTTCATACAACTTACTCAGTAATACACAATTAAGACTCACAAATCTCCATGCTTAGACAAGAGACAAGCTCACACATCAAAAGAAATACACACAACAAGAGAAAACACGATTTTGCAGAAACTCTTTCTTCTCTATTGATAACTTGAGCAAATGGCTAACCAACCTCTCCAAAATAGAGAAAATTGACTTATATACATTTTCAAGTGTCCCTTTTCACACTTGAAATTAGGTCTTTTTCTCTAATTTTCTAAAAAAATGCTATCTAAGAGTTTCTAAAAATTCTACAAAAATTACATAAGATCCTCAACCACATAAGGAAGACTCTTCCTTATTTTTACAATCATTGCATAAATATTTTACAATTTTTTTGACTTTTTACTAATTTTTTCATCAAAAATGCTCCTTCAAAATCACTCCTTCCAACAAAGCTTAAAAGGGGTCATTCCGGTTGCTACCTTGTAAGTAGTCCGATATGCCCATAAGACTGCGGGTAGTAAGTGATCCCAACGTTCTGGTGATTCTACGACCAATTTGCGAAGTATACTCAACAGCGTCTTGTTGGTACTTTCAGCTAAACCATTAGCACGGGGATAGTACGGTGAATTGAATTTATGCAGAATTTGAAAAGTATGCGTTAGTACTCACATTAAATTGTTAGCAAAATGGGTTCCTTGGTTTGTCACAAGTTCTAGAGGTAATCCATAACGCGAGAAAACGTCCTTCATCAGGCATTTTGCTACCGAAACAGTTGTGGCGGACCGTAAGGCCCAAGCTTGCGCCCACCTGGTAGCGTAATCTGTATAGGTCAGTATATATCGATTGTTGCTAAGCGTCGCTGGTGGTGATATTGGCCCAATGAAATCAAGACCCCACTTTTGAAAAGGTTCTAAAGGTAATACAGGTTGCAGAGGAAAGAAGTGGCGCTGTAACGACTGTCCAGATGGTTGACAAGTGTCACACTGCTGCACAAACTGAATCACGTCTTTATACAAGGTAGGCCACCAAAGCCCACTTTGCAGAATTTTCCGGTGAGTAAGATCTGCTGCAAAATGTCCACCGGAGGGTATTGAATGTGCCATAGCAATAACCGAGTTTACTTCATGTGGTGGAATACAGCGAAGTAAGACACGAGTATGATCCATGTAGTATAACTGTCCTACAATCAACCGAAATCTGTGACTGTAAACTGCAATTTTCTGCCGCATAGCAGGAGGCGTATGAGGGGGAAGACATCCGTCAGTAAAAAAAGTTAACAACATATCATAGTAGGTAGACGGTATAGGAGGTTCTGCCGATTCGTCACGAGCCGTTTCAGTAATGTAAATTTCTGGTGTGGTGTCATCAACACCCACTGGAGCTTCATCGGAATCCAACCGAGAGAGAAAATCTGCTAATGCATGTGCGGTGCTGGGTTGATGAATCACTTCATAATCGAACTCCTATAGCAATAAAACCCAACGAGCCAAGCGACCACCTAAATGTTGCTGCCGGACTAGATATACCAGTGCGGCATGATCCACGTGAAAGGTGAATTTACGGCCGAGTAAATAATGCCGGAATTTCTTCACAGAATACACCAACCCGAGACATTCTCTTTCGGTAACTGAATAATTTCTTTCCGCAGAAGAGAGTCGGCGACTTGCATAGTAGACAGGCGGAAACCATTTATCCGTTTGCTACATTAAAACACTGCCAATGGCTATATCCGATGCATCTACAAAGACATGGAATGGGTGGTCCCAATCAGGAGGTTGCAAAATTGGAGCCTACGTCAATAATCCTTTTAGATGATCGAATGCAGTTTGGCATTCCGGAGTCCATTCGAACTGTCGTGGCGTACTAGTCATTAGTCGATTAAGTGGTCTTGCTAAATGGGCTAACCACCGTAGATGCCTGCCATGCCACCGGATTTGACCCAGGAAGCGCATAACTTCTTTCGGCGTTGTAGGGAAATGTGCTTCCAACACAGCTGCAACTTTGTCTAGATCGACTTGGATACCTTGTGCAGATATAATATATCCAAGGAGTTTACCACAAGAAACCACAAAAACAGATTTTGTCGGGTTCAGGCAGAGTCGGTATTCACGACATTTCTCAAAACAGCACCGTAAATGATACAAGTGTGCCGCAATCTTGCCAAATAAGGAGAAGTTATCTAAATAGACTTGCATAAAAGTAGTCAGGTAGGGTGAAAAGACTTCCTGCATGCAGCGTTGAAATGTGCTGGGAGCATTCCTTAACCCAAACCACTACAAGAAAAGACACCCTAGTTCGTAATGAAAGTTATTTTTGGTATGTCTTGTTCAACCATTCTGACCTGGTTATAACCACTATAGCCATCCAGAAAGGAGTACATCTCGTGCCCGGCCACTCTGTCGAGCATTGTGTCAAGAAAGGGAAGAGGAAATGGATCAAGTACCGTGGCTGCATTCAGTTTCCGGTAATCTACACAGATTCGTAGCTGCTTATTTTTCTTCGGAACAATTTCGATCGAAGATATCCATTCAGCGTGTTCGATTGGTACAATGAATCCTACCTTCAATAACCGATCGAGTTCTGCTTTGACCTGTGTTGCATAATTGGGGTTCATTCGGTAATTGGATTGTTTAATTGACTTCGGTTCTAGCTTAAGCACGACCCGATGTTGGTAGATCCGCGGATCAAGACCTTTCATATCGCGATAGTCCCAAGCAAAAACATCAGAAAACTCACGCAGGAGTCGGATCAAGTCATCTTGAAATGCCTCGGACAATCCTGCCTTAATCTTAACAAGTCGCGGGTTAGCCTCATCACCCAAATTATATGTTACTAACTGATCTTCTGGGACATAAAATTGTCGAGGTTTCACCGAATCTTCAGCTGACTGTAACAGTTGATGCAGGGTGGCTCCATCCATAGCAACACTATCATCTGCATCTGCATTTTCGGTCATGGGGACAACCGTACAGGCTGCCGAATTCCAGTTGTCTGCTACAGCTTGAAGATCTATAGTACCTAAGGAAATCAGATCTTTATTGTTCTTCAAAAACGCCTCTTCTTCATTGTCAGATAAGCCATCCAACATGTGGACCGGCTCTGCTACATAGGGTCTAGCATGCAGCTCACAGGACTGAATGGCATCCAGTTTGACAACATATTTACAGTGATGGGTGGCATGGTGAGCTTGTGAGCTTGTGTGAAGCTACTTGTGCGTGTAAGCAGATGTTAGGCACCCAAATTTTTCTAGTATTAGGGTCAGCCATCGTCGATCACTTCGGGATCCAAATAGGAATGGCCCATTTTGGAAGAATTCTCGAATAATTTTTCTACGTATTCCTTGCCCAAGCAGTTGGTTTGGTGTATCGTTGGGAATTTGTCTCCAAAACAAAGGGTTGTTCACCCTTGCGTATCCAGATATGCTTCACATTTTTTGAGCTCTCCATTGGCTATGAATATCGACCTTCTGCTTCCCTTGCTTTTTGCACTCCTTTGATTGCTTTGTCTCAATCATCTTTGGAAAAGAAGGGAGTTCCACCACATCCCTGACTCCTTTGCTGAGAATCTCATTCTTCTGCATCATAGAGTTTCGGGCAAGAAAAACATTGTTATCTTCATGTATACTCCTGGAAGGACCAGGAGTTGGTGCTGATTTACCCAGAGCTGAAGAAGTCCACTTCTTAGGTTTAGGTTGATTGCATGATCGTAGATCTAGTCTTGACCCAAGACAAGAGGTTCAGTGAGATCCTTGTCTTGACACACTAGCACTTTAACTGTCAAGAGAACATCTTGAATGTAGAGGGGAAGTTCCACCTCACCCATGCAAGGGGTTTCCACACCTCCCAATCCTATGAGGTATGCTTCTATAGGATTGACACTTAATTTCAATCCTTGACAGTAAGAATTTTTAACAGTGCTAGTGGCTGCACCTGAGTCAATCAAGGCCTTTACAGTCCTTGCACTATTTCCTTGTCCTAACTCTAAGGTCACAAAAGGACGTCGGTCAATTATTCTATTGGAGTGTACTCATGATGCTTCACACATGGCCATGTGATATCTGGGAGCTTCATATGCATCTGTTCTGGGCTGATCTATACCTTGCCTCCTCAATTTCATTTTTTGGATGCGTTCCAAGGCTTCGGTTTGAGATTCCTTGCGAATTCATTTCTCTTCTTCCTTGTGTTTCTTGGTAGTGTTGAGTCGATTAAGCATTTCCTCAGTAAGGGGTTCTTGATATAGTTTGACTCTACATCCGCTGATGTAACTAGGAAGGACGTCACCTTCTAGAGTAGCTAATTGAACCGCTCCACTAGTTGAGATCTATTTATGATCCTGGGCCCATAGCCACACTTCTCTAGCTTTCTTGCATGTTGTTTCAGGGTGTACACCAAAACTAAGTCTCCTGCTTTCAAGCATTTATCCTTCGCATGGGCATCAAAGTATGACTTTTGTCTTTTCTTAGCTGCATAAATCCCTAGAACAGCTCTCAGTCTCGTTTCACCTAGCCGTTTAAGATCAAAGATCCTCGAAGAGAGTTCATGACCTGTCCACTCATGCTCCTGTGCTACTTTCAATGTTGGTATCAAGAAGTCCAATGGTAGCACTGCATTTTGGCCAAATACCATTTGAAAGGGTGTGGCTTGGATTACCGTTTATAGGCAACTCGGTATGCCCAAACAGCATGGTGTAGTTGTTTGTCCCAATCAGAGCGTTTATTATTCACTAGTTTGGTCAAACATTGCATAGAATCTTATTGGTGCTTTCAGCTTGCCCGTTAGCTTGTGGATGACAGGGGGCAGACTTCTTATGTACTACCAAGAATTCTTGGAGAAGATTTTCAATGACTTCATTCAAGAAGTGAGTGCCTCTATCACTTACTAGCTCTATTAGTAGCCCATATCTAGTGAACACATTCTCAAATAAAAACTTAGGTGCTGTTTGAGCATCGTTCTTCGTTGTGGCTTTCACTTCTACCCACTTGGTTAGATAGTATGTGGCCAAAATGATGTATTCAGCATGTGAACTCTTAGTTGGGGGGTTAATAGGACCTACAAAGTCTATTCCCCACTTAGAGAATGCACGTCCACCCATCATAGGTTTCAAAGGCATCTCATCTTTCCGTATGGGATATTGAGTTTGCTGACAAACATCACACCGCTTTACATAGGTATGTGCATCCATGTGAAGGGTTGGCCACCACAAGCCTGCAAATAGGATTGCCTTAATCACACGGTCTGGTCCAAAGTTTCCTCCTGCTACACCTTGGTGAGCAGTTTCCAAGATCTTAAGATATTCGCTCTCATGAACACATAGTCTTAGATATCTATCTTTTCCACGCTTGTATAGATTATCACCAATGAGTGTGTAAACTAGGGCTTCTTGTTCTAAACTTCTTTGCCTTTCCACAGTCATATCTCGAGGGAATGTTTTCGTTCTTAGGAAGGCTACCAATGCTTCACTCCAATCTGGTATTAGAGACATTTGGTACAATGTAGCATGCTCCACAGGTGGTCTAATACGATAGATTGGGCATTCCTTACATAGCTTATGGACATCTGCTTCCATAGTCGGCCAGTGCACTCCAAGGCTCCTTAGTGTCTGTAAAGTTCTTTGCCTTGAGTAGTGTTGCTTTAATGCACCTACATGTGCTAATTGCAACCATTTTGTGTACTCCTCTTCTTCCACACAACAAGCTAATATCCCTTGATCTATATGCTTGTACGTACTCCCTGCCATGATATGGTACTTTTGGGCTTTTACTACCTCCCTATCTTGAGTGTTCATTATTGGGTGTTTTGGTCCATATTTCAATACTGGCACTAGTGTCTTGGCCCACTGCTGTACAACTTCCAAATTAAACAAGTAAGCATCAGGAAGATCATTTGATACTCCTTGTGGGGCCTCTCCAGATGTGAGCCTTGAGAGATGGTTTTCTCTCAAGTGAGTCTTACCTTTCCTCACCACTACCTCAAAGTCATATTGCATTAGTAAGAGGAACCATCTTACTAATCTACTTGTATTTCATGGCTTGTTTACCAAGTACAGTAGAGCTTGATGATCAATAAAAAAAATTTAAACTTATTTGCAAGCAAATAGTGTCTAAACTCCATGCCTAATCCTTCTCTTTTGGTGGTGGTATAGTTCCGCTCAGCTGCATTCAACTGTCTACTAGCATAGGCTATTGGGAGATCCATATTACCTTCACCAGTAGGTTGTGCAAGTACACATCCAATGGCATAATTGGATGCATCCACATGAACATGAAATGGCTTGTTCCAATCTGGTGTAGTCAAGATTGGTGCAAAACACAATATTCTTTTGGGATCGTTAAAGGAATCCTCACATTCTTCAGTCCATTTGAAGTTAGTCAAAAGGGAGTACAGAGGCTTTGCAATGATCGCATACATATGAATGAATCGGCGATAATAGCCACAATGCCCCATGAAAGCTTGTACGTCCTTGACATTCTTTGTTCTAGGTAACTCTGCGATAGCTTTAACTTTCTCCTCGTCCGTGGATATGCCATTCTTTGACACTATGTTTCCTAGAATCTTGCCTTGCCTGACCATAAAAAACACACTTTTTTGGGTTCAAGCAGACTTGATATTCTCTACATTTGTCAAAGATAGCTCTCAGCTCAAGGATATGCGCTTGTCTAATGTTGGAATGAGCACAGAGATCATCCACATAGACTTCCAAATTTTTCCTCAAGAATTCTTTAAACACGTGACACATCAGCCTCTAAAAGGTAGCTAGTGCATTGGTTAGACCAAATGGCATAACTCAAAAAGCGAATATGCCCCACTCTCTGGCAAAAGCTATCTTATGCTGATCTTCCGGAGCTATGGCTACTTGATTGTAGCCAGAGAATCCATCAAGGAAAATGTATACTTCCTTGCCTGCCACTCTTTCTAAGAGATGCTTAGTGAAAGGAAGCGGATAACTATCTCTAATAGTGGTTGCGTTAACTTTCTTCAAGTTAATGCATACACGTAACTTTCCATTCTTTTTGGGCACCACTATGATGGTGGATACCCACTCAGTGTGCTCAATTTCATAGATGAATCCAGCTTCCACCAAGCGATCTATCTCTTCTTTGATCTTGGTAGCATAGTTGTCATTATAGGTGTATGTATTTTGCTTAGAGGGTTTGGCATCAGAGGTCATGGGAATTGTATGTGAGCATATGTCAGGGTCTACACCCTTTAAGTCTTTGTAGCTCCATGCAAAAACATCTTTGTATCTCGTAGCAAGTCTATCAACTCCTGCCCTTCTTCCTTAGTCAGGTCATGTCCTATGTACGTGCATTTTTCTTCTCCTTCTTCTATGGTTACAACAACCTTCTTGGTGGTTTCTTTGTTATCGTAGGCCTCTCTAGCTTGTGCATCACATTTAGGAACTCTTATCATGACTCTCCTATTGTTTATCTCATACTTCTTGAAATTTTCAGGGACCTCAAACAAAGGTTCTTCCTCATCTGATGTGGCTTCTTTCTGTTGGAGAATTCCTCTCCTATTTGCAACGGGAAGTGTAGAAGACCTTCTTAGGATCAAGTCCTTTGCCAACAACTGAAGCTTCAAATGAAAACTAGTACCAACTGAAAAATGCAATGAACTTGAAACTATTGTCATGCAAACTATACACCCGTAGCTTTCAAATGAGCTATCAAACGCTCAATTTTGAGTAGATTTGGGTTGGCAACTCTTTGCCTCAAAACAAGCTACCTGTCCACTCAGTTAGGCTGAAAAGTATACTTCACTAAACCCTGAATAAATAACTCACAGAGCGTAAAGAATTTGATAAAACTCTTCTAGAAGAGGAAGTACTCAAGATTAAACTCTAAAATTGGATACATATATTGAGAGATATGACTCTCACAAATAG
This sequence comes from Ceratopteris richardii, assembly GCA_020310875.1. Taxonomy (NCBI): domain Eukaryota; kingdom Viridiplantae; phylum Streptophyta; class Polypodiopsida; order Polypodiales; family Pteridaceae; genus Ceratopteris; species Ceratopteris richardii. The sequence goes on along the minus strand of CM035419.1, from coordinate 16,976,941 downwards.
ACTACCCAAAAATTGATATGCGGTTGGACATAGTCTATGAGAGTGAAGTGAACGAAATGACTCAAACCAAATGAACTAGCTACAAGGGGACTTCCACGCCTTCTTCCTCTGTTCTTGAGTGTCCTCCCTTGCTTCTTTTGTAGCCAAATGACCATGAGCTCTCATGATGAGTTTGAGAGCTCTTCTCCATAGCTTCTCCACTACTTTGGACAACCACTCCTCTTACAATTCAGTTTTTGGATTTGATTCTCTTTTGATTGATTCTCTTTTGGCCTCCATTACTTGCTGAAGTAAATGCTTCCATTTTTCATTTTTGTATTTTCCTTCTATTTGAAGAAAATCTTTTTTGCAAAAATATATACGACCTTACTTCTTTATTTTTAACACTCCCCCTCAAGCTCACATGTGAGCTTGCACCCTCAGTCATATCCTACAAGTTGATGTCATCCTTGAACCTCTTTAGCTTAGAAGCATCTAAGGACTTTGTAAACATGTCTACAACCTAGTCATTTGTTCCAATGAGCTTTATATCCACATCCTTGCTCAAACCTTTTTCTCGAACATAATGATAATGCACTTCTATGTGCTTGCTTCGTGCATGAAACATTGGATTGTTTGTCAAGTGAATGCTTGACATGTTGTCACCATAAATTGTAATGGTATCCACCTGCACATCAAGATCAACTAAGAGCTTCTTAATCCACATAGCTTCACAAGTTGCAAAGGCTAATCCTCTATATTTAGCTTCTGTAGATGATAGTGCAACAGTAGGTTGCTTCTTCGAGCTCCATGTGATAGGTTTGCTACCTATCATGAACACATAACCTAAAGTGGATCTTCTATCTTCCTTCGAACCACCCGAGACAACATCATTGAAGCCCTTTACCTACAATTCTTCACCATATCTATAAAACAAGGCATGATTGACTGTGTGCTTCACATATCTTAGCACTCGTTTGGCTGAATTTAAATGTTCACTTGTAGGAGTTTGCATAAATTGAGAAAGAACTCCAACAATATAACACAAATCTGGTCTTGTAATCGTAGCATAGATCAATGAACCTATAATACTCCTATATGTAGTTACATCATGTAACTTCTGTCCATCATTTGAGCATAGCTTCACATTTGTGTCCATAGGTTGAGTGAGTGGTTTGCATTCACTCATTCCAAATTTGAAAAGAACATCTAACAAGTACTTTCTTTGCATCAAGTAGATGCCATCTTTCCCATAGACTATCTCAATGCCTAAAAAGTATTTCAGCTCACCAAGATCTGAAATTTTAAACTCCTTACTAAGTTTTCTTTTTATCTCTTGTATTCTTGCAATATTACTTCCTGTTATGATGAGATCATCAACGTATATGCAAATATATACCTGCTTGCCTTCTTCTTTCTTTATGTAGAGAGAGGGATCTGCATTACTTGGTCTATACCCACACCTTGTGAGGTACTCGACCAATCTTTGATTCCAAGCACATGGTGCTAGCTTTAGCCCATACAAAGATTTCTTCAATCTACAAACAAAATATGGATGCTTTCTATCTTCAAATCCAATCGGTTGACTCATGTATACCTCTTCTTGAAGTTCACCATTGAGAAAAGCATTTTTTATGTCAAGTTGGTACAATTGCCATCTCCTTGTTGCACTCACTGCAATCAAGGTTCTAATTGTTCCCATCTTTGCAACCGGGCTGAAAGTCTCTTCATAGTCGATGCCATGAGTTTGCTTGAATCTTTTTGCTACTAGTCTAGCTTTATGCCTAGCTAGAGAACCATCAGCATTTCTCTTTATTTTAAACACCCATTTATTTGGAACAATCTTCATATCTCCAGCCTTTGGAACTAGCTCCCATGTATGATTGTCCTTGAGAGCTTTTATCTCTTCTTGCATAGCTTCTTGCCATTCTTTTTGTGTACATGCTTCTTCATATGCATCCGGTTCTTTGTCTTTGACCACATGTTTCATATATGCAAAATGCTTTGCAACAAAACTATCATAGCTCAGCCTTTGAATTGGATACCTTGCTCTCAAAGACCTCCTTTCATTTCCTTTTGAACATTGCTTCTTCAACTCGTTCGTCTTTACCTTTGGTGTAATCACCTCTTCATACTCTTCTTCACTTGCATTTGAATCACTATTTTGGGCAACATTTTCAGCTTCAAATCTTTTGTGGAATGAGGAATGACTCCTTAGTCTCCCCTTCCATGTTGAGCTTTCTCCAAGTGATATAGAAGCTTCTGGATCTGACGTTTGAGTGCTTGTTTGCTGAAATTCTTATTGGATAGCACCTCCATCATCGTCACAATCTTCTTCTAGAATCTTCTCTTTCCCTTTGTCTCCAAACCATGGTCTTAGCTCATCAAATACCACATCTCGTGAGACTCATAGCTCCTTTGTCACCGAATTGTAGCACCTGTATCCCTTTTGCTCCGATGAATATCCAATGAAAATACATTTTTTGGACTTTGCCTCCATCTTTGTCCTTAGTTCTTGAGGGATGTGAACATAACACACACATCCAAAAACTTTGAGATGTGTAAGGTCAGGTTTCTTACCAGAATAAACCTCCTTGGGAGTTAGATTATGCACTTCAGCCGTTGTGCACTTGTTCATCAAATAAATAGCCATACTAGGGGCTTCCGCCCAATAGTTTAGTGGCACCTTCATCTTGTTGAGCATGCACCTTGCAACTTCTGTGATATGTCTATTTTTCCTTTCATCTATTCCATTTTGTTGAGGCGTGTACCTACATGTAAATTGTCGCTTGATGCCATTTTCATAAAGAAAATATGAAAATTATTTGGAGAAATATTCTCCTCCTCCATCGGACCTCAAGGTCTTTATGTAGCATCCTGTTTCCTTTTCTACCTTTGCTTTAAATCTCTTGAACATGGAGAACACATCTGATTTTTGTTTTATGCAAAACATCCATACTTTTTTTGAATGATCATCAATAAAAGTGACAAAATATCTATTACCAACCATTGATGGTGATGGTCCCCACACATCCATGTGTATCAAGTCGAGGACATTCCTTGCCACATAGTTGCTCTTCTTGAATGGTTGCCGAGTTTTCTTTCCTAGTTGACATGCTTCACAAAACTCATGTAGTCCAACATCATTGAACCTTGGAAGACCTCTTACCACTTCATGGTTGCTCATGTCCTTAAGCTTGGGAATGTTGATATGTCCAAGCTTTTTGTGCCACAAATCGAATTCAGCAATCCTCTTGTTTCCAAACTGAATATACATCACCTTTCCATGTGGTTGTTGAATGTCCAAAGTGAACATCCTACCTTCTTTCCTTCCTTGAGCAATGACCTTGAATCCTTCTTTTGGATTCTTTATAAAGCAGCCTTTTTCATTGAAGATAAATGATATCCTTTCTCTACCATTTGTCCTACTGAAATCAAATTCTTTGCAATAGTAGGAACATGAAGAACATCAGCCAATACCTTCTTATCTCCAAGCTTGATATCTCCAACATGCTCAATTGCATGTTGAGTTTCATCACCGGTCTCCACACATCCTTTTCCACTTGGAGCTTGTAGCGTTGTGAATAAATCTCCTTGGCATGTCATATGATTCCTGAAACCTAAATCTATGAACCATTTTTTATCATCACTTCTCGAGTTGTTGTACTCATGTTTCATGGCAAGCATGGTTTGCTTGTCTCCTTCACTTGATGTACTCGCATAGTTATTTTGGCTCCTTTGGTTGCCTCCATTTAGCCTTCCATTCTTTTGCCAACAATCATTTGCTTAAGGTCCTAGTTTACCACAATGATAACATGTTATAACTTTATGAGGATTGTATGAACCTCGACCTCTTCCTCTATTTCTTCCTCGACCTCTTCCATGTGTGTTGTCATTTGAGTTGTCCTTGTTGTCCTCCGAGTTTTGTTGGCTGAAATTTGTGTTGTTGTAGCTTCTTCCTCTTCCTCTTGAGCCTCCTCTTGAGTTCCTTCCTCTACCTCGACATGCATATAACATTTGACTATGGATGTTCTTACCTTTGTTGCCTTCTCCTTGTTGAGCAACCTCCTCAGCCACAAGATTTGGTATAATCTCATCGAATGTTGGGAGAGGATCTCTATAAAGAATGTTTGTGATGAGGGGCTTCCACTTTTGTTCACTCCTCAAGCCATTGAGGGTTGTTTGGATGATGTCTTCCTCTTCTATCTTGCATCCAACTGATGCTAGCTGATCTCGAAGCTCTTTGATCCTCAATGTATACTCACTAATGCTTTGGTTTGAGCTTTTCTTCATGTTGTTGAGCTCGTTCTTGAGTTGCATCCTCCGAGACCTTGTTGAGGTAGCATACACCTTCTCCAATGCTTCCCAAAATTCCTTGGCTGTTTCTAAGCTTTGCACATGACCAATCATAGTGTTAGAAATAACTTGTGAGATGAAGAACATCACCCTTCGATTCCTCTCTTCCCAATCAGCAAATTGTCTCCTTTGTGCCGGAGTAATGTTGGGATCTTGAAGGTCCACCGGTTGTGGATCATCTCCAGTAACTAGAATCCATAAACCTTTACCTTTAAGGTAATTTGTCATTCTATACCTCCAAGATTGAAAATTATCTTTGTCTAACTTCTGAACTTGTTGTCCTAAATCAGCCATTGAAAACTTCCAAGATTGAAGTTTACCTCAAAAATGTTGTGGCGCTCTTCCTTGACTTTACGAAGCTCCACCTTGATTTGTAGCTTCTCCTTTGCTTCAATTCAATTCCAATGCTTTGCCTCTTCAAATTCTAATGCTCTAATACCAATTGTTGGAGAATTCCTCTCCTATTCGCAGCGGAAAGTGTAGAAGACCTTCTCAAGATCAAGAATTTTGCCAACAACTAAACCTTCAAATGAAAACTGGTACCAACTGAAAAATGAAATGAACTTGAAACTATTATCGCTCAAACTAGACACCTGCAGATTTGAAATGAGCTATCAAATACTCAATTTTGAGTAGATTTGGGTTGGCAACTCTTTGCCTCAAAATAGGCTACCTGTCCACTCAGTTAGGCTGAAAACTGGACTTCACTAGAACCTGAATAACTCATAGAGCATTAAGAATTGGTAAAACTCTTCTAGACAAAGGAAGTACTCAAGATAAGATTTCCAATGAATGTTTAAACTCTAAAATTGGATACATATATTGAGAGATATGACTCTCACAAGTAGACTACCCAAAAATTGATATGCGGCTGGACATAGTCTATGAGAGTGAAGTGAACAAAATGACTCAAACCAAATGAACTAGATACAAGGGGACTTCCACGCCTTCTTCCTCTGTTCTTGAGTGTCCTCCATTGCTTCTTTTGTAGCCAAATGACCATGAGCTCTCATGATGAGCTTGAGAGCTCTTCTCCATAACTTCTCCACTACTTTGGACAACCACTTCTCTTACAGTTGAGTTTTTGGATTTGATTCTCTTTTGGCCTCCACTACTTGCTGAAGTAAATGCTTCCATTTTTCATTTTTGTATTTTCCTTCTATTTGAAGAAAATCCTTTTTGCAAAAATATATATGACCTTACTTCTTTATTTTTAACACCTTCTTCTTCCTTTTCTTGCCTTCTCTGGTGATCACTTGTGTGGTTAACCTCACATCATTCGTAAGCTCTTCATGTCTCTGAGGGTGAACTTCTACTTCATAGAAATCTTACTCATCTGATGCAAAATGTGGGTCCATAATGATTGACTCTAGATCGGAGTCACTTGCATCCTAAAATGCATTAGTGCTAAGCTCACATTCTTCAATAACCGGATCACCCATGATTGGCTCTATTGTGAAGACTGAAAATGTCATAGTGTTGCTCTAGCACAATGGTGAGAACCACGTTAAGAAGCTCCACCTCGTTAATGTCAATCCGCGGAAGAGATAGGAGTGATATGAAGATCGTGAATGTGAAATGTAGTGAGAGTGAAAGTGAGAAGCATGGAGATGCACACACACATACACACACACAATGAAGAGACAAGCAAGACACAATGGAAGGTAGGAAAATAGACTCTATTGCTTAAGATCACTCGTACAACTCAAAATAGCTGTAAGCTCTTCTCTACTCATAGAAGCTAACCTCAAAAATGAGCTCTCTAGCTCTTTTTATAGATTCTAGACTAGTTTTGACCGGTTTCACATCTAGTGAGTGACATAGTTAAAAAATAGGTTCTAGGTGCTATTTGAAAGGGTAAACGGAATCTAAAAATAGCCAAAATTGGTAGGCTCATTCTACCTAGATTCTAGACTAATTTTGATCGGTTTCACATCTAGTGACCAGAATAGTTAAAAAATAGGTTCTAGGCGCTATTTGAAAGGGTAAACAGAATCTAAAAATATCCAAAATTGGTAGGCTCGTTCTACCTAAGCTCCTCAAGTTTGAGGACTCCTCATCTTGCACAAAATGGAGCTACAAATTACAAAAAGGGTTTTTCTATGTTACATATGGTACAAAATTGATGAAAATCATTGTTGGAGGTTTTTGAAAAGTATTTTGAAACATATTTGTTTGAAAAAATAATTCGACTAGCTCCCCACTACTTCGTTGTGCTCTATCTTTACATGCATCCTCGACGTCTATGCCTCTGGCTACTGCCAACACCCCCTTCCCTCTCGCTTCTATCGTCCTCGATAGAACCTTGTTGTGGGGTCTGTCGGATATAATTTTGTAGGAGGTCCTTAGCAAGGGTGTGCTCTGACAGGCGGATACCTCTGGCAAGATCGACGTCAAGCTTCCCCAATCGATGGGTTGAGGTTCCTCTGGTGGCGAGAGTCTGTAGTGTGTGGAGTATACCATTTGTTCACAGGAAAATAACTACAGTAGATGTGTAGGCCTGCTTATGAACACCTCTGAGTGATATTTCCAGAAATCGGTAGTGAACATTTCTTCGAAGGTCATCTTATAGCACGCTGGTAAGTATTTGATTCGACAGTGCCAGGCATAACACACCCGGAGCGATGGTGCCGTGCTCATATCATATGCTAAATCTTCATTGCCATGCTCGAAACCCGGGGTGTTCACATGTGGTTTCTTGACACGACGGAAGACTTTGAATACCATCTGTATCATGTCAAATATTTTGACAGTCAAATATCATGTCAAATATTTTGACAGTCATATGCGCTACTACATCGTCCATTCGTCGTAAGAAAGGAAGCTAGTGGTGAATCGTTGCCATCATATAGCCAACTGTGGGTGGCCCATGGGGTGGCATGAAATATGGATAATTTAACCAGTCCTGGCATTGCTTGTTGTTCTGTACTTTGATTGCAAAGGCCTTCCAGGAGCGGCGACGTGGCATTGGTCCCCAACATGGGTTATACTTTAAATGAAGTGGTGCTTTGACCCATGTGCTCATCATTTCTGGATATTCCTGTAATAAATCCTGGGGCCAAGTTGGTTGATATGTTTCTCCTCTCTACGCATCCAGTGGTAAATCATCAGGTTCAAATTGAGTTACGTGAGAGGGTTTCTTGCCTATTTCCTTTTCGATGGCCAGTTGATATTCTGCCATTAACATAAAATATGGTTTGTATTGTAGCTCATGCCGAGATATATACCTGCGAGGGGCCAAGTGAGCAAAGTAAGGTGATTGTAGCTCAGTGATGAGTAGCACCTCCTTTAATGAAAATTTGGGAAGACATGAGGATGGAATGAAGACCTCGAACAAGTGATGGCACAAGTGTGTGAGTGAGAAGCACACAAACATGCACACACACGCGCACACAAGGCAAGAACAAAGAGAGAGACAATGGAGTTCTTTAGATTAGTCAAAAATGCTCTTACAAGTTCAATTCTACAACAAGCTGACCTGAAAAATGAGCTCTCTAGCTCTTTTTATAGTTTTTGACTAGCTTTGGACCTGTCCAGACCTAGTGTCCGGCCTAGTTAAAAATTAGGTTCTATGGCCTATTTGAGGGCTCAAACGGAATCTAAAAAATATGAAAATTGATAGGTAGGTACTTCTAATGATCCTCAAGGTCAAGGACTCCTTGTCTTGCAAACAATGAAGCTACAAAAATATAAAATGGTATTTACAATGGCTTTTAGTGATGAAAATCACTATTTTGGTAGGGATTTTGTCTGAAAATTTGACATACACTTCCTGGAGCTCCCTACTTGCTCCTTCTTCTTGTGTTTCCACCTCTTTGATGTGCTCTTGTACTTTGTCCTTGACCTTCAGCTTCATGAAAAATGATAGGCCTATTTGCCAGATCTACGTTGATTGCTCTGTCTGCTTGGCCCTTCTCGTTGGCTTCCTTGTCTTGTAAGTCCGTGACTTCCCTGACCACTGCCAACACTCCTTCCCTCTCTCGCCTCTGTCGTCTGTGACAAACCCTTGTTGAGTGGACCATTGAATGTAGTATTCCACCAAATCTGTCGTGAAGTGATGTTCTGTTAATCTCAGTCCTTTTGCCAAGTCGGTGAGTAGTGCATCCCAGTCTACTAGCCCAGGTATCTCCGGATGTGGCATCCATAGCTTTTCTGAATGTAGAGTCTGTTCTACCACAAATAATTGTAATAGATGAGATGGTCTGGGTATGAATATCTCTGAATGATATTCCCAGAACCCTATGATAAACATTTCTTCAAACGTTTGTTTGAAGCAGGCTGGGAGATACTTGATACGAGCATGCCATGCATAGACAACATGGATGGATGGTGTGGTGCTCATATCATAAACGAGATCTTGGTTGCCTTCATTGAATCCAAGAGCCGAAAGATGAGGTTCTTTGACATTTCTAAAGGTCCTGAATGTAACCAGCATTAACTCAAATATTTTTAGGCACATCTGTTCCATGATGTCTGGTAGATTCTTGAATCTGATTCCCCAATGCCGAATGGTGGAAATCATGTAGGGGACAGTGGGTTGGCCACGTGGTGGTGCCAAGTATACATAGTTTAACCATTTGGCACATCCTTTAAGTGTCAAAACTGTTTTGGCGTAGTCGGGCCAGGATCTACGACGGAAGACAGGGCAGTAGCAAGGGTTATACTTGATGTATAAGGGCATATTATTCCAAGTACGCACCATCTCATGGTATGTTTCTAGTAGGTGTATCCTCCACATGGGTTGAAATATGTTACCGTGAGTTGCACTTTCAGGGATGTCATCTGGTGCAAATTGTGTCATCGAGGTTCATTCTTTGGTTGTGCACTACTTTATCTCGGCATTATAATCGGCCATTAATACACATAATGGAACATACAAATCATCTGAAGTGCCAATCCACCGATGATGGGATAGGTTTTTGAAGTATTCCAATTTTATGACTACCTCTTCAAGTCGTGACATAGACTGTATCTGCACTGCAACTTAGTCTTCATGGGTTGGACCAACCTTTTCTAATTTTTGCATCCATTTAGGAGCTTCAATCTCAAATGTGTCCATTCCGTCCTCTGTTTGCTTACCCCCTGGTACAGGCATGGGGACATAAGGATCCTCGAAAGTCTCCTCAACTTCAATTGGAACTAAGTCCTCCGGCTCCGGCTCCATGAGGGGAGAAGGTTGACGCTCATATTGAAGAACCTTATTTTGTAGTTCGTCCAGTTGTGCTCTGAGTTGTGCGATCTCTGCAGATGTGTTAGCTGCAGTTGTGATTTCTTTTGGTGACTCTCACTGAGCGGCCAGTTGCTTTTGTAGGTCATCCCGCTCTTTTTCTAAGGCAACATGTGCTTCTAGGAGGTCAGCATGTGTGTCCAACACGATTTGCATATTTGCCGATGGGATGGCCTTGAAGCGCTCCGGGTCGATTTCCTGTGGTTATCCCTCCATTGCTGCTTCTAGGTTTTCTTCATTCTGTTTCTGCAGTCTTTTATTTTCTTCTAATGCCGCGGACATGTGTTTTCGTAGTAATGCGAGGTTACGTCGAAGTTTGAGATTGTCTGTTATTTGGGCGTGTAACATTTCATCGAGTTGTTGTTTTTCCTTGGTATCTGGTTGGGGTGGATTGGCCATTAACAGATCATGTTCTGCCTGCAAGGTGTCATACTGCTGTTGTAGTAGCCTCTTTTCCTTCTCCAAGTTTATGAATCTTTCTTGTAAGGTTTCATGGGTTCGGAACAGATTCATATGCTGAGCATCTAAATGTTGATAATGCTGTTGTAATTGAGACATACATTGGTACAAATTATTGAATACGTTATTGACATGAGTGGATGTTGGGAAGGTGTTGAATGCAGAAGGGTAGGGAAAAGGGAAAGGGAGTGTGTATGATGCGCTTGAAAATGGTGAAGTGGGTGGTGGGGGAATGGGAGATTGTGGGAAGATGGGGGGAGGGAGAGGTGCAGAAGTGGGTGATATATCCATGAAGTCATATGTGGATGCGGTCGTAGGAGTGATTGTGTACATGGGAACGATAGGTGTGGTGATGGTCGTGAAGGTGTATAGTGGTATGTGCAGTTGTGCATATGAGCCACCGAGAAGTGTGACAGGGGGGATGGGATTTTCAGTGACTATAATTAGAATTACAGTGTCTGATGTGGTAGTTACAATGGTGGTGGTTTCAGGTTGTGCGGATTGTGAAGGTTGACTAACAGTTTGTGCTTCACTAAGGGAAGTGGAGACTGAGGTTGCAACAGTAGTGGTGACCATGGTGATAGGGGGCGATTGTGGTGGAGATGGAGGGGAGGGTGGTAAAGGTGGTGACAGGGGTGTACTTGAGGTGTGGCCTTCTTCAGTGTGATGAATGGAGTGAGTTGTGCCAGTGGTTGTGGAGGTGGTGCCATGTGATTCTGATACCAAGATATTTATCTGTTTCCCTAGTTTGGGGGGACGTCTCCTGTGTCTTCTCTCCAATCTTCACGAGTGTGCGAGGGCGGTGTGCACCGTCTTTGGTACCCCCAATGCATCAGCGATCATGTCAAGGGTCATCCTATATTGATCATCCACACCTTCGTATTCAAGGATCTGGTTCATTAAGGCCTTTCCTGCTACCAGGGATAGTCTGTGTTGTTCTTGAACCCGGTTGATGGTATCATACATTCTTTTTAATTGCTCCATATAGGCAGGGGCTCCTTCAAGTTCCGATATAATTTCTTGTTCATATTCATGCTCCCCTTCGTCGGATGGTCATTCTTGTTCATCATCTTGCTCTTCTTCTATAGTCTCCTCTTCATCCTCCTCTACTTCCATGACTTCTGGTTGAGTGGGATGGGGTTGATCCATGACAGTTTGTTGCCCACTTACTTGCTCTGCTTCAACCTCCAAATTAGTAGCATTAATTGTCCTTGCTACCTCTTCATCAGTTAAATCCTCCAGCGTGAAGCCATGGGGGAACTCTAAATCAGTGGGTATCAGTGGGAACACCAGATTAGGTCCTTCCACACTATGCCATGGTAATCTGATGGTGAAGGGTTGCACTCGCCTTGGGAGTCGTGGAGTTGTGTCCGGTGTCAGTGTAGCACCTCGGGCCTGTTGGAGGATAAACACTCCTATGTGCACAACAAAAGCAAATGAACCCTCCTAGGATCCTAAAATTTTTCAGACATAGGCTCTGTATTTTCTACGTTTCTCTGAGTATATTCAGAGATTGAAAATGAAATTTTTCACGCTTAAACTAGACTATAAGAGCTTTCAAATGAGAGTAAAATTACTCCATTTGGATACTGGATGATGCCTCAACCAGCTGCAACAAAACAGATAACTTGATCTCTTCACAGAGTATGAGCTAACTAGACAGACACTATTCTGGACATTTCTCTGCACATGTATAGGCACTGAACCCGAGACTTATATCAGACAAAGTAGAACTTATAAGCTTTCCAACAAGACAAAAATCATTGCAAATGGATTCCGGATGAAGGAGAAACAACGATTACAAGATAGGGGGGTCTGTCAAGATTATCTAGAGAGAAAGAGTATGAAAAAGTGAAAACTCTGCAGAATATGCAGAGAACAACTAGTAGGGGGTGTGCTTAAGCAAGGGGGCAGCTTGGGCACGTATTTCCACGACTCTAAGTCATAATAAAACTCATTAGAGGTTTTAAAGACCACATACTAACCTCTTTAACCAATCAAAAGCATATACATGTCAAAAGTGAGGTCCAATTACATTAAGAGGTGAGCTAAATCTTCTCTAATCAACTTCTTTCCATTATGGGCATAATTGGATGCCTCCAACTCGTGGAAATCAGCCTCCTTTGATTGTGGATGATGTGGAAGGTTCAATTTGGGGCATGTTCCCACACTCTTGAGCTTGAAAAACTTTCAACACTCCCCCTCAAGCTCATGTCTTTCTTTGTTGCTTCAGCCTATGTCTCTTATGTTGATTGCTTCCTTGAATCCTCCAAGCTTTGTACCTTCAAGAAACTTTGTCATCATGTCTGCAACCTGCATTTTAGTGTTCACATACCTTATATCTAGCTCTTTTGCCATCACCTTTTCTCTAACAAAGTGGTAATGAACCTCTATGTGCTTGCTTCTTGCATGAAACATGGGATTGTTAGCTAGGTAGATGCTTGAAATGTTGTCTGCATACAGAGGAAACTCCTCCACTTCCACTTCCAAGTGCTTAAGTAGCTTCTTAAGCCATAATAGCTCACATGTAGCCAATGCTAAACCCCGGTACTCAGCCTCTGTGGATGAAAGAGCAACAGTGGGTTGCTTCTTAGAGCTCCAAGAGATCACTTTTGTACCTACCATGAAAACATAACCCGATGTACTCCTTCGATCATCCTTGCTACCTGCCCAATCAGCATCACTATATCCTTTGACACTTAGATCAACATCATATGAGTAAAATAGACCTTGGTTGAGGTGTGCTTGATGTATCAAAGCACCTTTCTTGCTGCCATAAGATGATCATGAGTAGGTGCATGCAAAAATTGAGAGAGAACACCTACTACATATGCAAGATTAGGTCTAGTGAATGTAGCATAAATTAATGAACCAATTATGCTTCTATATAGTGTAATATCTTGTAGAGCCTCTCCTTGACCTGCAACCAACTTTGTATTGGGCTCCATGGGCTGAGAAAGTGGCTTACAACCACTCATACCAAACCTGTATAGCACATCCAACAAGCATTTTCTTTGAATCAAGAAGATGCCATTGTGTGCATAGATTACCTCTATTCCCAAGAAGTATTTTAGTGTTCCAAGATCAGATATCTTGAACTCCTTTCCTAGCTTTGATTTGATATCTTTAATACCTGCAATATCACTTCCTGTATGATCAAATCGTCCACATAAATGCATATGTATACCGTCTTGTCTCCTTGCTTCTTCATGTAAAGTGATGGATCTGCAACACTTTCTTTGTATCCACAACTTGATAAATAATCCACTAACCTCTGATTCCAGGCCCTTGGGGCTTGCTTTAGTCCATATAATGCTTTCCTTAGCTTGCAAACATGATTTGGGTACCTCATACTAGCAAATCCTTGAGGTTGGCTCATGTAGACTACTTCTTCAAGCTCTCCATTGAGGAAGGCATTCTTCACATCCAACTGATATAAGCTCCATTTCCTTGATGTGGCCACTGCAATCAAAGTCCTAATTGTTGGCATCTTGGCTATGGGGCTGAAAGTTTCATCATAATCTATCCCGTAACTTTGGGAGAAGCCTTTCGCCACCAACCTTACTTTGTACCTAGCAATGGAACCATCTGAATTTCTTTTAATTTTGTAAACCCACTTATTACCTATCACCTTCATGCCTTCTTGAGCTGGCAAGTATGGTTCTCATCAAGTGCTTTGAGCTCTTCCTTCATTGCCTCTTGCCATTCCTTGCAATCCTTAGCTTCTTCATAACTAGTTGGTTCTTTGTCCTTAATTACCTGAGTCATGTATGCATAATGCTTTGCAATGAAATTATCATATGTTCACTTCCTTTAGGAGTGGTTTCCATCTTCTTTCTTTGTTTTGCCACTCCTGGAGTTTGAATTTCTTCTATCTCTTCATCTTCCAACATGCTCTCGTCCACATAGCTTCCTTCTTCAATTGAAATCTTCTCTTTGCCTTTGAGTTTGCTTTCTTCAGAGCTGGTCTCTCTTTCCCTAAGCCTTCCACTCCATGGTGAGGGTGTCCTTGTGTTGCATGAGTTGCTTGGACCACTTAAATCCATGCTTTCTTGAACTCTATCATCATTCTTCAAATCTACCTCACCTATGTCTTCAACCTGCAATGGACTTGTGCATGCATACCAAGGCTTCAACTCATCAAAGACAACATCCCTACTTACCTTCAGCTCCTTGGTGATGGGATTATAGCATTTATACCCCTTTTGTTCCATAGAATATCCCAAAAAAATACACCTTTCAGATTTGGCATCTAACTTTGACCTCAACTCTTGAGGTACATGTACATAGCATATACAACCAAAGACTCTAAGATGTGAAATGCAAGGTTTTCTTCCACTCCATGCTTCCTTAGGGGTTAGATGATGTATATCTGATGTAGGACATCTATTCATGATGTATGTGGCTGTATATGTAGCCTCTGCCCAATAACAATGCGGCATATTCATTTCGTTGAGCATACACCTTGCTACCTCTGCTATGTGTCTGTTCTTTCTCTCTGCTACCCCATTTTGTTGAGGGGTATACCTGCATGTAAATTGTCTTTTGATGCCATTTACATGCAAAAATTCAGAAAATTCATGGGAGAAGTACTCTCCCCTTCCATCAGATCTCAAAGTTTTGATAAACTTGCCAGATTCCTTCTCCACCTGTGCTTTGAATTTCTTGAAGTAGTGGAACACATCTGATTTGTTTCTAATGCAATACAACCACACTTTTCTTGAAAAGTCATCAATGAAGGTTACAAAATACCTATTTCCAGCAAGGGATGCTTCTCTTGTTGGACCCCAAACATCCGTGTGAATGAGGTCTAAAACATTTGCACTTACATAAGTACTCTTCTTGAAGGGCAGCCTTGATTGTTTTCCTTGTTGGCAAGCTACACAAATTTCATGCAACATTTTAGATGTAAAATTTGGTAGGCCTCTTACCAAGCTCCTCCTTTGCATGTCCTTGAGCTTTTGTAGGTTGATGTGACCTATTCGTTTATGCCATAGATCCAAATCTGCTATCCTCTTGTCTCCATATGTGACATACATTGAATGGTGTGGCTGATTTATGTCCATTGTGAACATTCTCCCTTGCTTTTTTCCTTTTGCTATGAGCTTGAAACCTACCCTTGGATCCTCAAAAAAACATCCTCTTTCATTGAACCTAACTTGATAGCCTTTTTCTACCATTTGGCCTACCGAAATCAAGTTTTTGGTAATAGTAGGGACATGTAATACCTCTGATAAGCACTTTGCTCTTTGATTTCCTTCCAAACTGATATCTCCCACATGTTGAATGATATGATCTGAGTTATCACTTGTTTCCACATGCCCTTGATGCTTTGGGACCTGCAAATTACTAAAAGAATCCTTTCGACATGACATATGATTGCTACATCCACTGTCTACATACCATACATCTTCACTAGCTTGAGTTGTATCTTCACCATACCTCATGGCAAGTAAATAATCATTCCCTTGGCTGGATGATGTGTTTGCATAATTACCTTGCCCTCTATAATTGTTGTTGTTTCTTTGATTCCCTTGTCTTTGAGCTCTATGATAGCATTCATTTGCAAAATGACCGGGCTTACCGCATACAAAGCATCCATTTGAAGTGGCTTGTCCTCTTCCACCAAATCTTGCACCTCTTCCTCTATTTGTGGCTCTTCCACCTCTTTGACCTGCATTTTCTTGTTGTCCTTGACCTCCTTGGTTGCTTTGATATCTTCCTCTTCCTCTTGTAGCACCTCGGTTGTGTCTTCCTCTTCCTCTACCTGCATACAATAATTGCCCTTGGATATCCTTGGCGTTATGACCACCAAGGTTCATCTCCTCTGTCACCATGAGAGTGATTAGTTGATCAAAATCAGGAAGAGAGTCCCTTACATACACTGAAGTTGTGAAAGCCCTCCATTTTTCATCATCCCTAAGTCCATTTAGGGTGTGGGCGACAAGATCGTCATCATCTAGGGCACAACCGATTGACCCTAGTGCATATGCAAGCTCTTTAATTTAATATGTAATCATTAGCACCTTGAGAGGGGCTTTTCCTAAGATTATTTAGCTCATTCTTGAGCTGAATTTTTCTAGCTTTTGTGGAGGTTGCATACAATCTCTCCAAGCACTCCCACACCTTCTTCGATGTATCCAAATCTTGAATATGCCCTACCATAGAGTTGCTAATATGCTGAGATAAAATGAAAATGACCCTTTTGTCCCTTTCATCCCACTCTCTTACTGCTCTTCTCTGGTCATTGGTTGGATTTACCTCATCTATATAGGGTTTTGGCTCTCCACCACTCACAAGTCCCCACAAACCTTTCCCCATCAAAAAATTACTTATTCTAAATCGCCATGGTTGGTAGTTTCCTTTTTTGAGCTTCTCAATCTGAGCATTGAGATCAGCCATGGTGCCTCCTAACTCTTTTGAACCTCCCCCTTGATGCAATGAAGTTGAAAAGGATGGATTTTACCTCAAAAAATAGAGCTACTCCTCTTGATGAAGCTTCGTCTTTGATTTGATGATGTATTTGCTTCCCTTTGTTGTTGACATGTCCGTTCTTTGCTTCCTTCCTTCAAACTTTGATGAAGTCTTTACTTCACTTCAGTAGCTCCTTCTTCTCTGTTTGATACTCCACTTATAGCTCTGATACCAGTGTTGGAGGATAAACACTCCTATGTGCACAACAAAAGCAAATGAACCCTCCTAGGATCCTGAAAATTTTCAGACATAGGCTCTGTATTTTCTGAGTTTCTCTGAGTATATGCAGAGATTGAAAATGAAATTTTGGAGGCTTAAACTAAACTATAAGAGCTTTCAAATGAGAGTAAAATCACTCCATTTGGATACTGAATGATGCATCAAGCAGCTCCAACAAAATAGATAACTTGATCTCTTCACAAAGTATGAGCTAACTAGATAGACACTATTCTGGACATTTCTCTACACATGTGCAGGCACTTAACCCGAGACTTATATGAGACAAAGTAGAACTTACAAGCTTTCCAACAAGACAAAAATCATTGCAAATGCATTCCGGATGAAGGAGAAACAACAATTACAAGATAGGGGGGTCTGCCAAGATTATCTAGGGAGAAAGAGTATGAAAAAGTGAAATCTCTGCAAAATATGCAGAGAATAGCTAGCAGGGGGTGTGCTTAAGCAAGGGGGCAGCTTGGGCACGTATTTTCCACGACTCTAAGTCATAATACAACTCATTAGAGATTTTAAAGACCACATACTAACCTCTTTAACCAATCAAAAGCATATACATGTCAAAAGTGAGGTCCAATCACATTAAGAGGTGAGCTAAATCTTCTCTAATCAACTTCTTTCCATTATGGGCATAATTGGATGCCTCCAACTCGTGGAAATCAGCCTCCTTTGATTGTGGATGATGTGGAAGGTTCAATTTGGGGCATGTTACCACACTCTTGAGCTTGAAAAACTTTCAACAGGGCCTGTGCACAGGGCATCTGAACAGCTCCCCTCATTTTCTTGGATGGAGGCCCTGCAACTGATAGTCTTCGTTGAAATTCTTGCACCCTTGTCCAAACAAGTGCCCTTTGAATTGGCACATCGTATGCCAAGCACCAATAAACGATTCTTGTAAGTGCACAACATCCATAGAGCACTGACTTCTGCTTCTTCTACCAACGTTGATGTGCAAGATGGATTTGGTCAATAATCCAATGCGGCATGTTAGTTGTCAGATTGAAGGTATCTGCTAAGTATAAACTGAACCAAATCTTCTTAGGTGGCATCGTAAACCCTTCTTGAACAGGGAACGCGAAGTGTTGCATGCACATTTGGAGGTGAATGGTAATGCTTGGTGTCATTGCCACTATATCCTTCAGTTTAGTCAAGTTCCTATTCTTCATGTTGTCTGGAATCATTGTCTCTTTCTCTGTGGGGATGTGCATACCTCTCATTTCTAGCGCTTCCCTTACCAAATTGTTTGTCAAATGGAAGCACTTTAGTTCAATTCCTCTTGTAAGGGAAGGTAGCACAAAGGTGATATACCCCTTTTTCTCTTTACTAGGAGTGAGCGTGCTAATCAAGTATGAACACCTTAGGAAGTCCGGCTTGGGTAACTGAGCTTTAAAGTAATCATATAACCCAGCCTTCTTCCATATTGATTGCAGTCCTTCACTATTTTGGAGCCTCTCAAACTCTCGTGTAAAGAAGTCATACCGGCCCCAACGTCCATTGAACTCTTATCTCAGCCTCCCACAAATAGGTGCCTTCTCCAAGGGGTCCTGCAACTTCACTGAACCAATGGGAGGTCTTGCTTACTCGCGATGTGTGCCCTTGGGGGGGATTCTGAATAGGTATGACATTTAATGCCCTCAATGCCTGTGGTCTTTCCTTCAACTTGTAAACCTCTTAGTCCAAGGGAAAGATGCATACACACACTTATGTTTTGCTCAAACTTCCCAAAATCAATTCACTTGCCTTACTTCAGATCACTAATGGTATGTGAATGTACTCCCAAGTATCTTCTTGCTCACATGCTCCCCTGCCACTTATTTCCCGGTTCCCCTCTTTTTTCTTACTCTTGCTCTTATTTTTAGTTCCTTCCTCTCACTCACTCACGTACTCCTATGCCCACACACGCACATATCCCCACTTCCTTTCTCCCTCTTTTCCCCTCGTTCCTTCATGCACACCCACACATCTACAAGTAAACCCTTTACCCTTCTTACTCAATTCCTACTTACCCCGCTCTCTTCTCCCAGTTCTTTTCTTTCTCCCTTTCACTCACACCCACGTTATCCCTCTCTTGCTTACTCCCACCTGCATTCACTCTTACACATGCACTTACACACACTCCCTCTCCTATGCACACACACTCTAACCTTCTCACTAGCCTTTGCTCACACATACACACACACACACACGTTTTTGCATATACTTGCATGCACTCTCGCATGCACTCACTCTCTTACCCTCCGTGCCCACCTATCCCTCACACATTCGCACTCGCTTACATACACACATTCACACACCATCTAGTCTACCACTCCTAATCCCCTAAGAGGTTACAAGTATCCCCTTCCCGCAATTCATGTAACGCGACCAACTCACCTCACATTACACACCCACACACTCCTCGCTCTTCCAAAAATGCACACCCGTAGTCATACACATAAACGAGCAATCATGCATCACACATGCCTGTTGACAATCCAATACGTACCATCAAAGCCTATGCATAAGCAGGCACTCATAGATCACCGAGACATGCGGACAAGCGCCTTCAAGTCTTCATGCAAGGGCACATGTATACACACTTAAATCTATTTGCACATCATACAAAAACATAGCACATCAAGTTCTCCTCATTTAAAGAGACTCCAGCTACTCCAAATGATGCATCCCAAAAGTTCCCCTTCAACGAGTGGTCGTGTGGCGGCCCCAAATAGATGGTGCAGACTGCCAATGCTTGGATCCTGATCTAATAACAACATACAATTACTACCATAGAAGCATACATCGATGCGTCAATCTTTGCTGCCAATGAGTGAAGATTTAGAGATTGGCGTTGTATTCATCATTATAAAGTTTATTCATCTCTAACATGGAGGCAATTTTCCACTGATTCTATGTCTTTATTGGTAGTGCTGAAGACAGAAGTGACACCATCTATTTATAGTAGACATCAACCTCAAGTTTACCCTTTCTAATGGTGGTTCAAAAAACAGGAAATACAGAACTCCTCTAGAGTTTTTCTTGGGACATAAACAAGATATTGATCATCACAATGTAAATTCATTAGCTCCGTGCGAAAAAGACCACGAAGCTAGAAGCTCAATAATAATCCCTCCTTCGTTCAGGTGTTCATTTTTATCCCTTTCCGACAAGCGAAGAAGAAAACCACATCTTAACCATACCTTTGAATATAAGCAGGTCCTTTGCTCTCCTCTTCTACAACCAACCGTAGATTGTCTTGCGGCCTATGAGGGTATGACTTCTTAGATCTCAGAGGAATTTTGTGTTTTCTGTCTTTCAGCAGCTTGAAGGTGATGAACAGAAACCACCTGCAAACTGAGTGGCTTCCTTTTGAAAGTATGATGGGCTGAAGATTTCACACACCTCTTAGACCGAGCAATCGATTTTTTTGTCGCTATTCCTACACCACAATCATAATCTTCCCAAAGCTTCCAGGTGCTTCACTCTCCGAGTCTAGAAGAAACTCTCTAATGCCTTGTCGAAGGTAAAATTTCCACGAACTCCAGCTCACTGACCCTGAGCACCCTCAGACTTCCCCTTCTTCACTCTCACGATCGGGTAGGTATCCTCTCGGTCAGCAACTCCTCATCTTCAGCAAAAAACGGTTTTCTTTTCGCTCCTCTCCTCGATGATCAACAAAAAAACTCCCAGCAGACCTCTGATTGCCGCTTGAAGAACCTCCTGGAAGCTTACCTCTTAAAACATCATGGAACACTTTTGTCATTTTCTCTGGACATAACTTGTGGTTTTTTGTTTCTCTTCTCACTATGTAATTTGTCAAACCCACATCTTGTCATAGAACAAAGTTCGTTGGCATCAAGTAACTCTGCAGCAACATAAACGATCTCTATTTTGTGATACTATCAAGCATGGCTTCAATATGTCATCTGCCTCTAGGCCTCTCTCTGCTTCTGACAACTTCCTGAAGCAGCTCCAAGAGTAGAGTGAGAGTGATATTTGCTCCCCAAACACCGCTATGAGATCGAGCTTATTCCGGGGTCAAGCACACTATATGCACAGGCATTCGGCTCCGTCTTCCCTCCACTTAAGCACCTCCTTCCTCCTGGATCAGAGACAGAGAACGGATAGAAACTTCCCCTTAGTTATCGCTTGCCGAACTCCTCCATACCCCTTCCTGGAACCTCGTTTCTCTGTTGTCAGATAATAAGACCAGAGTAGCCGAAGAATCCCCCTTCTGTTGCTGTCGGGGAGCCAGAGAACCGGCCAGCTTCCGCTCCTCCTCTTCGGGATACCTGCACAATATCAACGAGAAAAAGAAAAAACTCCTCCCCCCCTTATATATTGCAAGCCCTTCATCAGATTACTCTTCCCATTCTGACCCTCTCATTCCTCTTCTAGGAGAGTATTTGTAGGAGAGAAATAGCCGAACTGATGCTCTCACATATGCAGGCCCAAAGCTTCTCAAGGTAATGAATCTGCACAGATGACTTCTGAAATTCCTTTGAAGCAGTATTGAAAAAGAATGTAATCAACTTTGCATCTAATGCTTCCTTTGTCTTACAGATTTGCCTCATTAATCCTCCTCGCTTATTCTGATGGCATCAAAGATACATCAACCAGGAGATTCCCATATCTATGCCATAGGATCCCGAAGCCTTTCTTTCTCTGCGTTTGATAATGATAAGAATCCTCACTCCTTGTTTTAAGCTTCGACAATGCTTCCACTTTTGGAATAATTTCCTTATGTCGTCCCTCACTTTACATCGGTCCTCTCAAAGAACAGTACAAGTTCACGTTGAAGCACTAATCTAGTTCCCATTAGCAGTGCAACGGGATCTCATGATTATCATAAGATACAACCTCTTTTTTTCTCAATAACAACAACACTTTCTGTCTTCCTTCCGCATAGAGATGCCAACTCTCCATGCAAACTGTTGCATCCCCCCCGATACGTTCGAAGAGAGCTCCCCCCTTAGCTGGCCTTCTCTTCTTGTTATGGCGGATAACAAGACCAGCAATTCCTCCCCACGAGCCAGAGAGAGAGAGCTCGTGAAAACTCTGCTACCCACCTATATAGAAAAAACGAAAAACTTTCCACCTCTATGGAAGTAATACCTGCGCCCCCTTCCCCACAAAACGTATATTTTTCTTTTTCCAAAAAAGATTTCTGCAGAATAGCCATACATGCGAACTTTTATGGGGCATATCCCCTCTGCCAAGAGGAATTATTTCCCCTTTACTCCACTACCATCTTCTTTATATCTCCTGCACATTCATGAAAACAAAATCCCCAAGAATATTTGCTTAAACACATATTTTTTAATTGAAAAAACAAATCCCCACCAAGGTTATGTCATGCATAAACCCAAGCAAGATAGGATGATTTTTGGGTCAACACAACTCCTCCTCAATCGGGAGACTTTCAATGTCCACTATCTGAGGACTTGTGCCTGCCTGGGAGCTCATTCCTGCAGCCTTGGCCATATTGAGGAAATCGGTCGTCGGTTCTGTGAGAAGATACAAATGAATGTTAACATTGCAAATGGACACAAAGTGGTCGTGTGTCCCCGTTACAACATTAACATGATGAACTGTGATGTAGTTAGTCGGTTAGTTAGTGCTTGCGTGGATGTGAGTGTGAAGTGTGGTTAGCGGATGCGGGATACCTATGTGCTAATTGGGGGGTGGGGTGCAATGTGGATACAGTTAGTAAGTGGAGGTGGCTTTACAATGGGATCAGGTGGTTTGTTACAAGGTTTGGGTTGCCAAACGCAGTGGGTGGCTTTCTTTGTTGATTTTGTGGAGACTCTCGAGGGCTTCATCAGAACATCCACTTGGAAATGAGGCTTTTTAGGGACCCATTTACAAGTGATTTTGCCTATGCTCCTCGACAAATAGGTGTTTGTGCGTGTCGAATAAGAGTGGGTATCAGCTGTTCGAGTGAGTGATCCATGTTATACATGGTGTGGTTTCTGTGTGGCTATTTGAGCCCGCAAGCAAGCCTTAGGCACCCAAATTTGTCTTGATTGTGGGTCAGCCTTCATCGACTTCTTGGGTACCCAGATAGGCTTCACTTTAATGGAAGAATTTTTGAAAGACTTCTTATTAGTGTCCTGTTGTTGCTCACTAATATGAAGCTGAGCCAATGGTTGTGGCTCGACCGCAACAGGTTGGTCGCCTTTTCGTACCCACACTTGTTTCGGTGGTTGAGACACCTTGCTTCGTACTTTCTTTTGGCTCCGAGCATAGGTCATGTGCTTCTTCTGCATTTGATCCGCCTTTGGTTGCCATATCCCTATGGCCTTTGGAAAAGAAGGGAGTTCCGTCGTATCCTTGAATTCTTTGTTGAGACAATCATCCCTTTGCATCACATAGTTTTGGACAAGAATAGCATCGTCATCTTCATGTGTACTCCTAGAAGGACCAGGAGTTTGTGCCTTTCATAATCCCTTGAGTGCTTTGTTTTCTAATTCAATTGTTATGCGATTCTGATTTACCCAAACCTAAAGAAGTCCACTTCTGAGGTTGAGGTTGACTGCGTGCTCATAGATCCAGTCTTGACCCAAGACAAGAGGCTCAGTGAGGTCCTCATCTTCACACACTAGCACCTTAACTGTCATGAGAGCATCTTGAATGTAGAGGGGAAGTTCCACCTCGCCCATGCAAGGGGTTTCCACACCTCCCAGTCCTATAAGGTATGATTCTATAGGATTTAACAGCACTAGTGGTTGCACCTGAGTCAATCAGAGCCCGTACATTTCTTGCACTATTTCGTTGTCCTATTTCTAAGGTTACAAAAGGACGTCGGTCAATTATTCTATGGGAACTTACACAGGAGACTTCACACATAGCCATATGATATCTTGGATCTGCATAGGCATCTGTTCTAGGCTGCTCTCTGCCCTGTCTTCTCAATTTCATTCTTCGGATGTGTTCCAATGCTTCTGCATGTGCTTCTTCTCGAATTCGCTTTTCCTCCTCTTTACGTTTCTTTGCAGTATTGAGTCGATTTAACATCTCCTCCGTGAGGGGTTCCTGATATAACTTGACTCTGCATCCGCTAATGTAACTAGGAAGAACCATCACCCTCTAGTGTAGCTAATTGAACTCCTCCACTCGTTGAGATCCTATTTATGATCATAGGTCCATAACCTCTCTTCTCTAGTTTCCATGCATGTTGCTTCAAAGTGTAGACTAAAACTAGGTCTCCTGCTTTCAAACCCTTATCCTTCACATGTGCATCAAAGTATGCTTTTTGTCTTTTCTTGGCTGCGTAAATTCGTGCTGCCGCTCTTAATCTTGTTTCACCTAATCATTCAAGGTCAAAGATTCTAGAGGAGAGCTCATGGCCTGTCTAGTCATGCTCTTATGCTACTTTCAATGTAGGTATCAAGAAATACAGTGGTAGCACTGCATTTTGGCCGAATACCATCTGAAAGGGTGTGGCTTGGAGTACCGTTTTATAGGCCACTCGATATGCCCAAACAACATGGTGTAGCTGTTTGTCCCAATCAGAGCGTTTATTATTAACCAATTTTGTCAACACATTGCACAGACTCTTATTGGTGCTTTTGGCTGGCCCATTAGCTTGTGGGTGATAGGGGGCAGACTTCTTGTGTACTAGCAAGAACTCTTGGAGCAGATTTTCAATAACTTCATTCAAGAAGTGAGTGCCTCTATCACTTACTAGCTCGATAGGTAGCACATATCTAGTAAACACATTCTCAAATAAGAACTTAGCTGTCATTTGAGCATCATTCTTCATGGTGGCTTTTACTTCTACCCACTTGGTTAGATAGTCTGTGGCCACAATGATGTATTCAGCATGTGAACCCTTAGCTGGGGGATTAATAGGACCTACAAAGTCTATTCCCCACTTAGAGAATGTGCGTCCACCCATCATAGGTTTCAGTGGCATCTCATCTTTGCATATAAGATACTGAGTTCGTTGGCAAAAGCACACCTCTTCACATAGGTATGGGCATCCATGTGAAGCGTGGGCCACCAAAGACCTGCAAATAGTATTGCCTTGATCACCGGATCTGGACCAAAGTGTCCTCCTACTACACCTTGGTGAGCAGTTTCCAAGATCTTAAGATACTCACTCTCATGGACACATAGCCTTAGATATCCATCTTTTCCACGCTTGTATAGATTATCACCAATGAGTGAGTAATATAGGGCTTCTTTTTCTAGACTTCTTTGTCTCGCCACGGTGATGTCTTGAGGGAATGTTTTCGTCCTTAGAAAGAATACTAATGGTTCACTCCAATCTGGTACTAGAGACACTTGGTACAAAGTAGCATGCTCCACAAGTGATCTAATACAATAGAGTGGGCATTCCTTACACAACTTATGGACATCTGCTTCCATAGTCGGCTAGTGCACTCCAAGTCTTTTCAATGTCTGTAAGGTTCTTTGCCTTGAGTAGTGCTGCTCTAATGCACCCACGTGTGCTAATTGCAACCATTTAGTGTACTCGTCCTCTTCCACACAACAGGCTAATATCCCTTGATCTGTATGCTTGTACATACTCCCTGCCATGATATGGTACTTTTGGGCTTTTAATACCTCCCTATCTCCAATGTTTATTACTGGGTGGTTAGGGTCGTATGTCAATACTGGCACTAATGGCTTAGCCCACTGAGGTACAACTTCCAAATTAAACAACTAAGCATCAGGAAGATCATCTGATACTCCTTTTGGGGACTCTCTAGATGTGAGCCTCGAGAGATGGTCTGTGTTACCATTAGTGTCCATGTGAAAGGCCAAATGGCCACCAGACACTTCTTTGTATATGTTCTTTAATAAAACATATAGTGGCCTGGTCACTCACAGGTGTTGGTGCATTTTACCCAAGCCTACATGCTTGATATATTTGATATCATCCTCATTTGTAAGTCACATGAGTAGTCATGTGAACACCTCTTGTAAAAGAGTTCATTTTTATCTCTTGTAATTGAAAAAAGAAAAAGGAAAAGGATGGCTTACCTCATGCATGATGTAAAAGCAATTTTGTGGCTCTAACTACCAAAACCCACGAGTTTTTGAGCTGAGGGAATATCTCCTAACTTTGGGGATCACTTTTAGGTGGAGCCATTTGAATTCGAATTCAAAACTCCCTCCAAGAATAGCTATAAAAGGAGCAAGAAGGAAGAGGTGATTAGCAAGCCTTGTACGTGACTACTTCATGTCATTTTGTAGAGATTGAAGAGCTTACTTCATAGCTCTATCATTCTACTCCCATTGTGCAAAGATTCATTGCCAATGTGGTTGTAATCATATATGAATTTATACATTTATCATCATTCACTTCTCTATTTTGTTCTCTGCTATACTCACTCAGAATAGTACCTTCAAAAGGTCATATCTCGAGTTGTACTGATTCTTTTTCAGTGATTTAATGTGCGTTGGATAGCTCTTACTGTCTAGTTTTGGTATTTAAATTTCCAAGGTCACTGGATTTATAGTTTTGGAGATATCTGCATTTTACTGCTCATTGGTCTATCTCCACAGAGCCCTGAGAATGGTGGGCATGTTCCAGAAATTGATAAATCTTGTTCTCAGTGCTCAGTCCATCATTTGAAGTGTTTTAACTTGGATTGGGAAGCTTGCTAAGTCTATTTGCTATGCCCCAAAGGAATGTTTCTAATTCCTACCAGGTTGAGAGCACTGTTCATTTTGTCCAGTAGGTGTATGTCCAAAAATAGCAAGTTTTGGGAGCTAGTCATTTCGCAACTAGTCTGTCTTGACTTAAACTTTTGGGATACATGTTCCAAAGTACTTGGCTGATATTTTGGTAGATTTAGGAAGCTTAAAGGGTCTACTAATCAACTCTGAAGTCTCAGTTGGCTGGTGTGAAGCTGGTTGTAGCAGCACCTACTCATCTTTGGATTGCATCCACCATCTCTCTTCACAATGGTATCAGAGCATAGTCAAGCAACATGGGAGATGGATTTCCATCAACAATTGACAAATTGGATCGAAACAACTACCCGGCATGGTCTCTAAGGATGGAGGCTTACCTTCAAGGGAGGAATCTATATGGATTCATATCCGGAGATGAAGCAATGCCAACCATGAGGAACAAAGGGCAACCATCACATGAAGAAGTGGAAGGACTTTCAAATTGGTGTTCGAAGGATGCACTTGCAAGGTCCTATATTCTAAACTCAATCTCTGATTTTCTTTTACCTCATGTCAAGGGATGCAAGACATCAAGAGAGACCTGGAATGCACTTGCTTCTTTCTTCTCTTCCAACACTCGAGCAAGGAAGAACCAATTGTGGATGGAGTTCACAACAATGAAGAAAATCCCAAAGCAAAATGTGACTGATTATGTCACAAAAATGAAGGAGATTTCGGACCAGCTTGGAAGCATTGGAGAGGTAATTGAAGAGGAGCAAATCATAAGACAAATCATGAATGGAATCAAAGCAGACGACAAGTGGGAGTCATTCACAACAACCATGGATTTATACATGGATATGCATGTACCCGACCTCAACACACTCATGGGCCAACTCTTCACTCATGAAGCAAAGATTAGCAAAGGTGGTGAGTCCTCAAGAGGTAATCAAACTTCTACCTTATATTCTGATAAAGCTAAGGTCAAGGACAAGTCAAAGAATAGGAAGAATGAAGATGAAGGAAGCTCTTTCCAAGCAAACTTTGCAGGTAGAGGAAGAGCTAGAGGAAGAGGCAGAGGTGGAAAGCAGGGCAGGGGGAGATTCCAATCATCTCAACCTTGCAACATATGTGGCTTATCTAACCATACTACTGAAGAATGTTTCAGGAACCCGAGGAACTCAAGAGGAAGAGGATTCAATAGAGGTGGCTATGGATCAAATAGAGGTAGATACAATGGAGGCTACAACAACAACAACTACTACAACAACAATTACAACAACAACAACAACAACTATCAAAGTGGCCATAGAGGAAGAAGAGATTACAATAACTATGGAGAGGACCAAAGTCAAGAAGATTCATTATTGATTATGAATCTATCAGCGAAGAAGGGTAAGGATGATGATCACATATTTTTACATTGATTCGGGATGCTCGAACCATGTAGCATGAAATGTGGCTTTACTTTCTGATTTGGAAGATCCTCATAACAAGCATGAAGTGTAGACAAGAGATGACACAAAGCACTTAGTGGAGAAGATAGGTAATGTGAAGACATCAGATGGGAATATGAACCTCTTAAGCAAAGTCTTGTATGTCCCTACAATTACCAAAAATTTAATAAGTGTTGGACAGATTGTTGAAAAAGGATTGCAGGTTAGATATGATCGATTTGGAGCATATGTTGAAGACCCAAGGCAAGGCTTTCGAAGGATTGCCAAAGGAGAAAAGACAGGAAGGCTTTTCACTTTTGAAGTGGAAGATACAAAGAACATAGCTTTGTTTAGCTATGTATCTCAAACTCTAACAGAGTTGGAGATATGGCACAAAAGGCTTGCTCACATTGGTGAGAGGACACTCAAACAGATTTGCAGGGACCAAAGTGTACTTGGTTTGCCTAATATCACAAGGCAACACATGATTTATAAGTGTGAAGCTTGTCAACTCGGCAAGGCTCATAGACAACCTTTCAATAAGAAAGGATACATGTATCAAAATCCTATGGATCTAGTGCACACGGATGTGTGGGGTCCAAGTAAGGAGCCATCTATATCATGCTCAAGATATTATGTGTCTTTCATAGATGATTGTAGCAGGTGGACCATTCTGTTTTTCATGAAGCACAAGGATGAAGTGTTTAATTGCTTTAAGAAGTATATTGCTCTTGTTGAAAACCAAACAAGTAGGACTTTGAAACGACTCAGATCAGATGGTGGAGGAGAATACTTCTCTTCTGAATTTGATGCCTTGTTGCATGAAAGAGGCATTAAAAGGGAAGTCACTACAAGGTATACACCCGAACTCAATGGTGTAGCAGAGAGGAGGAACAGAGCTATTGTCGAAGCAGCAAGGTCCATGCTCAACGAAAAGGGATTGCCAAACTACCTATGGGCAGAGGCTGTGTCTACAGCCACATATCTCATAAATAGACTTCCATCTAAGTCACTAGATGGAACCACTCCATATGAAGTGTGGAATGGAAGAAGACCTAGTCTAGAGCATTGCAAAATCTTTGGATGCTTAGCCTATGCTCACATTCCTTCTCAAGTAAGAGGGAAATTGGATCCCAAGGCAGAGAAGTGTGTATTCATTGGTTATGATCAAAACCAAAAAGGATATAGATTGTACAATCCAACCAATAAAGGATTTTCTGTGAGTAGAGATGTAATTTTTGATGAAAACAAATCATGGTTTGATGATGACAGGAAAGTGAAGTTTCCTTATGACTTGGATGAAGATTTTCCATCACTTCAACCAAAGGAGCCAAAGCAGATTGAAGAAAGTGATTTGGAGATTTTCCTAGAAGACTTGGAAAGACTAAAGCTATGGAAGAAGAAAGGAAAAGCAAAGATGCAGGATGCTACATATGGACCCGAGAGCTCACATCAACCACTTAGAAGGTCTTCAAGGGAGAAGAAGAAACCAATGAGGTTTGGTTATGATACTTCTTTGGTCACCAAGCACTCAATCTACATTGCAAAGGATTCAACCAATGAAGAACCTACCACATTTGAAGAAGCACAAATCAAGAAAGCTTGGAGAGATGCAATGGATGAAGAAATGGAAGCCTTGAAGGATAATGACACTTGGGAGCTTGTACCTAACAAGCCATCTATGAAGATAATCGGATCTCGATGGATATACAAAATCAAGAGGAATCCAGATGGAAGTATAAATAGACACAAAGCAAGGTTATTTGCTAAAGGGTTTGCTCAAACCCATGGTATTGATTATGAGGAGACTTTCTCACCTGTTGCAAAAATGCCTACAATTAGGGTTCTCATTAGTCTTGCTACATCTAGAAATTGGAATCTTTATCAACTTGATGTAAAGAATGCTTTCTTGAATGGATGGATTTTTGAGGAAGTGTATATGGCACAACCTCCTGGATATGAGGATGCACATCATCCTAACTATGTATGCAAACTAAAGAAAGCTTTGTATGGATTGAAGCAAGCTCCAAGAGCTTGGAATTTCAGATTGGTGACTTATTTGCAAGACCAAGGATTCAAAGCTAGCAAGGCGGATACCTCTTTGTTCATAAAGAGGAGTGGATCTGAAGTGATCTATTTATGTGTGTATGTTGATGATATTATTATCACAGACAATGATCTTGAAGGAATCAAACAGGTAAAGAGTCAAATGAAGGAGGAGTTCAAAATAAGTGACCTCGGACCACTCACTTATTTTCTTGGATTGGAGTTGATCTACACAGATTCAGGTATATACATCACACAAAGGAAGTATGTCCATGACATGCTCGTCAAGTTCAAGATGGAAAATACCAAGTGTGCAGGTACACCTATGGAGCAAAATCATAAGCTTAGTGCTTATGAAGGAGAGCCAATTGAAGACATCACAAGCTATCAAAGCTTGGTTGG
Source organism: Ceratopteris richardii (assembly GCA_020310875.1). Classification (NCBI taxonomy): domain Eukaryota; kingdom Viridiplantae; phylum Streptophyta; class Polypodiopsida; order Polypodiales; family Pteridaceae; genus Ceratopteris; species Ceratopteris richardii. The sequence goes on along the minus strand of CM035419.1, from coordinate 16,946,722 downwards.
AAGTTTGAACTATGCAACACTCACAAGGGTGGATATATGCTATAGTGTTAGCATATTGAGTCAGTTTATGCATAAGCCGAGAAGACCACATATGGAAGCGGCCAAGAGAGTCCTCAAGTACCTAAAGGGGACCATGAATGAAGGTTTGTTCTATTCATATACTTCAGATATTGAGCTAAAGGTCTACTCAGATGCAGATTGGGCCGGATCTAAAGATGATAGAAGAAGCACATCCGGGTATATATCATTTGCAGGTTCAAAAATCCTTTTTTTGGTCATCGAAGAAGCAACCAACCGTGGCATTATCTTCTACTGAAGCAGAATATAGAGGTTTGGCTAATGCAACTCAAGAAATCATGTGGTTAAAGTCTTTGTACACAGATCTTGGACTTCATTCTTCAACACCTCATATTTTTGGTGACAACACAAGCTCACTACATCTAGCAGCTAATCCGGTATACCATGCTAGAACCAAGCATATTGAAGTCCACTACCATTACGTAAGGGAGAAGCTAATGAGCAAGGATATTCAACTATCCTATGTCTCTACAGATATGCAATGTGCCAACATGTTGACTAAAGCTCTTGATGGTACAAAATTAAGTAGATTCAAGTTGATGATTGGCTTGCAAGAAATCAAGGACAATTGAAGACTTATTTGAAGGTCAAGCATGTTAGGCTTGAGGGGGACCTGTTGGTGCATTTTACCCAAGCCTACATGCTTGATATATTTGATATCATCCTCATTTGTAAGTCACATGAGTAGTCATGTGAACACCTCTTGTAAAAGAGTTCATTTTTATCTCTTGTAATTGAAAAAAGAAAAAGGAAAAGGATGGCTTACCTCATGCATGATGTAAAAGCAATTTTGTGGCTCTAACTACCAAAACCCGTGACTTTTTGAGCTCAGGAATATCTCCTAAATTTGGGGATCACTTTTAGGTGGAGCCATTCGAATTCGAATTCAAAACTCCCTCCAAGAATAGCTATAAAAGGAGCAAGAAGGAAGAGGTGATTAGCAAGCCTTGTACGTGACTACTTCATGTCATTTTGTAGAGATTGAAGAGCTTACTTCATAGCTCTATCATTCTACTCCCATTGTGCAAAGATTCATTGCCAATGTGGTTGTAATCATATATGAATTTATACATTTATCATCATTCACTTCTCTATTTTGTTCTCTGCTATACTCACTCAGAATAGTACCTTCAAAAGGTCATATCTCGAGTTGTACTGATTCTTTTTCAGTGATTTAATGTGCGTTGGATAGCTCTTACTGTCTAGTTTTGGTATTTAAATTTCCAAGGTCACTGGATTTATAGTTTTGGAGATATCTGCATTTTACTGCTCATTGGTCTATCTCCACAGAGCCCTGAGAATGGTGGGCATGTTCCAGAAATTGATAAATCTTGTTCTCAGTGCTCAGTCCATCACTTGAAGTGTTTTAACTTGGATTGGGAAGCTTGCTAAGTCTATGTGCTATGCCCAAAAGGAATTTTTCTAATTCCTACCAGGTTGAGAGCACTGTTCATTTTGTCCAGCAGGTGTATGTCCAAAAATAGCAAGTTTTGGGAGCTAGTCATTTCGCAACTAGTCTGTCTTGACTTAAACTTTTGGCATACATGTTCCAAAGTACTTGGCTGATATTTTGGTGGATTTAGGAAGATTAAAGGGTCTACTAATCAACTCTGAAGTCTCAGTTGGCTGGTGTGAAGCTGGTTGTAGCAGCACCTACTCATCTTTGGATTGCATCCACCATCTCTCTTCACAACAGGCTGTAAGTTCGACTGCATTTGTAAGACCTAAGAAGTCTGTCTTCGTGCTCCCTGTGTACTGTGTTTTTTTGCGTATTCTACAGCCTCTGTGCGGAGTATTGTGTGCTGCCTCAGGAGCTCGGTTTTCTACTCCGAGCATATCATCGTAGAGCTCTCGAGAAGGAGAGCGCACTGTGGTGCATCTCCATCGAAATAATTCACTGGAGCTCTCGAGAAGGAGAAGCGCACTGTGGTGCATCGCTATCGAAATACTTCACTGGTATCAAAGCAGTTCGAGGCAAAAGCTTTGTTCCTTTTGTGCGAGCGAAGCGAGCACACCCCCCCCCCCCCCCCCTCCAAGGCTTTATCCAAAAAAACCTTACGATTAAGGCGATGACCAAGGCATAGACCTTGGCATACCTTGTCATCCGAGCCACCAAAGTCACCGTTGGCGCCGTTGGCACCATTGGCTGCGTGCAAGGGAGGACCTCAACGATCAAGGAATATAGAGGTTCCCGGTACTTCCCGGGAGGTCACCCATCCCAGTACTGTTCCCCCTAGAGCTCGGTTAACCGTGGCAATCTCTTGCCACTAAGCTACACCCTTGTGGTGTTTGAAGAAGGGGAAAGACTAAGGTTGACATTACCTTGAACAAGTTTTGGTCCCGCAAAGCTTCATTTTTTGCTTTCAAAGCCTATTTCTGAAGCAATTTTGGGGTGTTTTTGGAGCCATTTCGGAGTACTTTTGCACATAGTTCTCTTCACATAGGTCCAAGAACATCAAGAAGAGTGTTCCTTGTACTTCTCATAAAATAAATATCAACCTTTGGGGCTGTATTTTCATCCACACTCGTAAAACTACAGGTTTCTCGAGGGGTTTTCAGTTTTGGTGGGAGCAATCACTGCAAATTTATGCAGTTTTTTAAAGCCGAAAACATCAGAGTGGTCATTGATATAGCGGAGTCAGTGATTCACTATGCAGGTAGACATGTCAATACTTGCAGTTTTATGATACTTTGACACTGGTCATATGCTAATTTTGTAGAGGATACTCTGGCAAAAATTTTCCAGATTTTTGGTTTAGTCAACTATACAGTGGTCGATTTACTCCTTGAGACACTTACTTGTTGGTGTTTGGACTCTTCTATCTCCATTATCATTCTATTCAGTTCTCTACGATCATGGCATCAGAGGTCTCAGGCACATCCGGTGGATCACAGTCTAGTGCTAGTGTTCCGAGGAGGAGCTATAACTTGCAGGACAAAGACCATTTTGAGATCCAAAAATTTGATGGCACAAACTTTGCTCTATGGAAGAATCAGATTAAAGATGTGCTGATTCAGAGGAGGCAATGGAAGCCAGTAAATGGGATTTCAAACAAGCCTGCTGACATGGATGAAGATGATTGGGATGAGTTAGATGAAATGGCCAGGTCTACCATTCGCTTGCACCTGGCAGATAATGTTTACTTTACAATATTAGACTGTGAAAGTGCAGAGGAGCTTTGGAAGAAGTTATGCAATACATATGAAAAAGAGACGGCATCAAATAAAGTGTATTTGATGAGAAAATAATATGACCTTTGTATGAAGGACACAAATAGTGTTGCTTCTCATCTAAATGAGTTTGATGCTATATTCTCCCAGTTACAGGCTCAAAAAATGGATATGGATAATGAAATGAAAGCAGTATTGCTGTTATGCACCCTGCCATCATCATGGGATAGGTTTTGCACAGCTATTAGCAACAGTGCATCTGGTGGTAAACTCGTCTATGATGACATATGTGGAGCACTCTTGAGTGAGGAGATTCGTAGAAAATCTATGGTTGGCACTCAAAGTGGAGATGCATATAATGTTCGTGATTCTTACCAAGGAAAGAATCAACAATGTGGCAGGAGCAAGAACAAGGAAAAGAATGGTCAACGGAATAAGAGTAGAAGTAAATCAAGGAAGAGGGATATCGAATGCCATTATTCTCATAAGAAAGGACACATGAAGAAAGACTGTTATGCATTAAAGAATGCTAAAGGTAAAGGACAAAATGTTGATGGGCATGTTAAACAGTTACTTGCACCATCTACTTCGACTGGGAAGATTGAAGAAATTAATGCTATTTCTGATGATGCTGATGTGTTGACACTTGATAGTACTATGCCATCTGAGACACTTATGGCTGATTCTCTTTCCCACACCTGGCTGCTAGATTCTGGTGCTTCTTTCCATGTGACACCACATAAAGAATGGTTCTCTAATTATCAGCAAAGTCTCTTGGTACCGTGAGACTTGGTGACTCTTACCAGTGTGATGTTGTGGGGATTGGAGATGTGGTTGTGCAGTTCATTGATGGTCCAAAATTTGCTATGCATAATGTACGCCATGTACCTCAGTTATCACATAGTTTCATGTCAGTTGATCAACTTGATGACCTTGGTTACAAGGTGGTCTTCTATGCTCACTCCTTTCGTATATCAAAGGGCAATATGGTTATTGCAAAAGGAAGCAAAGTTGGCTCACTTTATCCTTTATTTGTATCACAGAAAGAACACTTGTTAGCTGTTACTGAACAGCCTATGGCTTGTATTTGGCATGGTCCTTTGGGCCATATATCTCATAGTGGAATGGAAAATCTTTCTCGTTTTGGCTACTTACTTGTGTTATCTTTCTCTGATTTTTCATTTTGTGAGCATTGTCAATATGGAAAGCAAACCAGAAATGTGCATAGAATGCACATTGACTCTTCAATTCAGCCTTTAGATCTCGTTCATACAGATGTGTGTGGTCCTATGCCCACTAGGTCCTTAGGTGGTTCTCTTTACTTTGTCACTTTCATAGATGATGCTACTAGAAAAGTCTGGGTATATCCTATCAAATCAAAGGATGATGTATTCCCTACTTTCAGAAAATGGCTCCCTTCAGTTGACACTAAAAAAGGAACTAAGCTTAAGGCTTTACGTTCAGATAATGGGGGTGAGTATACCTCACATGAATTCAACCTTTTCTATCAGTCTAGAGGGATTCCTAGAGAGTTTACAGCTCCTTCTACCCTAGTACATAATGATGTAGCTGAGAGGATGCATAGGACTATTCAAGATAGAGTAGTCTCTATGTTGCATCATGCAAACCTCTCACAAGGTTTTTGGGCAGAAGCATTATTGACTGCAGTTCATGTGATTAACCTTTCACCTAGTACTGCCAAAGGTCTGAAAGTGGCACAAGAGTTATGGACAGGGAAACCACCATATTATGATCATCTTCGAGATTTTGGGTGTGAAGCATATGTTCATATACCCAAGAATCTTAGACAAAAGTTGGACCATAAGTCAAAGAAATGCATTTTTCTTGGATATGGTCGAGAAGGACAATTTGGATATCGCTTATGGGATCCTGAAACATGGTCAGTGATCAGAAGTAGTGATGTCATTTTTAATGAGTCTAAGATGCATAAACAGCCCATTAAGGAGGTTGAAGTGAGAAGAGTGGTGTTTGAGGATACTAGTCCTCCGGTTAGCATGCATAAAAATGCTGCACATAGGGATGTTCAAGAGAATGTCCATTCAGATCAGTCTGCACATGTTCCTGTTCAACAACCATTGAGACGTTCTGCACATGTCTCATATCCACTTGATAGATATGTTCCAGGTTTAGATTTTGTTATGCTAACAGATGCCGGTGAGCCTTCTTGCTACAAAGAGGCTATGCAGACAGAGGATCATGTCAAGTGGGAGCGTGCCATGAAGAGTGAGTTGGATTCTATTCACAAGAATGGTACTTGGGACTTAGTACCTTTGCCAAAGGGCAGGAAAGCTTTACCATGTAAATGGGTATATAAGCTGAAATTCACATCAGATAGTGCTTCTCCAAAATATAAAGCATGACTTGTTGCAAAGGGTTTTTAAGCAACAACATGGTGTCGATTTTGAGGAAATCTTCTTTCCAGTGGTCAAGATGACTACTTTGTGCATGTTTCTTGGATTCGTTGCAATGGAGGACTTAGAGCTAGTCCAAATGGATGTGAAAAAAGCTTTCTTGCATGGAGATCTTACAGATGAGATCTATATGGAACAACCAGAGGGTTATGTAGTTCCTGGCAAGGAAACTCTAGTTTGTAAGCCCAAGAAGAGCTTGTATGGACTTAAATAGTCTCCTAGACAATGGTACCAAAAGTTTGATGCTTTTATTATGTCCCAAGGCTATTCTCGGAGCAATGAGGATCATTGTCTCTACACAGAGAGATGTTCTGATGGCAGCTTGATATGCTTGATACTTTACGTCGATGATATGTTGATTGTTGGGAAGTCCTCTTATGATTTGTCAATTCTCAAAAAGAAGTTGAGTCAAACATTTGATATGAAGGATTTGGGGGATGCCAAACATATTCTTGGCATGCACATTACTCGTGATAGGAGTAAAAGATGCATATACTTGTCTCAAAGTGAGTACATATCCAAAGTACTTCACTGATTCAATATGCAGGGTGGAAAGGCATTGAGTACACCTTTACCCACATATGTGAAATTGAGCAAGAATGACTGCCCCAAATCAGATGAGGAAAAGGAATTCATGAACAAAATTCCCTATCAGTCTGCTGTTGGTAGTCTCATGTATGCTATGGTAGCTACGAGACAAGACATTGCATTTGCAGTGGGAGTTGTGAGCAGATATATGTCTAATCATGGCAAGAAACATTGGGAAGTGGTCAAAATGATTTTGAGATATCTGAGTGGCACTAAGGACAAGTGTCTATGCTTAGGTAGAGGGAAAGCATCCATTATTGGTTACACAGATTCTGACTATGCTGGTTGTGTAGACAATCGTAAGTCTACATCAGGGTACAATTTTCATTTTGCTGGAGGTGCTATCTCTTGGAGATCTCGACTTCAAGAATGTACAACTGTTTCCACCACAGAAGCAGAGTATGTTGCATTAAGTGAGGCATGTAAGGAAGCATTGTGGCTTTCTTGTCTTGCTTGTGATATGGGTTTACCTCAGCATGTACCTCACTTGCTTAGTGATAGTCAAAGTGCCATTGCTTTGGCTAAGAATCCGGTCTATCATGCAAAGACCAAGCACATTGAGGTGAGGTATCACTTCATTAGAGATTGCTTAGCCACTGAGAGCATTATTCTTGAGAAGGTTCACACTCGAGATAATGCTGCAGATGCTTTGACTAAAGCTCTACCACAGGATAGCTTTCAACACTGTTGTCACTTGATGGGGATTAGTTGATTCTTGATCTTACGCAGTCACTTGTATACTGTGTAACATGCCCATCAGGTGGGAGGTATAGTTTGTATACTTACACTTAGGTATTCTTTATCATTCTTTATTTTTTCTCCCATAGTTACTCTGGCCATATTGGCCTTTAGTGGGAGATTGTTATCATTAGTGTCCATGTGAAAGGCCAAATGGCCACTAGACACTTCTTTGTATATGCTCTTTAATAAAACATATAGTGGCCTGGTCAGTCACAGACTGTAAGTTCGACCGCATTTGTAAGACCTAAGAAGTCTGTCTTCGTGTTCCCTATGTACTGTGTTTTTCTGCGTATTCTACAGCCTCTGTGCGGAGTACTGTGTGCTGCCTCAGGAGCTCGGTTTTCTACTCCGAGCAGATCGTTGTGGAGCTCTCGAGAAGGAGAGCACACTGTGGTGCATCGCCATCGAAATACTTCAGTCTGCTCTCAAGTGAGTCCTACTTTTACTGACCACTACCTTAAAGTCGTATTCCATTAGCAAGAGGAACCATCTTACTAATCTGCCTGTATTGCATGGCTTGTTCACTAAGTACAACAATGCCTGATGGTCTGTAAAAAATTTAAACTTATTTGTAAGAAAATAGTGTCTAAAGTTTTTAACCGCATATACCATGCCTAATCCTTCTTGTTCGGTGGTCGTATAGTTTCGTTCAGCTGCATTCAATTGTCTACTAGCATAGGCAATTGGGAGGTCCATATTACCTTCACTAGTGGGTTGTGCGAGTACACATCCAATAGCATAATTGGATGCATCTATGTGAACATGAAAGGGCTTATTCCAATCTGGTGTGGTTAAGATTGGTGCTGAACACAATCTTCTCTTGAGCTCATTGAAGGAGTTTTCACATTCATCAGTCCACTCAAAATTGGTCAAAAGTCCATACAAAGGCTTTGCTATGATGGTATACATGTGTATAAAACGCCGATAATATCCACAATGCCCCACGAAAGCTTGTACTTCCTTGACGTTCTTTGGCCTATGTAGTTCTGCAATAGCTCTCACTTTCTCCTCATCCGTGGATATGCCATTCTTTGACACTATGTGTCCTAGAATCTTGCCTTCCCTGACCATAAAAACACACTTTTCTGGGTTCAGGAAGACTTGATATTCTCTACATTTGTCACAGATTTGCCTAAGGTATATGTGTCTGTCTAATGTTGGAATGGGCATAGAGATCATCAACATAGACTTCCAAATTCTTCCTCAAGAACTCTTTAAACACATGGCACATCAGCCTCTGAAAGGTGACAGGCGCATTGGTGAGACCAAAGGGCATTACTCTAAAGGCGAATATGCCCCTTCTGTGGCAAAAGCCGTCTTATGCTGATCTTTCGGAGCTATGGCTACCTGATTGTAGCCAGAAAATCCATCAAGGAAGCTGTACACTTCCTTGCCTGCCACTCTTTCTAGTAGATGCTCGGTAATCGGAAGTGGATAGTTATCTCGAATGGTGGCTGCATTAACCTTCTTCAAATTAATGCATACACGTAGCTTTCCATTCTTCTTGGGCACCACTACGATGGGGGATACCCATTCAATGTGCTCAATTTCATAGATAATCTAGCTTCCACCAAACGATCTATCTCTTCTTTGATCTTGGCAGCATAATTATCATTATATGTGTAAGGCTTTTGTTTAGAGGGTTTGGCATATGAGGTCATGGGAATTGTGTGTGAGCATATGTCAGGGTCCACACCTTTCAAATCCTTGTAACTCCAAGCGAATACATCTCTGTATTCTCTTAGCAAAGCTACCAACTCTTGCTCTTCTTCTTCTGTCAAGTCATGCCCTATGTAAGTGCATCTCTCTTCTCCTTCTTCTATGGCTACAACTATTTTCTTGGTGGTTTCCTTCTTATCATAGGCCTCTCCTACTTGTTCATCCCGTTTATGCATTCTTATCATGACTCTCATATCGTCTATCTCATACTTCTTGAAGTTTTCAGGGACCTCAAACAAAGATTCTTCCTCTTCTGACATGGGTTCTTTCTTCTTTCTTTTCTTGCCTTCACTCTTGATGGCCACTTGTGTGGTTAACCTCAAACCATTCATAATTTATCCGTGTCTCTGAGGGTAAGCTTCTACTTCATAGAAGTATTCTTCATCTGATGCAAAAGGTGGGTACATAATGATTGATTCTAGATCGGAGTCACTTGCGTCCTCGAATGCATCAGTACCAGGTTCGCATTCTTCTAAAACCGAATCTCCCATAATTGGCTCTATTGTGAAGACTGAAATGTCATAGCCATCCTCATCACAGTGGGGTGTCCATTGTTCTTCATTGATGGCTACATCCATTGTTGCTAAGATTTCTGCCCAGCCGTGAGAGGTAAATTCTTCGTCGGGAAATACTACAGGTGCATAGATTGAGTCTTGAATTGATCTATGGGTTTCCTTAGCACCTATCTCTCTAGTGTTTTCTCTCTTCTCTTCTTCTATGGCTAATTTGCACATCCACAAGTGAGTGTCTTCATGCATCCATGAGGTTCTTGATCCTATGGAGTGCACTGACTCAGTATCATCTTTGGCTCTATGGATGGGATTCCATTGAATAGGCGGTACATCTCTATGAGAATAGTCCTTGAGATTAACTTTGGTCGTGACACCTAAATGTTGCAAGTACAAGGAATTGGTTCCCCAATCTTGTACCACTTGCAACTATCGCATAAATGGCCTTCCCAAAATCATCTCATAGGCTTGATTTTTGCTAAAGTCACATATAGCAAAGGTATGCTCAAACTCTATACCACACGTAGTGAGAGTTATCCCTTCTAGCAGTCCTAAGGGCCTTTCTATGTGACCATCGGCCATCTGCAATTTCATTCTCGTTGGCCTGAGTGTTGGCTTGCCCCAACGCCTCTATAGGGAAGTGGTAGCAATTGCAACTCCTGCACCCGAACCCTAAATTGCTTTGGTAGTGTACCCCTGATGGGTAATGGGAAGATACATGTTTCCCTCTTCTCCTTCACTCATGTCTCCTATCTTATCCAAAGGTATTTTTGGCACCGTTCTATGCGAACCTACTTGGGAATGAGGCTTTGCTACTTCTAGCACTTGATTGGCTACATGTTTCCATAGTTCTAGCCTAACCTTGAGTAACTCTTCTAAAGTGAGATTGCACTGCACTTTAGTGTTCTTTACAACCTCTGTGTTCCTAGGTATGACTGATGTTGATGTATGAAACACCACAAGAAATGAATTAATGTGACACTAGAACACCTCTATGGTCACCATTAACTCATTGCCACTCCAAACTTTGAGAAATGAGAGCCTAAAGTGAGAACTTTGCTTCTACAGAAATTCCTAGTCACCGAAATAACATACCTTCAGTATTTTGCTAATTTCTCTTAGCTCAAGTATTATTTCTCCATGAAACTGTATAGGCTGAAACTAGAAGAGTAGAGCTTTCCAACAAGCTATCATATGCATCAAACGGATCTCTAGAACTCAAGTTATGGCTCTCACAAGATGACCCTGTATGACCTTCCAAAACTGGAAATTTTACCTGTTTTAGTAAGAGCGCCTATTTAAAATTAGAATTCGATGCCTAACATCGACTTGCAACGAGAATTCGATGCCGGGCATCGACTTGGGATGTTTGTGGCCACTTTTCAGCAGGGATTCGATGCCGGGCATCGACTTCCTGCATAAAGTCTTGATCTTTTGGACACCAAAACTATAGGTGATTTCATGCACACTTACAATATGACTTATCAACTGGAATTCGATGCCAGGCATCGAGTTGCTCCAACAACATCATCTTTTCAAGAAGATTTGGCAGTAGATAAAAATCAGATATGAAGATAAGGACTTATCAAGTGAGATTCGATGCCACGCATCGACTTGCTTGGAAAACTTCAACCTTTCAAATCATTACACAGAAGACAAACACTGGAGATGGAGGAAGAAGACTTATACACAGAACTTTAACTAGTTCTTGTCATAACTATGAAAACTCAGAAGCTTACAAGTGCTTTCTCGCTCAGAGAAGCCCGACTATACTCGGTCATACAAAAATGAGTTCTTCTCACTTTCTCATTGTCTTCCTTCTTCTTCTCACCGCGTCAGTTGATACTAACTAACTTATATAGATTTTCTCATTCCCGTGACTTTTAAAAAACTTCTAGAACTAAAGTGAACTAACTTTACAAGTATAATACATTTGTGAATTTGTCCCTTCACATAGGCATGTGGTTTTCTTCTAAAGCTTTGACCCTCAAATATATGTCCAATTAGTGATTGTTTCTCCAACAGCTCCCCCTCAATCACTAATTGACATTCTCTGTTTCTTCATATCATCTTCTTTTTCTTTTACTCCTGCCATGCTTTTGAATCTGCTGGTCTTCACACCATCCAAGCTCTTTGTCATTATGTCTGCTAACTGATCTTTAGTAGAAATGTACTCCACTTCAATCTCCTTCTCCATTACCTTTTCTCTGAGAAAATGATACTGTATCTCTATGTGCTTTGTCCTTGCATGAAATACTGGATTTGCTGCAAGATAAAGTGAACTCATATTATCTCCATGTATTATAGGTGTACCTTGATCAATGCCTAAGCTCTTGAACAATGTCTGCATCCATATGACTTCCTTAGCTGCTTCCACAAGTCCTTTGTACTCTACTTCAGTTGATGATAATGCTACTGTATGTTGTTTCTTTGAACACCAACTTACAAGCTTATCACCAATATATATCATGTAACCATGAGTTGATCTTCTGTCATCTTGATTACCTTCCCAATCTGAATCACTATAGGCTCTCAACTTCAAATCTGATGTAAAAGGATAATATAATCCTTCCTTTATAGTTCCTTTGATATATCTGAGAACTCTTTGACCTGCAATCCAATGTGGGTCCTTTGGACAATGCATGAATTGTGACAAAACTCCCACTGCATAACTAAGATCAGGTCTTGTTAGTGTAGCATAAATCAAACTACCCACAAGAGATTGATACTTCCTCATATCTTTGTAGTCTGCACCATCATATTTACTGAGCTTGTGATTAACTTCAAGTGGAGTTGAAGCTTCTCTGCAATTTTCCATATCAAACTTCTTCAATAGATTCAGAAGATACCTTTCTTGTGATACATATATGCCATGATCTGTATAAGTGACTTCCATTCCAAGAAAGTATGATAACTTTCCTAGGTCACTGATCTTGAATTCTTTTTCAAGTAATCTCTTTACCTCCTTGATTCCTTCATCTGAAGTACCTGTGATTATAATGTCATCTACATAAATACAAATGTAGATTGTACCTTCCTCTGTTCTTTTGATAAGTAGACTTGATATCCAATTGACTTAGGGTCCATCCTTTTGAAGCTGCAATAGCAATGATTGTCCTTATAGTTGTCATCTTAGCTACGGGACTGAATGTCTCATCATAATCTATGCCATAGGTCTGGGCATAGCCTTTCACCACCAATCTAGCTTTGTATCTGGCTATACTTCCATCTACAAGTTTCTTCACTTTATAAACCCATTTATTTCCAATTACTTTCTTACCATTTGGTTTAGGAACAAGTTCCCATGTCTTGTTCTCCTCCACTGCATTGAACTCTTCCTTCATTGCTTCTTCCCATTGCTTCTTACCTTTAGCTTCATCATAGTTATGAGGTTCTTCATCATCTTTGACCATATATGCATAGTTCTTCTGAGTTATGTAAGAAGTATCATAAGAATACCTTTCTGGTTGTCTTCTAGTCCTGCTTGACCTTCTTGGTTCACATTCTTCATAAGTTTCTGGATACACCTCTTCATCAAATATAGGAGCTTCTTCATTCCTTCTTGTTAATCCACTTGTGGATGTACTTGCTTGCATATAGTCTTCATCTCTATTTACCTGCACAATTGATTTTCCTTTCTCACATCTTCTTACCTCTTCTTCAAATTCTTTAGCTATGTGACTTTGATCTGCATACCAACTTTTCTGTTCATCAAATGTAACATCTCTAGAAATAAGAAATTGTTTGGTTAGAGGATTCCACAACCTGTAACCCATCTGCTTTTCATCATAACCAATGAACACATATTTTTCTGCCTTTGGTTCAAGTTTATGCCTAAGTTGTGATGGCACATAAGCATATGCAATTGATCCAAACACTCTACAATGATCTAGTGTTGGTTTCTTACTCCACCAAGCTTCATATGGAGTCATACCATTGAGAGCTGCACATGGTAATCTATTCATAAGATATGTAGCTGTATTTACAGCTTCAGCCCAAAGATAATTTGGACAATTCTTCTCCTTCAACATAGCTCTAGCAAACTCAACCAAAGTCCTGTTCCTTCTTTCTGCTACACCATTTTGTTGTGGTGTATACCTGCAAGTTATTTCTCTCTTAATACTTGCATTCCAAAGATAATCATTGAACTCTTGGGAGAAGTATTCTCCCCCTCCATCAGACCTCAGTCTTTTAAGCTTTTGACCTGTTACTCTCTCTACATATGCATGAAAATGCTTGAAGGCTCCAAACACTTCTGATCTTTCCTTCAAAACATATAATGTTATCCATCTTGTAGCATCATCAATGAAAAGAACATAATACCTTGAACCACTGATAGATCCTTCTTTTGTTGGTCCCCATACATCTGTATGAATGAGCTCAAGTACTCCATCATGTTTGAATCCTTTCTTCTGAAATGGTAACCTATGTGCTTTACCCATTTGACATGCTTCACATTTATAAACCATATGTTGACTTTGCACATTTGGTAATCCTAGTACAAACTGATTAGCAACCATAGCTTTAATTCCTCTTTCATTAAAATGACCTAATCTCTTATGCCAGAGATCAAGTTCTGTAATCACTCCTTCACCATGTGTGAGCAAAGCTTGACCAATGTTCCCTTGCACTCTTAAAGTAAAGAGTCTACCTTCTTTCTTACCAGAGACAATCTGATTATATCCATTCTCTGGATCTTCAACAAATACTCCTTCATTTGTAAACCTGACTTGAAAACCTTTTTCAACTATCTGTCCCACACTAATCAAGTTTTTAGGTATTGTAGGAACATACAAAACATTGGTTAGCAAATCTGCTCCATTCTTGCATTTCACTTTTCCAATTGAATGTACACTATGTCTGGTATTATCACCTGTTTGAACTGTGTGACTAGAAATGCCTTTTTCCAATTTTGACATCAATTCTATGTTTCCTGACAAATGATTAGAACATCCAGAGTCAATGTAAAATACCTTTAGATCTTCTTTATCTGATGTGCTGATTGAATTCATCATCAATGATGTATGACTTTCATTCTGTGTGTCATTTGCATAGTTGTAGTAGGTGGTGTTGTAGGATTGATTCTGTCCCCAACTTCTTCCTCCACCTCTACCATAGCCTCCTCTTTGACTTTGTCTACCTCTTTGAAAATTACTTTGATATCTTCCACCTCGACCTCTGCTATTGTTGTTTTGATTCTGGTTTGATCCTTGTTGGTTGTGCCAACAGTCATGATCCAAATGATTACTCAATCCACAGATCCAACAAGCCTTTTTGTTGTTATTTTGATTACCTCTTCCTCTTCCAAAACCTCTTGCTCTTCCTCTGCCAGTGCCTTTACCTCTTGCATAATAAACTTGAGAAGTTGACTCTTCTTCATCCTTTGCTTTACCTTTATCTCCTTTCTTCTTGTTCTTCTTGTACATTGCAGAACTTTGTCCTTTATCTCCATCTCCCTTCAAGTCTTGCTCATATGTGAGCATCAAACCAAGCAACTGGTTCAAATCTGGAACATAATGATTTAATGAAAGTTCTGTTGATAAGACAAAAGGTTTCCACCTTTCATCCCCTCTCAAACCTGCAAGTAGCTGAGCAATCAATCTGTGATCTTCAACATCTTCATCTATGGATCCAAGACTATCTGCAAGATCCTTCATCTTAGTGACATAATCACTAATACTTTGACTTGGCTTCTTCTTGAATGTTGTAAACTCTGACCATAGACTTGCTTTCCTTGCTTTAGTAGTGCTTTGGAAATGATACTCCAATGCATTCCATATATCTTCAGATGATTCCAGTCCTCTGATGTGTGGTAGCAAATGATCAGAGATTGTATTGTAGATGTAGGCTTTTGCACTTGCATCCTTCTTCTGCCAATGCTTTAAAGCATCTAGTTCTTCTTTCTTTGGTCGGCTTTCATCTTCGAATACTGGCTTCTCTTCTTCACCTGTAACATATATCATGAGATCCTTACTCATAAGTAAGGCTTCCATTCTCATTACCCATGCGGGGTAATTATCTCTGTCCAGTTTGTCAATGGAAATATGATCTACCATAGTTCTTTCCTTCTGCTGCAACTTGTGAGCTTAAAGGATAAAGGATAATACCTTTTGAAGTTCTTTGTGTATGAGGATACTTTTGAAGTAACCTTTTGATGCCTTGTGTCTTCAAATGCTTCACCTTTGAAACTTTAATGGAAAACTTTACAAAACTTCTCGTACCTTTGTCGTCTTCTGCTCTCGAGAATCTTTTTGCTCTGATACCACTTGTTGATGTATGAAACACCACAAGAAATGAATTAATGTGACACTAGAACACCTCTATGGTCACCATTAACTCATTGCCACTCCACACTTTGAGAAATGATAGCCTAAAGTGAGAACTTTGCTTCTACAGAAATTCCTAGTCACCGAAATGACATACCTTCAGTATTTTGCTAATTTCTCCTAGCTCAAGTACTATTTCTCCATGAAACTTTATAGGCTAAAACTAGAAGAGTAGAGCTTTCCAACAAGCTATCATATGCATCAAAGGGATCTCTAGAACTCAAGTTATGGCTCTCACAAGATGACCCTGTATGACCTTCCAAAACTGGAAATTTTACCTGTTTTAGTAAGAGCGCCTATTTAAAATTAGAATTCGATGCCTAACATCGACTTGCAACGAGAATTAGATGCCGGGCATCGACTTGGGATGTTTTTGGCCACTTTTCAGCAGGGATTCGATGCCGGACATCGACTTCCTGCATAAAGTCTTGATCTTTTGGACACCAAAACTATAGGTGATTTAATGCACACTTACAATATGACTTATCAACTGGAATTCGATGCCAGGCATCGAGGTACTCCAACAACATCATCTTTTCAAGAAGATTTGGCAGTAGATAAAAATCAGATATGAAGATAAGGACTTATCAAGTGAGATTCGATGCCACGCATCGACTTGCTTGGAAAACTTCAACCTTTCAAATCATTACACAGAAGACAAACACTGGAGATGGAGGAAGAAGACTTATACACAGAACTTTAACTAGTTCTTGTCATAACTATGAAAACTCAGAAGCTTACAAGTGCTTTCTCGCTCAGAGAAGCCCGACTATACTCGGTCATACAAAAATGAGTTCTTCTCACTTTCTCATTGTCTTCCTTCTTCTTCTCACCGCGTCAGTTGATACTAACTAACTTATATAGATTTTCTCATTCCCCTGACTTTTAAAAAACTTCTAGAACTAAAGTGAACTAACTTTACAAGTATAATACATTTGTGAATTTGTCCCTTCACATAGGCATGTGGTTTTCTTCTAAAGCTTTGACCCTCAAATATATGTCCAATTAGTGATTGTTTCTCCAACAACTGAGTCTTCGTTTCTTACCATGACTGTGGGTGCTCTCATGCAAGTAGACTTTGCTTCCCATGGGCCTGTGAAATGGGGTAGTTCTTGTAAGGAGTTAGACTCGAAGTCTAATCTCTCATGAGACTGGGTACTCTCCGGCTCCTCATAAATGGAAGGAATATCTTGTGGGAATTGATCATGCGTGTCATCCACGAGTTCAATGGGAGGAGGAACTTCACTCTCTTCAGCCCATTTCTCTTCTTGAATCTCTCATAAGAACTCTGGTGAGTATCGATTCATAGAAGAAGATGTGTCTAGTTCTGTGGAGTTAGGCACATAAGCTTCCTGGGGGGGAATGCTCATTCTTTTGCTTGCCTTGTCCTTACTTTGAGAGGCGGGATCCTTTTTTGACTGTGCAATCAGCCTCTCCAATCTTTCTAACAGTCCATCAAAGTGTAATTGTGTCTTAGCTGAATTAGAAAAGTTAAAGAGGCGACTGGCTTCAAACATGGTTTGAGCCAATTCCACCATCTTAGCACAAATTTTAGTTCGTTCAAGCTCTAGTTCCGCTCTAGGGTAACACTTTTCATGATCGGTTATGTTTGGCCCTTCTTGGATTTTGGCTTGATATGCCTTGAGCATCATGTTTAGGTCCTCGGGAGTGGGATCTGCTAGGACTGATCCTACTCTAGGGGGTGGTGGGATTTTCTGAGGTGGGTTGAATGGTGGTGGATTGGAAGGCGATGGAATTGGTGGTGGTGGAGTGGTATGAGAGGGAGATTGAGATGTGAGTTCAATTATCCTGGCTCTCGTTTCTCTTAGACTTTCCTCGAGTTCACTCATCTTCTTTTCCCATTGTCTTTTCATCTCTCATGGCTATCTTTCCAGGCTCTCGTCCGTTTCTTGGTTATGCTCTCAGTTTCACTAACCTCGGAACCCTTTTCTTGGACTAATCCTTGGTTTTGCTGCGTAGCTTGAGCTCTAGTAACCACTTGCACTGCTGCAGTGGAAGTTACACTCCCTGAAGAGTCTATGACTAACCCAATAACGTTGATAGGAGTGATTTTTGGCATATTATTGGGATTCTTCGAGCGATCTCGTAAGAGATGCTCCTTTCCGCAATCTTGACACAAGCCTTGAATTGTCACCGATCGGGGTTGTGTGGGGGTAGGCGTTGGACAATCACGAATGAGGTGATCTCCCTGACATCAGTAGCATGGTCCTCTAGGGAATGAGGGTCTTACTTGCCTAGGTTGAGGTCTAGGGTTGGGATTTGTGTACATGATATTTGCATACTTTGGATCCTAACTAGGTTCACTTGGTTCTTCACAATAGTAGGACTCACTATGCTCAGGTGACTGCATGTAGTAGGCATGGGGGCTATCAATATGTGTAGAATCAAAACTCTGATCACTGGGGTCACCTTTTGAAAGCAATGGTGTTACTGGCACTATGGCTCTATTCAAATTCTCTTCTATAGCTGCGTACTTTACTAGAATCACATTAGCTGGGATTGGAGTGTCATGGACAAAGGAAACCATCCTGAACCTTAGATTCCATGTGAACCCTGTATCTCATGATTGGTTTAGAATTAGGAGAAACCAATGCTTCTATTGCGTCCGGAACATGCCAAAACCCTAAGATCGACTGTCTACTTGCCTGATTCGGATATCCAGAGCTCATGTTTCAAATTGATGACATCATCGATGACATCATCAATTCGTAACCGCCTTTCATGAACCACACTTGAAAACCTATATAAGGAGGGATTGGCCACATTCATAATCAGTCTTGCCAATACCAGTCTTGGGAGCTCAAGGAGTCGTGACCGCCAAGTAAGTACTCTTCAAGTTCGAGTTCTAGTTCTTGTCTTGTTCCTTGTTCTAGTCTAGTTCTTGGACATACTATCTTGTCCCCTTGTAATCTCGTAGTACAAGATCCTGTCGAGTTCTTCCGTGTATCCAGTTCATCTCCTAGAAGGGAGTTCTTGTAATCCAGACATCTTGTCTCATACTTACGATCCCGGGTTGTGGGATCTCCTGTATCATCTCTAGTTGAGTTATTCATACCTATCAGTCCCGGGTTGTGGGACATCTTGTATCAGTCACGTATTCTTGTATCATTTCCCCTTCGTGGGTGATCTTGTAGTCAGAATTGTATTTCTGAAATCTTGTCTATTGTAGTCAGAGAGCACAATCTAGTGCTCCCCTGACATTTTGGCAAGACTATCGTCTATTCAAGACTAGGCATCATGGAGAACGCTTATGAACAGATTGTAGCATCACTTCAGAGGCTCCAACAACAAGTCGAAGACCTAAGTCATCGACACACACAAGTCGAGATGGGACATCCAATGCATGTAGGTGCACTCCTCCAAGAACTACAAGAACGAATCGGGAGTCTTCAAGCAAATCAAGGGAGTATTCAAGTGAATCAATGGCCTAGTACATCATTTATGAAGGAACCCAAGATCTGCATGCCAGAAAAGTTTGATGGTGATCGCACAAAGTTCCGAGGATCCTTGCAACAAGTCAAATTGTACATCCGTATGCAACCTGATAGATACCCTGATGATGCATCCACGGTCGGTTTTATTGGAACCTTGCTCTATGGTCAAGCTTTATCATGGTTCGCCCCAATCTTGGAGAAGGATATGGCCATACTTCATGACTATGAGGGGTTTCTTAGAGAGCTCATCGCCACATTTGGAGATGCAGACACGAGTCGAGTGGCGGAAACAAAACTTCGGAAGCTACGTCAAGGTAACTGCCCTGCCTCTACCTATGCATCAGAATTTAGGCAGTTGATATGTGACCTCACTTGGCACGAAGATTATTTTATAAGCCAATTTAGATGGGGCTTACGAGATGATGTGAAGGACCTTCTACTCACGATGCCAGGGGTGAAGACATTGAATGAATACATCAACCAAGCTATTCAATGTGATAACCGCCTTTTTGAAAGGAAACAAGAAAAACAAGTAGAAGGAAGACCTCGCCAATGGAAACCTTTCCAGCCCACTCCTAGAGATGAGTCTATGCCCGAACCTATGCAGATAGATGTAACTCGGTTCCAGCCTCTAACACCACAAGAGAAACAAAGAAGGAGGGTGTTGGAACTGAAGGACTCACTAGGCAAGGAAGCTTAAGAAGGGAGTCAGAGAGAAGAAAAAGTACAAGCAGACAGAGCAGTCAACGACGATCTGGCAAGTAGGCCAATATTTTTTCAAGACATTTATGCACATAAGAGAGGTGGACACAAGGAGAAGGAGCAAGTAGGGAGCTCCAGGAAATGTATATCAAAATGTTAGAAGAAATCCTTACAACAATAGTGATTTTCATCACTAAAAACCCTTGTAAATACCATTTCACATTTTTGTAGCTCCATTTTGTGCAAGCCAAGGAGTCCTTGAGCTTGAGGAGCTTTAGAAGTATATACCTGTCAGTTTTCACATTTTTTAGACTTCGTTTGAACCTCCAAATAGGGTAGAGAACCTAATTTTTAACTAGGCCGGACACTAGGTCTGGACAAGGCCAAAACCTAGTCAAAAACTATAAAAAGAGCTAGAGAGCTCATTTTTGGGGTTAGCTTGTAATTGAAATGAACTTGTAAGAGCTTTTTGAAAGTAACCTAAGAACTCCTTTGCTTCTCACTCTTTGTCTTGCCGTGTGTGCGCGTGTGTGTGTATGTGTGTGCATGCTTGTGTGCTTCTCACTCACGCACTTGTGCCTCCACTTGCTCGTGGTCTTCATACCATCCTCACGTCTTCCCGGATTGACATTAAAGGAGGTGCTACTCATCACTGAGCTACACCAAATTTTGGCGCCGTTGCCGGGGATCGAGCTTTGAGGACGAGCATGTGATGGTAAGACGTAGATTTGGGACGTTGGCGTTGTAGGTAACTTCTTCACTTTTCCTTTATTTTCTTTTCCTTACCTCATCACCATCATCATCATCACCATCTCCCACTTCCATCTCCATCCTCGCAACAATTTCAGTTTTTTACTATATCCCCTTCCTCCTTTCATTTCCCTCATTTCACTTGTGAGAGAGAGCGAGAGAGCGAACTGTTGTGTGCTATTTTCTGCATGCTTTTGAAGTTTCTTGCAGGTTTCAGCATCATCATCCCCTCCAGCACGTCGCGCAGGTACGGAAATGTGCAGAACTGTCTCGCAGTCGCCGACTTCTGTCGATCGCGATTGACAGAAATTTTCACCTTTTGGTAAATCTGAGTGCACCACAGTGGACTAGAGACCCTGCACACCACATTTCCACAAAAATTTTTGAAAATTTTGCAAAATTTCAGTCCATCGCGATTGACAGCTCAATCCATCGCGATTGACAGCTCTGTCCGTCGCGATTGACTGCTTGTCCATCGCGATTGATTGCCTGTCCATCGCGATTGACTCCTGTCCGTCACGATTGACTGCCTGCCTGTCCATCGCGATCGACTCCTGTCCGTCGCGATTGACTGCCTGCCTGTCCATCGCGATTGATACTCTCTCCATCGCGATTGACAGCTCTGTCCATCGCGATTGACAGCTCTGTCCGTCGCGATTGACTGCCGGTCCATCGCGATTGATTGCCTGTCCATCGCGATTGACTCCTGTCCGTCGCGATTGACTGTCTGCCTGTCCATCGCAATCGACTCCTGTCCGTCGCGATTGACCGCCTGCCTGTCCATCGCGATTGATACTCTGTCCGTCGCGATTGATACTCTGTCCGTCGTGATTGATACTCTGTCCATCGCGATTGATACCCTGTCCATCGCGATTGACAGCCCTATCGATCGCGATTGACAGCCAATTTTAGCCAATTTTTTTAGGGTTTTTAAATTGAAGAGATGGGCTAATTTTGGGCATAAACATTTTACTCTAGAGCACATAAGGAGGCCTTAGGAAAACAACTTGGGGAAAACCTGTTGCACAGTGATCCTGTTTGAACCCTGTCTTCATCCTAGAACCCTGAACGGTCATAACTTTTTCACACGAAATCCATTTTTTGAGCTCTAGGGCTTTTTTGAGCTCTAGAACCCTGAACGGTCATAACTTTTTCAGCTAGGGTATTTTGAAGTTGACCATATCCAGGGGGATCAAAGTCAGGGGTCTTAAGATTTGTTTTCCTAAAAATCACTATGCAAATTAGTATTTGTGCTACAGGAACTAGAATCATGGGTTCTGTCTTTGGAATTTAAATCTTAAAGCTAACTTTGGAACTCTTACAGATCTATTGAGAGCATCGAAAGGCGTTCTAAGCAAGTGTAAGTGCAAGCTTGGGAACACACTTCCTGGGCATTCAAGGGCAACCAAGCAGGAAACAAAAGGTTGGAAACTTTCAACCCCCTCTGTCAATTCCTAGCCTAGGCTAAGAACGACTAGTGATAGGAGTAAGTCAGGGCAACGATAGGCATCAATCAAGTGCGAAATATTAACTCAAATATTCCTGACGAGGTGATTTATGACTAGAGCATAACCACGATAATCGACTAAAAAAGAATCAAGTGACTGATACAAAAGAACTCAGCAACGAGGTTGTACTTGGGCAAAATTGGGCTATTCAATTAGGCTTATGAACCTTAGATCAGGGCGACATCTAGGGAGAGATAGACAAAGTCTTAGGACTTCAGAGGCTAGTGTCAACCACACTGCTAGGTCTTGGGCCCAGCAGTTGAGCCACCACTCATACTACCCTAGCTCTGAGACTAGTGAATCAGAGATGTCTCAAGGCATGGACAGACCTACGGGAAGTTCAGGAGTTCCATACTTGCACAGGGTAGAAGGCCCGTACAAGACGCAGCTGAAATACCTTAGGACCAACCGATTAGGTGCTAGCATCTATGAGGACGGCCTAGGAAGATCTGTGGTACAGATTAAGAATCCTGATCAATCCATTGGATTAGAGCACCCAGCTGTCAAGTTTGAAAACGGAGCATACTTGGACAAAGAAGGAACCATATATGTTGTGACCAATCACCCAGATAGGACTGATGAATTTGGGAATGAGATCCCAGGAACGGACTTAGGTGACCTAGACAAGGAAACAGGGGTGAAGAACCGAGGACCCCTCGAGGCAAATCTGTTCTCACTAGGATTATCACACCAGAGTGGATTCCCCAAGATAATAAGAGCATAGATCTGCTTCTGAACCGAGAAACCGACGAAGCCTTTTGGAGGTATAAATCTGATCAGCCAACTGATATAGGAACAATCATGATCTATGAGTTTAAGGATCCTGATAGCCCAGGCAGAGTGACCTACTTAGATCACGCTTCAGAGCGGATCTTTGTGGTGACAGAAAATGATAGGCATGCTTACACTTGGAAAGGTGAAATTATTTTCCCCCAACCAAGATCAAATGTGTCCTATAGTCACCCTGGAGCTGGAACATCCCAAGCTCATGGAATTCAAAGAGACAGAAGTAGAGATAGACCAGAAGTAAGCTTTGCCAACCCAGGGGGCAGAGAAAGAACGAGAGTGGAGACAAATAGGGTGGAACTTGAGATACATAGAGCTCACAGGAATCAAAGAAATGCGGATGTGTTCCCTCTACCACAACCTAGAGAGCACACAAGGACTTTGAGACCGACTCAGCTAGTTAAGTCCATGAAGAACTACTTTGATGGCACTGGAGATCCATACGATCATGTGGCTGAGTTTAGGCAAGTCTTGAGAGCTGAACAAGTGGAGGATCTATTCATGCAATACAATGCCTTTGGTCTAACCCTTAGGAACACTGCCCTGACATGGTTTCAGCCACTAAATGAGAGGCAGTTCAGGAGCATAGACCAACTCCTAGAGGCTTTCATTATTGAATTCTCTAAGAGTGGCATAAGACATAATACCTCCTCGCTGATTCACAGCTTCAAGCAAACCCCTCAAGAAACCGTGAGACTTGCAGGAAGAAGATTTAGGCAATACTTAGAAAGATGCCCTGTTTCGGAGCTACCCACACCAGCTAAGCAAGTGGCATTATTCTTGGATGGATTGCTAAGTACCAAATTGAGATCTTATGTGTACTTGAAGGACCCTAGGACCATAGAAGATTGTGTACGCATGTGCATTGACATTGAGGATAACCTAGGGGAGGAGTTAGAGCTTTCCAAGATATACAAAGATTCAGATAGTGCCTCTAACCTCTCTTCCACGCAATCCACATCAATTGAGGAACTTGCAGAGAAAGTAGCTCAGAAATTAGGTGTCACTAGCAAACAAATCCCAAGGTTTGCCCCTGTGAAAAGGTGCTATACTTGTGGTGGCGACCACATGGCGAATGTATGTCCCATTATGGCTCAACCCCAAGTTAATCCTAGTAGCCAGTACTGCACCATAGAACGAAGGTACACCAATCACACCGCGCAAGATTGCCCCTGCAATAAGCAAACCGTTAGGCAGACGTACCCACAACCATACCCTCAACAAGGAAGATACCAGAACCAGTACCCACCTCAGCAATATGTGAGGCCTGAACAAACCTACCAACCCTACCAAAACCAACAAAGGCCTCAGCCTGTGCTAGCACAACAACCCCCAGCTCTAGCCAATGTGATTCCGGTAAAGTATGCTGCTGTAGAAGAAAACCTGAACAGAGCTATAGTCCCTGTAACACCAGTGCTTTCAGAAAGTGATCCAAGTGACCATAGCTTCGATTCTACACATGTTGATAGTCCCCAGACTTACTACATGCAATCTCCTGAACATGGTGAGTCCTACTATAGTGAAGAGCCAAATGAACCTAGTTGGGAGTCAGAGTACACCAATGTAATGTATACAAACCCTAACTCAAGACCCCAACCTAGGCAGGTAAGACCTCCACTCCCAAGAGGACCATGCTACAGATGTCAGGGAGATCACCTTATTCGTGATTGTCCCTTACCTCCACCTATGCAACCCCAGTCAGTAACAATTCAAGGCTTTTGCCAAGAGTATGGAAAGGAGCATCTCTTACGAGACTGCCCTAAGAATCCTAATAATATGCCAAAAATTACTCCTATTAACGTTATTGGGTTAGTGGTAGATTCCACAGGAAGTGTCACTTCCACTACACCCGTGCAAGTGATCACTAGAGCTCAAGCATTGCAGCAAAACCAAGGGGTAGACCAGGAGAAGAGCCCAGATGTTAGTGAAACAGAGAGCATGACAAAGAAGAGGACTAGAGCTTGGAGAGATAGCCGTGAAAGAATGAAACGGCAATGGGCCAAAAAGATGAGTGAACTCGAGGAAAGCCTTAGAGAAACAAAGGCCAGGATAACTGAACTCACATCTCAAAATCCCTCTCACACTACCCCACCTCCACCATTCCCAACTCCATCCGACCCGCCACCTTCCGACCCGCCTCAACTAATTCCACCACCCCTTAGAGTAGGATCAGTCCTAGCAGATCCCACTCTCGAAGACCTTAATATGATGCTTAAAGCATATCAGGCCAGAATCCAAGAAGGGCCAAACGTAACTGATCATGAAAAGTGTTACCCAAGAGCAGAACTAGAGCTAGAACGAACCGCTCAGACCATGTTTGAGGCCAGTCGCCTATTTAACATCTCTAGTTCCGCGAAGACACAGTTGCACTTTGAAGGACTGTTAGAAAGGATAGAGAAGCTGATTGCACAATCAGAAAAGGAACCCGCCTCTCAACACAAGGACAAGGCAAGTGAAAGATTAAGCATTCCTGCTCAGGAAGCCTATGTGCCTGAAGCCTATGTGCCTAACTCTACGGAGCCAGACACATCATCTTCTATGAATCGGTTCACACCAGAATTCCTACGCGAGATTCAAGAAGACAAATGGGCTAAAGAGAGTGAAGTCCCTCCTCCTATTGAACTTGTGGATGATGCACGCGACCAATTCCCACAAGACATCCCATCCATTTATGAGGAGCAGGAGAGCACCCACTCTCAGGAAAGACTAGACTTTGAGTCTAACTCTCTACAAGAATTACCCCACTTCATAGGCCCATGGGAAGCTAAATCTACTTGTATGAGAGCACCCACGGTCATGGTACAAATTGAGGACTCAGTCTTACCTAGGAACACAGAGGTAGTGAAAAACACTAAAGTGCAGTGCAATCTCAAGTTAGAAGAGCTACTCAAGGTTAGACCTGAATTATGGAAACATGTCGCCAAACAAGTACCAGAGATATCAAAACATCGTTCCCAGGTAGGATTCCAGAGGACAGTGCCAGAAATACCCTTGGATAAGATAGGAGATATGTGTGAAGGTGAAGAAGGGAACACCTATCTTCCCATTACCTACCAGGAGTACACCACCAAGGCAATTTTGGACTCAGGTGCAGGAGTTGCAATTGCCACCACTTCCCTATGGAAGCGTTGGGGCAAACCAGCACTCAGGCCAACGAGAATGAAATTGCAGATGGCAGATGGTCATATTGAGAGGCCCTTAGGATTGCTAGAAGGAATAACTCTCACCACCTGTGGTGTCGAGTTCGAGCATACCTTTGCCATATGTGATTTTAGCAAGAACCATGCCTATGAAATGATCTTGGGACGACCCTTTATGCGACAGTTGCAAGTGGTACAGGATTGGGGAACCAATTCTTTGTGCCTGCAGCACCTAGGTGTTACGACCAAAGTGAATCTCAAAGATTACTCTCATAGAGATGTCCCTCCCATCCAATGGAATCCCATCCATAGAGCCAAAGATGATACAGAATCGGTGCATTCCATAGGGTCAGGATCCTCATGGATGCATGAAGACACCCACTTATGGATGTGCAAAGTAGTAGTAGAAGAAGAGAAGAGAGAAAAAGCCAGAGAGGTAGGTGCAAAAGAAACACATAGATCAATCCAAGACCCAGCCTATGCACCTGTAGTCTTTCCGGACGAAGAATTTGAACCCCACGGCTGGGCAGAAATCCTAGCAACAATGGACGTAGCCATCAACGAAGAACAATGGACACCCAACTGTGATGAGGATGGCTATGACATTTCAGTCTTCTCCATAGAGCTAATTATGGGAGAGGCAGTTCTAGAAGAATGTGAACCTAGCCTTGATGCATTTGAGGATGCAAATGACTCCGATCTAGAGTCAATCATTATGGATCCACCTTTTGCATCAGATGAAGAATACTTCCATGAAGTAGAATTTCAACCCGAGAGGTATGGAGAGCTTACAAATGATGTAAGATTAGCCACACATGTGACCCCGAAGGAAGAAGGAAAGAAAAGAAAGAAGAGAAAAGTCACACCAGAAGAGGAAGAATCTTTGTTTGAGGTCCCGGAAAATTTTAAGAAGTATGAGTTAGATGACAGGAGAGTCATGATTAGAATGCCTAAACGAGAGGTGCAATTGGGAGAGGCCTATGATAACAAAGAAACCACCAAGAAAATAGTGGTAGCCATAGAAGATGGAGAGGAGAGATGTACTTATATAGGCCATGACCTGACAGAAGTGGAAGAACAAGAGCTAATAGCCTTGCTAAGAGAATACAGAGATGTATTCGCTTGGAGTTACAAGGATTTGAAGGGTGTTGACCCTGACATGCTCACACACTATCCCCATGACCTCGGATGCCAAACCTTCTAAGCAAAAGCCATACACATATAATGATAATTATGCTGCCAAGATCAAAGAGGAGATAGATAGACTGGTTGAAGCTGGATTCATCTATGAAATTGAGCACACTGAATGGGTATCCCCCATTGTTGTGGTGCCCAAAAAGAATGGTAAATTACGTGTATGCATTAACTTGAAGAAGGTTAATGCAGCCACAATTCGAGATAACTATCCGCTTCCTATCACAGAGCATCTCTTAGAAAGAGTAGCAGGCAAGGAAGTGTACAGCTTCCTCGATGGATTTTCGGGCTACAATCAAGTAGCCATCGCTCTAGAAGATCAGCATAAGACAGCTTTTGCCACAGAGTGGGGTATATTTGCCTTTCGTGTAATGCCATTTGGGCTTACCAATGCACCAGCTACCTTCCAAAGGCTGATGTGCCATGTATTTAAGGAGTTCCTGAGGAAGAATTTAGAAGTCTATGTTGATGATCTTTGTGCTCATTCCAACATTAGACAAACCCATATTCCTGAACTCAGACAAATCTTTGACAAATGTAGAGAATATCAAGTCTGCCTGAACCCAGAAAAGTGCATTTTTATGGTCAGGCAAGGCAAGATTCTAGGGCACATAGTGTCAAAGAATGGCATATCTACTGACGAAGAAAAAGTGAGAGCCATAGCAGAGCTACCTAGGCCAAGGAATGTCAAGGAAGTACAAGCTTTCATGGGACATTGTGGTTACTACTGCTGGTTCATTCACATGTATGTTGTCATTGCAAAGCCCATGTACGGACTTCTGACAAACTTTGAGTGGACTGAGGAATGTGAGAATTCCTTCAATGAGCTTAAACGGCGATTATGTTCAGCACCAATCTTAACCACACCGGATTGGAATAAGCCTTTCCATGTTCATGTGGATGCATCCAATTATGCCATTGGATGTGTGCTTGCACAACCTACTGGTGAAGGTAATATGGATCTTCCAATTGCCTATGCTAGTAGACAATTGAATGCAGCTGAACGAAATTATACCGCTACTGAGAGAGAAGGCTTAGGCATGTTATATGCAGTTAAGAAATTTAGACACTATTTGCTTGCAAATAAGTTTAAATTTTTTACTGATCATCAGGCATTGCTATACCTCGTAAACAAGCCATGCAATACAGGAAGATTAGTAAGATGGTTTCTCTTGCTAATGGAATATGATTTTGAGGTTGTGGTAAGGAAAGGGAGGACTCATTTGAGAGCGGATCATCTCTCTAGGCTCACATCTGGAGAAGCCCCACAAGGAGTGTCAGATGACCTTCCTGATGCTTACTTGTTTAATTTGGAAGTGGTGACGCAGTGGGCTAAGCCATTGGTACCACTGTTGACATATGGACCTAACCACCCAGTAATAGCCACACAGAATAAAGAGGTAGTAAAAGCCCAAAAGTACCACATCATGGCTGGAAGTATGTACAAGCACATAGATCAAGGGATCTTGGCTTGTTGTGTAGAAGAGGACGAGTATGCGAAGTGGTTGCAATTAGCACATGTAGGTGCATTAGAGCAACACTACTCAAAACAATGAACCCTACAGACACTAAGGAGACTCGGAGTGCATTGGCCAACTATGGAAGCGGATGTCCAAAGGTTGTGCAAAGAGTGCCCAATCTGTCGCACTAAACCACCTGTGGAACATGCCACTCTTTATCAAGTGTCCATAGTGCCAGATTGGAGTGAACCACTAGTATCCTTCCTGAGGACGAAAACATTCCCTCCAGACATGACTCTGGCTAGGAAAAGGAGTTTAGAACAAGAAGCCCAGGATTACTCTCTCATTGGCGATAATCTATACAAACGTGGTAAAGATGGTTACTTGAGACTATGTGTCCATGAAAGTGAATATCTCAAGATCTTGGAAACTGCTCACCAAGGTGTAGCAGGAGGACACTTTGGACCAGATTGGGTGATCAAGGCAATACTATTTGCGGGCTTTCAGTGGCCGACCCTTCACATGGATGCACATACCTATGTGAAACGGTGTGATGTCTGTCAGCGAACTCAGTATCCTATATGCAAAGATGAGATGCCACTGAAACCTATGATGGGTGGACGTGCATTCTCTAAGTGGGGAATAGACTTTGTAGGCCCTATTAATCCCCCAGCTAAGGGTTCACATGCTGAATATATCATTGTGGCCACGGATTATCTCACCAAGTGGGTGGAGGTAAAAGCTACGACAAAGAACGACGCTCAGACAACTGCTAAATTCTTGTTTGAGAATGTATTCACAAGATATGGGCTACCTATAGAGCTAATAAGTGATAGAGGCACTCACTTCTTGAACGAAGTGATTGAAAATCTACTCCAAGAATTCTTGGTAGTTCATAAGAAGTCTGCCCCCTATCACCCTCAAGCTAATGGACAAGCCGAAAGCACCAACAAGATCTTATGCAATGTACTGACAAAATTAGTGAACACTAAACGCTTTGATTGGGACAAACAGCTACACCATGCTGTTTGGGCATACCGAGTCGCCTACAAGACGGTACTCCAAGCCACCCCCTTTCAGATGGTGTTTGGCCAAAACGCCGTGCTACCTTTGGACTTCTTAATACCTACATTGAAAGTAGCACAAGAGCACGAATGGACGGGTCATGAACTCTCCTCTAGACTTTTTGACCTTGAACGACTAGGAGAAACAAGACTGAGAGCAGCTGCAGGGATATATGCAGCTAAGAAGAGACAGAAGGCATACTTTGATGCCCATGTGAAGGATAAGGGCTTGAAAGCAGGAGATCTAGTTTTAGTCTACACATTGAAACATTATGCAAGGAAGCTAGAAAAGAGAGGCTACGGACCTATGATCATCAATAGGATCTCCACGAGTGGAGCAGTACAATTAGCCACTTTAGAGGGTGATGTTCTCCCAAACTATATTAGCGGATTGTTGGAAGCAGCCAGAGGCACAGACGACACGGAAGCATGTAACGACGGAGCAGGGAGCCAGTCGAATCGTTTTTCAAAGAATTATGTTTTCAAATACTTTCCAAAAACCTCCAATAGTGATTTTTATCACTATTGTAAGATATGTAACATAGAAAACCCCATTTTGTAATCCATAGCTCCATTTTGTGCAAGCCGAGGAGTCCTCGAGCTTGAGGAGCTTAGGTAGAACAAGCGTATCAATTTTCGTTATTTTTAGACATCGTTTACCCTTCCAAATAGCATCTAGGACCTAATTTTTAACTATGCCGGTCACTAGATGTGAAACCGGTCAAAACTAGTCTAAAAACTATAAAAAGAGCTAGAGAGCTCATTTTTTGGAGGTTAGCTTGTTTGAGGTTAGAGTTCTTTTGAGCTTGTAATAGTGTTCTTGAGTAATAGAGTTGATTTCTCACCTTCCATTGTGTCTTGCTTGTCTCTTCGTAGTGTGTGTGTATGTGTGTGTGCATTTCTATGCTTCTCACCTTCACTCTCACTTCATCTCACATTCACGATCTTCATATCATTCCTATCTCTTCCGCGGATTGACATTAAGGAGGTGGAGCTTCTTAACGTGGTTCTCACCATTGTGCTAGAGCAACACCAAATTTGGCGCCGTTGCCGGGGATCGAGTCTAGGACGAATGTGTGATGGTAAGAGTATAGCAAGAAGTGGCGTTGGAAGGTAAAAATTTCAGTTTTTGTTGTTGTTTTTACTTAGTTTTTAGTGTTTTTCATCTCCCCCACACTCCATCTTCATCACCGCATCATCATCTTCATCTCCAAAAAAATCAGAAAATTCACCATATCCACCCATTCAACTCATTTCCCCTCATTTGTGCATGCGAGAGAGTGAGAGAGAGCTTTTGTGCTTGTGTGTGCTTTTGCTTTCTTGAGTTTTCTTGCAAGTACAGTACTCCAGTGCATCAGGAAGGCTGCAAAAAGGTAAGAAAATCACCTTCTGTCAAAAATTTCCGAGTGTGTCAGACCATCGCGATGGTCTGCAAACTTCGGAATTTGAGGTAAGCGACCACACAGGCGTGTAGGCGACACCAGCGCCTCTAGGAATCCACACTTGCATTTGCAAAATCATCAGTTTGGTGGACCATCGCGACGGTCTCAGACCATCGCGATTGTGTCACACCATCGCGATTGGGTCACGCCATCGCGACGGCTCGGCCGGACCATCGCGACGGCTCGGCCGGACCATCGCGACGGCTCGGCCGGACCATCGCGACGGCTCGGCTGGACCATCGCGACGGTCTCACGCCATCGCGACGGTTCATTTGGACCATCACGACGGTTCGCAGACCATCGCGACTGTTCGGTTGACCCCACACCATCGCGATTGGCTCACGCCATCGTGCCGACGGTGCCACGTGGCAAGCTAGACCATCGCGACGGTTCATTTATTGGACCATCGCGACAACACCCTCACACCATCGCGACACTTCAAAAATTCGGACCATCGCGATTGGCTCAAGCCATCGCATCTGTGACCATCGCGACAGTTCACTTTGGACCATCGCGATTGTTCACGTTGACCGTTGACTGACGCCATCGCGATTGTCCGCCTGATCGAGCCATCACGATTGTTCACTTTCACGCCATCGCGATTGTCCACTTTCACGCCATCGCGACGGTTCACACTCACGCCATCGCGATTGTCCACTTTCACGCCATCGCGACGGTTCACCCTCACGCCATCGCGACGGTCCCAGACCATCGCGATTGTGCACCCCCATCGCAAATTTTAGGGTTTCATTTTTTGGCCAATTTTGGGGCTATTTTTGGGAAATTTTTGGGTGATTAGACTCATAGGAGACCCCTTAGCTCATATTTGGAGAAAAACCTGTTTGTCAGTTTTTACCCACCAGGGCCTGAACGGTCATAACTTTTTCATCCGAAGTCCGTTTTTCAAGCTTAATAGCTCATTAGAAAGCTCTTGACGAGTACTACGTGACCTCTATTGTTTTTTCTTAAAGGATACGTCTATTTTTAGACAAGCTATTTTGAGGTTGACCTAGTTTGGGACTAGAAAGCCAGGGGGCAAACATTGAAAATTTGGGCAAAAGGGAAGGGACTTAAAAGGTGTATATACTCAAGTGCTTGATCATCCAACTGTGCATTGGTCTAATATTGGATTTTTCCAGGTCTAGCAAGGGCAATCGAAGGCAACCAAGGCAAGGCAGTGAAGGGCATAAAGCTTGGGAAGCACGGCTTCTTGGGCAGCAGAGCAACCAAAAAAGCTGACTCAAGGTTGGAAGATTACTCAACCCCCTCAGTCAATTCTTAGCTTAGGCTAAACGGTAGTGTTGTGGATTAACGACGATAGGAACGCCTCAAGTTCAAGAGAATTAAATTTGTCAAGTCCAAGACTAAAGTAATGGTGTGTGACACGAAAACCTAAAGGAAAGAACATAAGTCTGACGGAACGAGAACTCAAAATTATAACGGAAAGTCAAATTCCTGACGCATACATTAAGACAAGAATCTAAAGAAATTTAAAAAGAATCAAGAAAGTAATAACAAAGAATCTGTGACGATCTGAGCGTGTACTGAGTGTGCAAGGAACAAAATTAATGAACCTTAGATCGGGCAAACATATAGGCAAGTCAGACCGGCGAAGCCTTAGATCATCAGAGGCAAGTGTAAGAACTACCGCACGATCGTGGGCTCAACAATTGAACACTAGTTATCCCTACGAGAACTCAGACACGAGTGATTCAGAACTGGCATTTAGCGCAGAAAGACCAGAAGGAGGGTCGAATGTAGCCTATTTAGAAAAACCAGAAGGACCCTATAGGACTCAACTAGAGTTTCTCCGAACCAACCGATTAGGTGCTCGCATCTATGAGGATGGTTTGCGAAGGCAAGTGGTGCAAATGCACAACCCCGATCAACCCATTGGATTGGAACATCCAGTGGTGAAATTCGAGAGAGACGTGTACATAGACAAGGAAGGAACAATGTACATATTAAGTACGCAGCCAAACAACACCAACGAGTTTGGCGTGATTCAGCCAGAGACGGAAACTAAATCTCAAGGAAAAGAACCATTAGAAGAGCCTAGAACACCTAGAGGGAAATCTGTATTGACACGAGTACTAATCCCGGATTGGATCCCTCAGGACAACAAAAGCATAGAGTTGTTTGTAAATAAGGAAACTGATGAAGCCTTTTGGAGATACAAGACAGAACTACTTAGTGAGGTAGGTATCATCACTATATACGAGTTCAAGGACCCGGATACACCTGGAAAGGTTGTATACCTGGATGAGACTTCAGAAAGAGTCTTTGTGGTGCCTGACCACGCTAAAAACACATACACATGGAGAGGTGAATTGGTATTCCCTCCATCTAGAACGAACATGAATACAAGTCAACAAGGGGCAGGAACATCCTCAGCCCATGGAAATCAAAGAGAGGGAAATAAAGAAAGACCCGAAGTAAGCTTCACTCATCTCGTAGGGAGAGATAGAACAACAACGGACACTAATAGAGCGGATAGACAAAGAGATCATGGAATACCAGGTGGTAGAGATGATTTTCCTCTACCTAGACCACGTGAACACGCAAGAATATTGAGACCCACTCAATTAGTAAAATCAATGAAGAATTATTTTGATGGGACAGGAGATCTCTATGACCACGTCGCAGAATTCAAGCAAGTACTAAGAGCCGAACAAGTCGAAGACATGTTCACGCAATACAACGCATTTGGACTAACGTTAAAGAATACCGCTTTAACTTGGTTCCAACCTCTGCAACAAAGGCAATTTAGAGACATCCATCACTTTTTAGAGTCATTCATCACTGAATTCTCTAAAAGTGGGATTAGACATGACACGTCTTCGTTGATTCATAGCTTCAAACAGACCCCTCAGGAAACAGTAAGACTGGCAGGACGTAGGTTTAGACAATATGTTGAACGATGTCCAATGCAAGAGCTACCCTCACAAGACAAGCAAGTGTCATTGTTTTTAGATGGCTTGTTGAGCTCTAAACTATGCTCCTACGTGTACCTAAAAGAACCCAGAACGCTAGAGCAATGTGTAAGAATTTGTATAGACATTGAGGACAACTTAGGAGACGAGTTGGAACTCTCAAAGGTCTACAAGGATTCAGACTGTTCATCTCTAGCATCCACAAAATTGTCTAGCTCGATAGAAGGCCTAGTAGAAAAAGTGGCCCAGAAACTAGGAGTTTCTAGTAAACCTAGGGTGCTAATGAACAAGCGTTGTTACACCTGTGGTGGTGACCATATGGCAAATGTGTGTCCCAATGCACCACAACCTCAAGCCAACCCTAGTGGCCAATATTGTACAATTGAGAGAAGATACACGAATCATACGGCTCAGGACTTCCCATACAACAAACAAACCGTGAGACAGAACTACCCGCAAGCATACCCGCAGCCAGGTAGGTATCAAGGCCAATACAATGCTCAGCCTTATTACTATAGGCCTCCTCAGAACTACCCATACCAGGCTCAACAGAGACCTCAACCTGTCTTAGCTCAGCAGCCACCCCCACCAACGAATGTCATCTCAGTCAAATACGCTACTGCAGAAGAGAACCTAAGTAGGGCTTTAGTGCCTTCTTCACCTTTGATCACAGAGGGAGACCCGAATTCGAACAGTTTTGACTCTACGCATGTAGATAGTCCACCCGCATATTACACAGAGTCACCAGAACACGTAGAAACATATCATTACAATAGTCCACCAGTGGAACCTAGTTGGGAGCCAGACTATGCTAATGTGATGTACACAAATCCAAATCCACGGCCCCAATTGAGACAACAAAGACCACAGGGCCCTAGAGGACCATGCTTGAGGTGCCAAGGAGATCATTTCATAAAGGATTGTCCACATCCCCCGATAGCAGGACAATCACAGTACTATAACATCCAAGGCTTTTGTGCTGATTGTGGCAAAGAGCACATAATCAAAGATTGTCCTAAAAATCCAGTTAACGCTTCGAAGGTGACACCGATCAACGTGATAGGTATTGTAAATAACACAGATGGATCCAACCCTACATACGTGCCTATCCAAGCTATAACAAGAGCCCAGGCGCTCTTACAAAACCAACAGCTTAATCAGGAGAAAGTAGCCAGAACGAGTGAAGTTGCAAAATCTAGCAGTAAAAAGACAAAATCTTGGAAAGATTCTAGAGAAAGAATAAAGAGAAAATGGAGTAAAAAGATAACTGAGTTGGAAGGAAGTCTAAAAGAGTCGAGAGCCAAAATCCTAGAATTGACTTCACAGGAATTGAATCAAGAGAATCCAGCTCAGAAATCAGGATCAGTTTTAGCGGAACCCATACCAGAAAATCTAGACATGATGTTTCGTGCATATCAGACTAGATTAAAAGAAGGACCTCAAGTAGCTGAAATGAGTAAAAACTACCCTCGAGCTGATCTAGAAATTGAGAGAACTAAACTTTGCATGAAGATGGTAGAGTTAGCACAAGCTTTGTTTGAAGCCTCTAGATATCTCAATTGGAATAACATGGCAAAACCGGAATTACACTTTCAAAGACTAATGGAGAGGCTAGAATATTTGATTGATAGCAAAGAGAAAAAGGATCAGTATAGGAACCCTATTGTCCCAGAGACACAGGAAAGGAATGCGCCATCCCTGTCTCAAGTACCCAACTCAGAAAGTCAAGACAATTTGTCTTCCATACATAGGTACTCACATGAATTTTTGAGAGAAATCCAGGAAGAGAAATGGAGAAAAGAACAAGGAACCCATCCTCCTATTCAAAAAATAGACGACTTGCAGGAACAATTTCCCCAAGACATTCCCTCTATTTACGATGATGTAGAGGAAGAACAACTGAGTGAACACACAGGATTTGAATCTAATTCTTTACAAGAATTACCTCAGTTCACAGGACCTTGGGAAGCAAAGTCTATTAATATGAGAGCACCCACGATAATAGTGAGGAATGAAGAATCAGTAATCCCTAGAAACACGGAAGTGATCAAGAACACTAAAGTACAATGTAACCTTACTCTGGAGGAGTTATTGAAGGTAAAACCAGAATTGTGGAAACATGTAGCAAATCAATTCCCCGAGCTTGCTACTACTCCCTCACAAATAGGATCACAAAATAAGGTACCAGAGATACCCGTAGAAAAGATTGGAGATGTAAGCGAAGGAGAGGAAGGTAACACTTATCTTCCAATAACCCATCAGGGCTACACCACGAAAGCCATCTTAGATTCAGGAGCCGGAGTAGCCATAGCTACCACTGCCTTATGGAAACGTTGGGGTAAGCCAGCATTGAGACCCACCAGGATGAAGCTACAAATGGCTGATGGACACATAGAAAAACCATTAGGCTTACTAGAAGGCATATCACTCACCACTTGTGGTGTAGAATTTGAGCATACTTTCTCCATTTGTGACTTTGCAAAAAACCATGCTTATGAGATGATATTGGGACGACCATTCATGCGTCAGTTGCAAATTGTACAAGATTGGGGAACTAATTCTTTGTACCTGCAACATTTAGGAGTGACTACCAAAGTCAATCTTAAAGACTATTCACATCGAGATGTACCCCCAATACAATGGAATACCATCCATAAGACACCAGTAGAGACGGAATCCGTGCACTCATTAGAATCAGATCCTTCTTGGTTGCATGAGTATACTCATTTATGGATGTGTAAAGTAGCCAAACAAGAGGAAGAACGATTAGAAGCAAGGACCTTAGGTGCAGAACAACATCCACGAACACTTCAGGATCCAGCCTACGCACCTGTAGTATTCCCAGACGAAGAGTTTGAACCCCATGGTTGGGCAGAAATCCTAGCAACCATGGATGTAGCCATCAATGAAGAACAATGGACACCCCACTGTGACGAGGATGGCTATGACATTCCAGTTTTCACGATAGAGCCAATCATGTGCGACGCGATTTTAGAAGAGTGTGAACCTAACACTGATGCATTTGAGGATGCAAGCGATTTTGATTTAGAATCAATTATCATGGACCCACCCTTTGCATCAGAGGAAGAATATTTTTTCGAAGTAGAGACTCACCCTCAGAAACAGGAAGAAATTACGAATGAGGTGAGATTAGCCACAGAAGTGACTACTAAGAGTGAAGGCAAGAAAAGAAAGAAGAAAGAAACCATGTCAGAAAAAGAAGAATCTTTATTTGAAGTACCCGAGAACTTCAAGAAATATGAAATCGAAGATAGAAGGATCATGGTACGAATGCCCAATAGAAAGGCGAATGACGGACAAGTATATGATAACCGAGAGAAAACCAAGAAAATAATAGTTGCTATCGAAGGAGAAGAAGAAAAATGTACATACATAGGGCATGATTTGACAACTGAAGAAGAAGAAGAGCTAGTTGCCCTATTGCGCGAATATAGAGATGTTTTTGCTTGGAGTTACAAAGATTTGAAAGGAGTAGACCCAGATATATGTTCTCATAGAATCCCTATGACTCCAGATGCAAAACCGACAAAACAGAAACCGTACACGTACAATGATAACTACGCTGCGAAGATTAAAGAGGAGATAGATCGCTTGATAGAAGCAGGATTCATTTACAAAATTGAGCATACCGAGTGGGTATCCCCCATTGTGGTTGTGCCCAAGAAGAATGGAAAATTGCGTGTGTGTATTAACCTTAAAAAATTTAATGCCGCAACGATTAGAGATAGTTATCCTCTTCCTATCACGAAACATCTATTGGAAAGAGTTGCGGGCAAGGAAGTTTACAACTTTCTTGATGGATTTTCAGGCTATAATCAAGTAGCCATTGCTCCAGAAGATCAACACAAGACGGCATTTGCCATTGAATGGGGCATATTTGCATTTCGTGTGATGCCATTTGGTCTAACAAATGCACCCGCCACTTTCCAGCGACTCATGTGTCATGTTTTCAAGGAATTCTTACGCAAGAGTTTGGAAGTTTATGTCGATGACTTATGTGCTCATTCAAATGTAAGACAGACACATATCCCAGAGTTAAGGCAAATATTTGACAAATGTCGAGAATATCAGGTTTGTTTGAACCCAGAAAAGTGCGTTTTCATGGTCAGACAAGGTAAAATTCTAGGACACATTGTGTCAAAGAATGGAATCTCTACGGATGAAGAAAAGGTGAAGGTAATTGCAGAATTACCTAGACCAACTAATGTGAAAGAGGTACAAGCATTTATGGGCCATTGCGGTTATTATAGGAGATTCATACACATGTATGCAATCATAGCCAAGCCTTTGTACTCTCTTTTAACCAATTTTGAATGGACAGATGAATGTGAAAAGTCATTCAATGAACTCAAACGACGTTTGTGCTCAGCACCTATATTGACTACCCCAGATTGGAGTAAGCCATTCCATGTACATGTGGATGCATCCAATTACGCCATAGGATGCGTGTTAGCACAACCCACGAATGAAGGTAATATAGATCTCCCCATAGCTTACGCGAGCAGACAATTGAACGCAGCAGAAAGAAATTACACCACGACAGAATGAGAAGGATTAGGGATGATCTACGCAGTAAAGAAGTTTAGGCACTACTTGTTGGCCAATAAATTCAAGTTCTTTACGGATCATCAAGCCCTATTGTACTTAGTCAACAAACCATGTAACACAGGACGACTCATACATTGGTTTCTATTACTCATGGAGTATGATTTTGAAGTAGTAGTCAGGAAAGGAAAGACACATCTTAGAGCTGACCACCTTTCGAGATTAACCTCAGGAGAAGCTCCTCAAGGAGTAGTGGATGAGTTACCAGACGCATATTTGTTTAATCTTGAGATAGCACCAGAATGGGCTAAGCCTATAGTCCCTATTCTGACATACGGACCCAAGAATCCTAGGATAAAGATCAAAGAGGGAGAGATTAACAAGTCGCAGAGATACCAAATAATGGGAGGAAGCATATATAAACAAGATAATCAAAAGATTCTTGCTTGTTGTGTGGATGAATCAGAACATGCGAATTGGTTGCAATTAGCACATGTAGGTGCACTAAAGCAACATCATTCAAAACATCGAACATTACAGACTCTGCATAGACTAGGAGTATATTGGCCTACGATGGAAGCAGATGTCTACAGGTTGTGTAAGGAATGCAATGTTTGTTGTGAAAGACCACCAGTGGAGCATGTTACATTATGTCACGTGTCTCTCACACCAGACTGGAGTGAGCAATTAGTGACATACTTGAGGACGAACACATTCCCTCAAGGAATGACCTTAGCTCTACAACGCAGTCTAGAGCAGGAAGCTCAAGATTATTCACTTATTGGCGATAATCTATACAAAAGAGGACGAGATGGATATCTAAGACAATGTGTTCATGAGAGCGATTATCTGAGCATACTAGAGACTGCACACCAAGGTGTTGCAGGAGGTCATTTTGGACCCGATAG
The DNA here is from genome assembly GCA_020310875.1 of Ceratopteris richardii. Classification (NCBI taxonomy): domain Eukaryota; kingdom Viridiplantae; phylum Streptophyta; class Polypodiopsida; order Polypodiales; family Pteridaceae; genus Ceratopteris; species Ceratopteris richardii. The sequence goes on along the minus strand of CM035419.1, from coordinate 16,907,250 downwards.
GATAGTCAAAGCCATCCTCTTTGCAGGATTATGGTGGCCCACTCTTCACATGGATGCTCATACCTATGTAAAGAGATGTGATGTGTGCCAAAGAACTCAGTTTCCTACTCGCAGAGATGAAATGCCATTGAAACCCATGATGGGCGGACGTGCGCATTTTGAAAGTGGGGTATAGACTTTGTAGGACCCATTAACCCCCCTGCAAAAGGCACACATGCGGAATACATTATTGTTGCCACAGATTATCTTACGAAATGGGTAGAGGCAAAAGCCACGAAAAAGAATGATGCACACACAACTGCAAAATTCTTATTCGAGAATGTCTTTACAAGATATGGATTGCCTATAGAGTTAGTGAGCGATCGAGGCACTCACTTTCTAAACCAAGTCATTGAATATTTGTTACAGGATTTTATGGTGATTCACAAGAAATCCGCACCATATCATCTTCAGGCCAATGGTCAGGCTGAAAGCACTAATAAGATCCTTTGTAACGTACTGACGAAACTCGTGAACAACAAACGTTCAGATTGGGACAAACAGTTACACCACGCTGTTTGGGCATATCGAGTGGCCTACAAGACCGTACTCAATGCAACTCCCTTTCAGATGGTTTTTGGTCAGAATGCTGTGCTTCCTTTGGACTTCTTGATACCGACCCTTAAGGTTGCACGAGAACATCAGTGGACCGGCCATGAATTATCAGCGAGAATAATGGACTTGGAATGATTAGGAGAAACCAGGCTAAAGGCGGCAGCAGGAATATATGCAGCGAAGAAGCGACAGAAAGCATATTTTGATGCACATGTGAAAGATAAAGGCCTAAAAGAAGGAGATTTAGTTCTAGTATATACGCTAAAGCAACACGCACGTAAGTTAGAAAAGCGAGGTTATGGACCTATGACCATTAACAGACTCTCAACAAGTGGAGCAGTACAATTAGCCACTTTAGAAGGAGATATAATGCCTAATTATATTAGTGGCTGTAGAGTCAAGCTATATCAGGAACCTCTTACTGAGGATATGCTTAGACGACTCACGTTGGCAAAGAAGCGTAAGGAGGAAGAAAATAGAATACGAGTGGAAGCTCAGGCAGAAGCAATAGAACGCATTAAACACATGAAGTTAAGAAGACAAGGATTAGGGAGAGAACATTATATCCAACTGGAAACTACACCCAGATATCCCATGGCCATGTGTCAAGTAAAGTCAACCACTCATCCTAGTATAGTGGACAGGAGACCATTCATTACAGTCAGGCTAGAGCATGACAACCCTTGCCAAGAGCTCAGGGCTTTAATTGACTCAGGTGCTGCGACTAGTGCGATTAGATGGTCACACTATAAGGATTTAGGAATAGAAATGCGGCCAATTGAGGCATACCTCATAGGGCTAGGAGGCATGGAAACCCCTTGCATGGGTGAGGTGGACCTTCCTATCCTCATTAAGGATGTGACCATGACAGCGAAGCTACTACTGTGCCATGATGACGACCTGATAGAACCCCTAATCCTTGGCCCAGATTGGCTATACGATCACTCAGTGGACCTAAATCTTAGACAAGGCTCCTTACAGATTGGAACCTTAGAACAGAAGCGAGTGATACCGCTTGACTTCCCTAACGGCATTCCGATTAAGGTTTGTAACCCTAGACCCTATGAAATGCATGCGACAGGAGACCGGAAGATCTTGGGTCAGACCAGTCACGTTACGTCTACACCAACCCACTCGGGCTTGGCTAGGGACAATTGTCAATCAGAAGGATGACAGGAGATCTTCCCTGGGGCTTCCTGCAAACTAGAAGGGGCAGCTACCCAACTGCTAGGGCAGACGGACACAATCAGCGGTCAGGTGGGTTGCATCAGCGGCCAAATGAGCACAACACCCTGCGGTGCTCATCCTTCCAAACTTGCTGCGGACTGGCCTAGATTAAAGATAAATAACGAATCACTTCCTAATGGGCAGGTCACGCAAGTGTTGGATCTCCCTTCTTTTCCAAAGCAGAGCATCCAATGGACCTCTCAAACCCAACCACGAACGAGTCAACCACAACAGAGGAACCCAGACCGACGACACCACCAGACAAGGCAAAGAAAGCAGCAGTATCAACATCACAGAACAAGTGGCACGAAACAAATATGGGTGCCAAAAGGACAGCAACCACAAGCTATTGGCAACACTGCAGACGAGAACAGGACAAAGTTTCACCAGAAGCAGAGTCAGCATCCAAAGTCCCCTCGATCTTCTTCTACAAGTACTCGACAGATTTGGATCGCCAAGAAATACCTTATCCATAGACCCACACCCACGCAGATTTGGGTACCCAAGCAATGTATTATAGCCCAACCCTCAAGCCATGTAATATATACCCCTCCGAAATCTTTTCATCCTTCAATACCACCAAACCCGATACCACTTTTTGTCCCTCAGCAGAAACACCCCACCCACTCAAAGACTCTTAGGAAATGGATACCGAAACGTATCCAGACGTCTTCTTGTACCCCCTTATCTAACAATTCTCCCACCCCGTTTAAACTCCACCCTTGTAATAATTCACCTTCAACCAAACCTTGTACAAATTCATACACCAAAACCCCACATCATGCATAATAAAAGCTCATCAAGAAATGTATGCATAATCTGAACCATGTAGGCGTCTAGAGACCTGCATTACTTTTGCAAAAAAAAAATCGTTGCATCAATTACTTCACGACACTTGGCTACACGGGTTACACATCGGTTATGGAAAGGGATTGCGGTCTCACCTTAATGGGATCATAATTAATTTCCATACTAATGTGTTAATCCTTTGTAGCAGATCTTTTCCATTAGCTCATCAGTCATCATGCAAACCGAAGCAGGACCATCAGAAGCTGGCCCCAGTGCACCGATGGCCACTATTGGAGAATTACTAGCGGAATCTTATCCGACGATGCAACCACCAGAGTTTCAAGGTTTTCCAAGACCCATGCCAATCGATGATCCTCCTAGAGGATATAGTGAGAAGATTCATCATAATTCTCACTGGTTTCAAGGCCTAGCAGGATCATTAGCAGACGCTGATTTCATATTTGAGGCCAATTTGGCATTTGATCTTCGCACATGGGCCAAGTACCAATTCTTTTCAAGAGAATTTGAAGGACTACAGAATACACAAGATCTAACGCACGTTTGGGCACGAGCGGGATTTACAGAGTATTTTAGCGACCCTCTGCCTAAACCCGATTTTTACAGATGTTTTTACTTGGTAACCACCTTAACAGCTTCAAAAAACAAGGATCTACCTGGCACATTCATGTTACCATCCTTGGTAAATGATCCTCCATTCAGAAGGTTTTATTTGTCTAAAGATTTAATTCGCGCAGCTCTGAAAATACATGGAACACACACTCCGACGGAGCGAGAACGACTAGTCCCAGAGTAGATGAAACGTGGTGATGTAACTAAGTGGGAGGATATTTCAGCCATAACCCCTGAGCTCTCTAAGCCATTACGGATATGCATGCAGCACTTTGCTTTCCCAACTCAGGATCGTTTTACGATGCCTCACAAAAGAATCTGGTTTGGATTATACTTAACATGTACTGGACCGCAAACGGTTGATCTAGCCAGCTGGATAATTGATCAGCTCTATTTGGCACAACATAGGTGGGAGCGAAAGAAGGTAATCAATGGGTGTTGCGCCCTCACCAGGATCATATATATGTGCTTGGCGTATGACTTACCAATTGAGTGTGCCATGACCAATGAGGAACTGAAAGCATTTAAAGGCACCACTAGGAAGGCTAGAAAGTCTAGCAAAGGCAGAGCCGGAAAGCGGATGAGAGGTACTATCCCGTGCCTACAAGTCCCAGAATCACCCTCGCCACAACCATCTCCAGAGCAGTCACCAACAGCAGCCACTCCCACGGTACCACCAATTCGTATACGGTTATCAAGACCAGTTACGCCGGAGGGCACCACCAGTACTGTTGCACCTCAAGCAGCCACAACCACAGAACCTATCACCACAGCAGCTGAAATTCCCACCACTATTGGTGCGGAAGCTTTCTCTTTTCCAATACCCCATTTAGAAGCAGGACAAGCAGAGCCACTGGACCAAACTTTTGATTTTGAGATGCCCGATGCATTCTCCAATGAGTTCCAGTTTTCAGAAGGACAATTGTTTTCTCAAGAATTTGAAAGGCCTAGCTACCCTACCACACCCAGGGATCAGCCACAAGGACAGATCGTGTCCAGCTCTGATGACGAAAGAACAGCAACAGATCACGACGAAGGAGACGACGAAGCTAGCCAGGGAACACAGGAATCCCAAGAGCATGAACAGACAGATGGCCAAGGCCAACAAACAGACACACATGGTGATACAAGTACCCATGAAGATGAAACTTACGAAGCAGCAGCTTACACACTAGCTATCAAGAAGCTGTATAGAACTATGGAAAAAGTTTGGGCACGCAAAAAGCTGACAGAGGAAGAGAGTCAAACAATAATAGAACAAGAACTTGTCACAGGCGGATTCGACGCATACATCAAAGGATTCAGAGAGTTAGTCAAATCAGTAGGCTCCAACGAAGCCCTCAGGTACTTGCAACGAAAGCCACTACCACAGTTTGACCCCCGTAGAGTACGACTACTTTCAAAGCCCGGCGAATACATTCGTGTACCAACAGGAGCACAGTCTTCTGAACAAGCCAGGGAGGCACGCCTCGTCCCCGAAAGTTCGTTGGCTGTAGAAAACATCTTTGAAGATTCCCCACCCCGCGCTACAGCTGTACAAACCTCAGTAGTCACTGAAGTACCGACCACCCCAACCGCTCCTCTCTCACCACCCGTCCATCCAGCCTCCCCTCTTCACCCTCCTTCCCCCAGACCAACATCTTCATTCGCCGGTGGTGTTGCAAAAATTGTCTTTACGACCACTAACCCCACAATTCCCGTACCCATTAGCCCTAGTCTACCCCCTCCCACACCCACCTTTCTATCCAACCCATTCCTTCATCAATCTTTTCCATCTTTCCCCACAACTACAAGACCCCTTTTCCCATTCCCACAGCCATTAACCTTCTCCCCCGTCTCACCTCCCCGACCCACTGTAACCCCTCTTTCCCCTTTCTACCAAGCTGCTCCAGCCAGCCCCCCTGTAAATTACCCCTCAACCTTTGTAAATCCCGTATTTACACCAGCACGAGTACCCACGATCACACCCATATTCACAGTCACCGCACTAGATACGTCCACTGACATGGACATCTCACCACCCACTGCACCATCACTCACTTCACTCACGGCACAAACATTTTTAGGCACATCACAATTTTCAACAATCACTACATCATCCACCTTCCCACCCCCATTCCCCATTCCCGTTGCATCTACACCAACTGCATCTTCATTTAGCACCCCATTAATACTATCACCCACTGTAGATAATGCATTCCGACAGATGTTCATGTGTATGACGCAAGTAAGAGATGAGTTCACATCTCTTGGTGATAATTATCAGCAGCTGTAGAGGACAACCAATGACTTACAGTCGCAGCTTAATTTATTGTCTATTGAGAATGCCTCTCTGAACACCCGCTACCAGGAACTACGCGAGGCCTATTGTTGCTCTAGCACGATGGTGAGAACCACGTTAAGAAGCTTCACCTCCTTAATGTCAATCCGAGGGAGAGGTAGGAGTGATATGAAGATCGTGAATGTGAGAAGATGTGAGAGTGAAGGTGAGAAGCACAAAGATGCACACACACATACACACACACAATGAAGGGACAAGCAAGATACAATGGAAGGTGTGAAATTAGCTCTATTACTCAAGAATACTCTTACAAGCTCAAACTAGCTCTAATCTCCAACAAGCTACAATGAACCAACCTCAAAAATGAGCTCTCTAGCTCTTTTTATAGTTTCTAGACTAGTTTTGACCGGTTTCACATCTAATGACCGGCCTAGTTAAAAATTAGGTCCTAGAGGCTATTTGGAAGGGTAAACGATGTCTAAAAATAACGAAAATTGGTACGAGTATTCTACCTAAGCTCCTCAAGCTCGAGGACTCCTCGGCTTGCACAAAATGGAGCTATGGATTACAAAATTGGGGTTTTCTCTATATTACATATGTTACAAGAGTGATGAAAATCACTGTTGGATATTTGAAGAGGTAATAAAAATATAATTGTTTTGAAAAAATGATCCGTCTGGCTCCCTGCTCTGTCTTTACATGCTTCCGTGGCGTCTGTGCCTCTGACTGCTTCCAACACCCCCCTCCCTCTCGCTTCTGTCGTCCCTGACAGAACCTTGTTGCGAGGTCTGCCGGATGTAATTCTGTAGGAGGTCTTGAGCGAGGGTGTGCTCTGATACACGAATACCTCGGGCTAGATCAGCCTCGAGTTTCTCCCAGTCGATAGGTTGCGGCTCGTCTGGTGGTGGGAGCTGATAGTGTGTGGAGTACACCATTCGTTCACAGGCGAATAATTGCAATAAATGTGTCGGCCTGCTTATGAATACTTCGGAATGGTACTCCCAAAAACCGGTGGTGAACATTTCTTCGAATGTTTGCTTGTAACATGCCGGTAGATACTTGATCCTGCAGTGCCAGGCGTAACACACCCGTAGCGATGGCGTTGTGCTCATATCATAGACTAAATCCAAATTGCCATGCTCAAAGCCCGGGGTGTTGACATGGGGAGCCTTGATGCGCCGGAAGACTTTAAAGACCATTTGCATCATGTCAAAGATTTTGACAGTCATTTGCGCGGCTATATCATCCATAGGTTTTAATCGAGGGAGCCAGTGGCGGATCGTCGCCATCATATAGCCAACTGTGGGTAACGCGACTGGTGGCTTGAAATAGGGGTAGTTCAGCCAGTCTTGGCACTGCTTATTGTTTTGTAGCTTTATAGCGAAGGCAGTCCAAGAGCGGCGTCGTGGTACTGGTCCCCAGCACGGATTAAATTTTAAGTGAAGAGGCGCTTTTACCCACGTGCTCATCATTTCTGGATAATTTTGCAGTAAATCTTTGCGCCAGTCTGGTTGGAGGATTTCACCTCTCTGCGCCCTTGGTGGCAAGTCCTCTGGCTCGAATTGAGTTGCATGCGTAGGTTTCTTGCCGGTTTCTTTCTCTATGGTTAATTGATATTCTGCCATTAACATAAAGTATGGTTTATACTGAAGCTCATGCCCGGATATGTATCTTCGCGGGGCCATTTGAGCAAAGAATGGTGATTGTAAAATTTTCTCTTCAATTATGGCCATGGCATGTAGCTGTGCCTCTACTCTGGCCGAGTGTGTCGTTCCGAGTTCTTCTACTGTCTTCATCCATGCGGGGGTAGGTAATTCGTAGGTCATCTGGCCTTCGGCCGTGACACGTCCGCCTGGGATGGGAATCGGTTCATAAGCCTCTTCGAAGGTCTCCTCCACCGGGATAGTGACAGTTTCTTCCTCAGCTGGTAGCTCAGGTGGGGAGTCTGGCCTTGGGGGTGCTTCATAGATGGCGATTCGAGATTCAAGATTCACTACCTGGGCCCGGAGTGCGTTGAGTTCCTCTAAAACTTCAGGGGCAGGGTCCACAGGCGCTGGTAATTCCGCTGCTGCTGGTACCTGTTGTGTGGCTGGTTCTCTGAGCTGTAGCAGTTTGTGATCTTCCTTTAACTTTTGATATTCTTCATTCATCCGATCATAGTCCTCGAGCAATCTGACATGATCGTCTAGCAACATCCGCATCGACTCAGATGGGATGGCCTTGAATCTGCTCGGACTTAGTGGCTTGTCTGGATGATCTAAAGCCGCCTCCAGGTTTTCTCTGTTCTGCTCTTGGAGTCGCTGGTTCTCCTCTTTAGCTGCGGCTAAATGTCTTCTTAATAAGCCCATATTTCTAGTAAGCGTCGCGTTGCGGACAGTCTGGGCTCTAAGTAGGTTATCTAAATCTGCGGTGGCCTCTTTGCTTTTTTCCTCACTGTCTATTTCTAACTTGTGATAAGCCTCGCGTAACTCCTGGTACCGGCTGTTCAGTGAGGCGTTCTCAATTGACAACAAGTTAAGCTGCGTTTGCAAGTCGTTCGTCGTTTTCTGCAGCTGTTGATAGTTGGTGCCGAGTGATGCAAACTCATCTCGGACTTGCGTCATACATGCGAACATGTGTTGAAATGCTGTGTCTACGGTGGGCGATAGCAGTAGTGAAGTGCTAATTGAGGATGCAGTGATGGTAGATGCAGTGGGAATGGGAATCGGGGTTGGGACTGTGGATGCAGTGGTGATAGTGGAAAATTGTGAAGTGCCTACATATGAGGGTGCTGTGAGTGTAGTGGGTGGTGGTGAGGTGGGTGGTGATATGTCCATGCCATTGGACGTGTTTAATGTTGTGACTGTGAAAAGTGGTGTGATTGGGGGTGGTTGCGTAGGTGTGAATACGGGATTTACAAACGTAGAGTAGTTTACAGGGGGGATGGTGGGAATAGTTTGGTGAAACGGGGAAATAGGGGTTATGGCAGGTTGGGGAGGTGAGACGGGTGAGAAGGTTAGCGGGGTTAGGAAGGGAAATGGGGTTCTTAGAGGTGGGGGAAACGCTGGGAAGGATGAAGGGGCGAAGGGGTTAACATAGGGATGCAGAGGGCTGGGTGTGGGCCTGGTGGTATGAATGGGTAAGGAAGAGGTTGGGGCTACATTGCTTTGTACAGGTGTGGATGTGGGGAAAGAAGGTGGGTGTGCGGGTGATACCGGATGGGTTGGTGAAAGATGAGGTGAAAGAGGGGTCGAAGGGGTGGAGGTTATTTCGAGGATGGTAGTGGTCTGTACAGAAGTGGTGCGGGGTGGCGAATCTACAAGAATGGTTTCTGCGGTTGCTGATCGTTCGGGGGCGAGGCGTGCCTCCCTGGCTTGTGCTGAAGATTGGGCTCCTGTTGGTACACGAATATACTCCCCGGGTTTTGAGAGTAGTCGCACTCGGCGGGGATCAAATTGTGGTAGTTGCTTTCTTTGTAAAAATCTGAGTGCTTCATGGGAGCCTACTGATTGGACTAACTCTCGGAACCCTCTGATATAGGCGTCTTCGAATCCTCCGGAGATGAGTTCCTGTTCAATTAATGCCTGGCTCTCCTCTTCAGTTAACCTCTTTCGTGCCCAGACTTTCTCCATGGTACGATATAATTTCTTTATGGCCAATGTATACGCTGCGGCTTCAAAAGTTTCATCTTCATATGTGCTGGTGTCGCCGTGTGTGTCAGTCTGTTGGCCTTGGCCCTCTGTCTGTTCCTCTTGTGAGCCCTGGCTGGCCTCATCGTCGCCTTGATCGTCGTCTGTTTCAGTTCTTTCTTCTTCAGAGCCCGACACAGCTTGTCCCTGTGGCAAGTCTCGCGGCGTAGTGGGGTAGCTGGGGCGCTCATATTCCTGGGAGAACAGTGGTGCTTCTGAATACTGAAACTCGTTTGAGAATGCATCAGGCATCTCAAAATCAAATGTCGTGTTTATGGGGTCGTTCTCCATATGTGGTATCGGGAAAGAAAACGCTTCCGCACCAATGGTGGTGGGAGCTTCTGCGGTTGTGGTGGCGGGTTGTGAGGTGGTAGTTGCCTGAGGTGCAGCGGTACTCGTGGTGGCCTCCGTAATTACTGGTCTGGACAACCGTATGCGAATAGGTTGTACAGTGGGCTCAGCTTCTGTCTGTGGTCGCTCGGGAGAGGGTTGTGGTGACGGCGACTCTGGCACTTGGAGGCAAGGGATGGTGCCTCGCATGCGCTTACCAGCCCGTGTCCTACTGGGCTTCTTAGCTTTCTTCGCTGTGCTCTTGAATGCCTTCAATTCCTCTCCTGTTAATGCACGCTCGATGGGCAAGTCATAAGCCAAACACATATACACAATTCTTGTGAGTGCACAACATCCGTTAAGCACTTTTTTACGCTCCCATCTGTGCTGTGCCAGGTACATCTGATCTATGATCCAGCTAGCCAGATCCACTGTTTGAGGTCCCGTACATGCCAAATATAATCCAAACCATATTCTTTTGTGTGGCATGGTAAACCTGTCCTGAGCTGGAAAGGCAAAATGTTGCATGCATATTCTTAATGGCTTTGACAACTCAGGTGTGATGGCTGAAATCTCTTCCCACTTCGTGACATCCCCACGTTTCATCGGTTCTGGAATTAATCTCTCTCTGTCTGTGGGAGTGTGGGTTCCATGAATCTTGATGGCTGCTCTGATTAGGTCCTTAGAGAGATAAAATCTCTTGTAAGGTGGATCATCCACTAGGGTAGGCAAGATGAAGGTTCCTGGGATGTCCTTATTCTCTGATGCCAGTAAGGTAGTGATCAAGTAATAGCACCTATAAAAATCTGGTTTGGGTAGAGGATCACTGAAATATTCTGTGAAACCGGCTCTGGCCCAAACATGAGTTAAATCTTGGGTGTTTTGTAGGGCTTCGAATTCTCTGGAGAAAAACTGGTACTTTCCCCACGTGCGGTCATCAAAAGTCAGAGAGGATTCAAATATAAAGTCTGCGTCCGCGAGGGGTCCTGCCAGGCCCTGAAACCAATGAGAATTCCTGTGTATCTTTTCTGTGTAGCCCATAGGGGGGTTATCGATAGGCATGGGCCCTGGAAATCCCTGAAATTCCGGCGGTGGAGCAGTAGGGTGGGACTCTGCTCGTAGCACGTTGAGTGGTACTGCTGCTACACTGGGGCCTACTCCTGATGTTCCTTCGTCAGTTTGCATGGTGGCTGGTGCGCTAGTGAGAAAGATCTGCTACAAAAGATTAACACATTAGCATGGAAATTAATCATGATCCCATTAAAGTGAGACCGCAATCCCTTTCCATAACTGATGCGTAACCCGTGTAGCCAAGTGCTGTGAGGTGATGGATGCAATGTTTTTTTTTTTTTGCAGCACTAGTGCAGGTCTCTAGACACCTATATGTTTCAGATCATGCATACATTTCTTGATGAGATGAGATTACGAGTGGTGTGTGATGATGGTGTGTGAATTTATACAAGGTTTAAAGGTTAGTAATTGAGTACAAGGTTGTAGGTTAGTCGGGGGGTAGTTAGGCAATGGGTTAGGGGAAGACGGTTGGACACGTTTCGGTATCCATTTCCTAAGAGTCTTTGAATGGGTGGTGGGTTTCTGCTGAGGGGTAAAAGGTGGTGTCGGTTTTGGTGGTATCGAGGGATGAGATGAGTTATGGGGGTTATATATTACATGGCTTATGGGTTGAGCTATGATACATGGTTTGGGTACCCAAATCTGCGTGGGCGTGGGTCTATGGGTAAGGTACTTCTTGGCGATCCACATTTGTCGAATGGTCTGACCTATAGAAGAAGGTCGAGGGGATGGTGGATATCGATTCTGTTTCTGTTCTGCCTTTTGTTTGTTGATCTCTGCTTGGTTGGAGTTCTTTGGTGCTTTTTGTCCTTTTGGCACCCACATTTGTCTGGGGCCGCTTCCTTTGGGAGGCCTAAACTGCTTTCCTTGTTGTTTCCTCTGATACTGCAATCGGTCTGGGTTCCTTTGTCGTGGTCGACTCTGTTGTTGCTGGGTTTGAGAGGTCGGATGGACACTCTGCTTTGGAAAAGAAGGGAGTTCCAACACTTGCGTGACCTGCCCATCAGGAAGTGATGCCTTTTGTAACTTTAATCTAGGCCAGTCCGCAACAAGCTTGGAAGGATGAGCACCGTAGGGTGTTGTGCTCATTTGGCCGCTGATGCAACCCACCTGACCTCGGGTTGTGCCCTCTTGCCCTTGCTGTTGGGTAACTGTCTCTTCTAGTTTGCAGGAAGTCCCAGGGAAGATCTCCTGTCGTCCTTCTGATTGACAACTGTCTATAGCCAAGCCCGAGTGGGTTGGTGCAGACGTAGCGTGATTGAGCTGATCCAAGATCTTCCTGTCTTCCGTCGCATGCGTTTCATGGGGTCTAGGGTCACAACCGTCAAGCGGAGTGCGGTTAGGGAAGTCAAGCGGTATCACTCGCTTCTGCTCTAAGGTTCCAATCTGTAAGGAGCCTTGTCTAAGATTTAGGTCCACTGAGTGATCGTATAGCCAATCTTGGCCAAGGATTAGGGGTTCTATCAGGTCGTCATCATGGCACACTAGTAATTTCGCTGTCATCGTCAAATCCTTAATGAGGATAGGAAGGTCCACCTCACCCATGCAAGGGGTTTCCATGCCTCCTAGGCCTATGAGGTATGCCTCAATTGGCCGCATTTCTTTTCCTGAATCCTTATAGTGGGACCATCTAATCGCACTAGTCGCAGCACCCGAGTCAATCAGAGCCCTGAATTCTTGGCTCTGGTTACCGTGCTCTAGCCTTACTGTAAGGAATGGTCTCCTGTCCACTATGCTAGGATGAGTGGTTGACTTTACGTGACACATGGCCATGGGATATCTGGGTGATGTTTCCAGATGGTTATAATGTTCTCTCCCTAGTCCTTGTCTTCTCAGCTTCATGCGCTTAATGCGTTCTATGGCTTCTGCCTGAGCTTCTGCTCGTATTCTATTTTCTTCCTCCTTACGCTTCTTTGCCAACGTGAGTCGTCTAAGCATATCCTTGGTAAGAGGCTCTTGATATAACCTGACTCTACAGCCACTAATGTAATTAGGCATTATATCTCCTTCTAAGGTGGCTAACTGTACTGCTCCACTAGTCGAGAGTCTGTTAATGATCATAGGTCCATAACCTCGCTTTTCTAACTTCCGTGCGTGCTGTTTCAGCGTATATACTAGAACTAAATCTCCTTCTTTTAGGCCTTTATCTTTCACATGTGCATCAAAATATGCTTTCTGTCGCTTCTTCGCTGCGTATATTCCTGCTGCTGCTTTCAGCCTGGTTTCTCCTAATCGTTCCAAGTCCATTATTCTCGCTGATAATTCATGGCCGGTCCACTCATGTTCTTGTGCAACCTTAAGGGTCGGTATCAAGAAGTCCAAGGGAAGCACTGCGTTCTGACCAAAAACCATCTGAAAGGGAGTTGCATTGAGTACGGTCTTGTAGGCCACTCGATATGCCCAAACAGCGTGGTGTAGCTGTTTGTCCCAATCTGAACGTTTATTGTTCACGAGTTTCGTCAGTACGGTACAAAGTATCTTGTTAGTGCTTTCAGCCTGACCATTGGCCTGAGGATGATATGGTGCAGATTTCTTGTGAATCACCATAAAATCCTGTAACAAATATTCAATGACTTGGTTTAGAAAGTGAGTGCCTCGATCACTCACTAGCTCTATAGGCAATCCATATCTTGTAAAGACATTTTCAAATAAGAATTTTGCAGTCGTGTGTGCATCATTCTTTTTCGTAGCCTTTGCCTCTACCCATTTGGTTAAATAATCTGTGGCAACAATAATGTATTCCGCATGTGTACCTTTTGCAGGGGGGTTAATGGGTCCTACAAAGTCTATACCCCACTTAGAAAATGCACGTCCGCCCATCATGGGTTTCAATGGCATTTCATCTCTGCGAGTAGGAAACTGAGTTCTTTGGCACACATCACATCTCTTTACATAGGTATGTGCATCCATGTGAAGAGTGGGCCACCATAATCCTGCAAAGAGGATGGCTTTGATTATCCTATCTGGTCCAAAATGACCTCCTGCAACACCTTGGTGTGCAGTTTCTAGTATTCTCAGATAATCGCTCTCATGAACACATTGTCTTAGATATCCATCTCGTCCTCTTTTGTATAGATTATCGCCAATAAGTGAGTAGCCTTGAGCTTCCTGCTCTAGACTGCGTTGTCGAGCTAAGGTCATTCCTTGAGGGAATGTGTTCGTCCTCAAGTATGTCACTAAAGGCTCACTCCAGTCTGGTGTGAGAGACACGTGATATAATGTCGCATGCTCTACTGGTGGTCTTTCACCACAATCATGGCATTCCTTACACAACTTGTAGACATCTGCTTCCATCATAGGCCAAAATACTCCTAATCTATGCAGAGTCTGTAGTGTTCTATGTTTTGAATGATGTTGCTTTAGTGCACCTAAGTGTGCTAATTGCAACCAATTCGCCTGTTCTGAGTCATCTATACAACAAGCAAGAATCTTTTGATTATCCTGTTTATATATGCTTCCTGCTATTATTTGATATCTCTGAGATTTGGTAATCTCTCCTTCGTTGATCTTTATCCTAGGACTCTTGGGTCCGTATGTCAGAATAGGGACTAACGGCTTAGCCCATTCTGGTGCTACCTCCAGGTTAAACAAGTATGCATCTGGTAGATCATCAGCTACTCCTTGAGGGGCTTCTCCCGAGGTTAATCTTGAGAGGTGGTCAGCTCTAAGATGCGTCTTTCCTTTCCTAACTACCACTTCAAAATCATACTCCATGAGCAGTAGAAACCAGCGTATCAATCGTCCTGTGTTACATGGTTTGTTGACTAAATATAATAGGGCTTGATGATCCGTAAAGAACTTGAATTTGTTGGCCAACAAGTAGTGCCTAAACTTCTTTACAGCGTAGATCATCCCTAATCCTTCTCGTTCCGTCGTGGTGTAATTTCTTTCTGCTGCGTTCAGTTGTCTGCTAGCGTAAGCTATGGGGAGATCTATGTTACCTTCATTCGTGGGTTGTGCTAACACACATCCTATGGCATAATTGGATGCATCCACATGTACATGGAATGGCTTACTCCAATCTGGGGTAGTCAATATAGGTGCTGAGCACAAACGTCGTTTAAGTTCATTGAATGAATTTTCGCATTCATTTGTCCACTCAAAATTGGTCAAAAGAGAGTACAGAGGCTTGGCTATGATTGCATACATGTGTATGAATCTCCTATAATAGCCGCAATGGCCCATAAATGCCTGTACCTCCTTCACATTAGTTGGTCTAGGTAATTCTGCAATTACCTTCACCTTTTCCTCGTCCGTAGAGATTCCATTTTTTGACACAATGTGTCCTAGAATTTTGCCTTGTCTGACCATGAAAACGCATTTTTCTGGGTTCAAACAAACCTGATATTCTCGACATTTGTCAAATATTTGTCTTAACTCTGGGATATGTGTCTGCCTTACAATTGAATGAGCACATAGGTCATCGACATAAACTTCCAAGCTCTTACGTAAGAATTCCTTAAAAACATGACACATGAGTCGCTGGAAAGTAGCGGGTGCATTTGTCAAGCCAAATGGCATTACACGAAATGCAAATATGCCCCATTCTGTGGCAAAAGCCGTCTTGTGTTGGTCTTCTGGAGCGATGGCTACTTGGTTATAGCCTGAGAATCCATCAAGAAAGCTGTAAACTTCCTTGCCCGCAACTCTTTCCAATAGGTGTTCCGTGATAGGAAGAGGATAACTATCTCTAATCGTGGCGGCATTAACTTTTTTAAGGTTAATACACACACGCAATTTTCCATTCTTCTTGGGCACAACCACAATGGGGGATACCCATTCGGTATGCTCAATCTCGTAAATGAATCCTGCTTCTATCAACCGATCTATCTCCTCTTTAATCTTCGCAGCGTAGTTATCATTATACGTGTAAGGTTTTTGTTTTGTCGGTTTTGCATCTGGAGTCATAGGGATTCTATGAGAACATATATCTGGGTCTACTCCCTTCAAATCTTTGTAACTCCAAGCAAAAACATCTCTATATTCGCGCAATAGGGCAACTAGTTCTTCTTCTTCTTCAGTCGTCAAATCATGCCCTATGTAGGTACATTTTTCTTCTTCTCCTTCTATGGCAACTGTTATTTTCCTGGTTTTCTCTCGGTTATCATACGCTTGTCCATCATTCGCTTTTCTATTGGGCATTCGTACCATGATTCTTCTATCGTCGATTTCGTATTTCTTGAAATTCTCGGGTACTTCAAATAATGATTCTTCTTTATCCGACATGGTTTCTTTCTTCTTTCTCTTCTTGCCTTCACTCTTAGCAGTCACTTCCGTGGCTAACCTTACCTCGTTCGTAATTTCCTTGTGACTCTGAGTGTGAGTCTCTACTTCGTAGAAATATTCTTCCTCTGATGCAAAGGGTGGGTCCATGATAATTGATTCTAAATCAAAATCGCTTGCATCCTCAAATGCATCAGTGTTTGGTTCGCACTCTTCTAAAATTGCATCGCACACGATTGGCTCTATCGTAAAAACTGAAATGTCATAGCCATCCTCGTCACAGTGGGGTGTCCATTGTTCTTCATTGATGGCTACATCCATGGTTGCTAGGATTTCCGCCCAACCATGGGGTTCAAACTCCTCGTCTGGGAATACTACAGGTGCGTAGGCTGGATCTTGAAGGGTTCGTGGATGTTGTTCCGCACCTAAGGTCCTTGCTTCTAATCTTTCTTCCTCTTGTTTGGCTACTTTACACATCCATAAATGGGTATCCTCATGCAACCAAGAAGGATCTGATTCTAATGAGTGCACGGATTCCGTCTCTACTGGAGTCTTATGGATGGTATTCCATTGTATTGGGGGTACATCTCTATGTGAATAGTCTTTAAGATTGACTTTGGTAGTCACTCCTAAATGTTGCAAGTACAAAGAATTAGTTCCCCAATCTTGTACAATTTGCAACTGACGCATGAATGGTCGTCCCAATATCATCTCATACGCATGATTTTTAGCAAAGTCACAAATGGCGAAAGTATGCTCAAATTCTACACCACAAGTGGTGAGGGATATGCCTTCTAGTAAGCCTAACGGTTTTTCTATGTGTCCATCAGCCATTTGTAGCTTCATCCTGGTGGGTCTGAGTGCTGGCTTACCCCAACGTTTCCATAAGGCGGTAGTAGCGATAGCTACTCCGGCTCCTGAATCTAAGATGGCTTTCGTGGTGTAGCCCTGATGGGTTATTGGAAGATATGTGTTACCTTCCTCTCCTTCGCTTACGTCTCCAATCTTTTCCACGGGTATCTCTGGTACCTTTTTCCGTGATCCTATCTGAGAGGGCGTGGTAGCTAGCTCAGGGAATTGATTTGCTACGTGCTTCCACAATTCTGGTTTTACCTTTAACAGTTCCTCCAGAGTGAGATTACACTGTACTTTCGTATTCTTGATCACTTCCGTATTTCTAGGGATCACTGATTCTTCATTCCTCACTATTATCGTGGGTGCTCTCATACTAATAGACTTAGCTTCCCAAGGCCCTGTGAACTGAGGTAATTCTTGTAGAGAATTAGACTCGAATCCTGTGGGTTCACTCAGTTGTTCCACCTCTACCTCATCATATATCGAGGGGATGTCTTGGGGAAATTGTTCCTGCAAGTCGTCTATTTCTTGAATAGGAGGATGAGTTCCTTGTTCTTTTCTCCATTTCTCTTCTTGGATTTCTCTTAAAAATTCATGTGAGTACTTATGTATGGAGGATAGGTTATCTTGACTCTCTGTATTGGGTACTTGAGACAGGGACGGTGGATTCCTTTCCTGTGTCTCTGGGATAATCGGGTTCCTATGCTGATCCTCTCTCTCTTTGCTTTCAATCAAGTGTTCTAGCCTCTCCATTAGTCCTTGAAAGTGTAGTTCTGGTTTTGCCATGTTGTTCCAATTAAGATATCGAGAGGCTTCGAACAAGGCTTGTGCTAACTCTACCATCTTCATGCAAAGTTTAGTTCTCTCAATCTCTAGGTCAGCTCGAGGGTAGTTTTTACTCATTTCCGTTACTTGAGGTCCTTCTTTTATTCTAGCCTGATATGCACGAAACATCATGTCTAGATCTTCCGGTATGGGTTCCGCTAAGACTGATCCTGATTTCTGAGCTGGGA
Organism: Ceratopteris richardii; assembly: GCA_020310875.1. Taxonomy (NCBI): domain Eukaryota; kingdom Viridiplantae; phylum Streptophyta; class Polypodiopsida; order Polypodiales; family Pteridaceae; genus Ceratopteris; species Ceratopteris richardii. The sequence goes on along the minus strand of CM035419.1, from coordinate 16,889,569 downwards.
TTTCTTGGTTTGATTCTTGTGAAGCCAATTCTTGTATTTTGGCTCTAGATTCTCTTAAACTTCCTTCCAACTCACTTATCTTTTTACTCCATTTTCTCTTCATCCTTTCTCTGGAATCTTTCCAAGATTTTGTCTTTTTACTACTCGATTCTGCAACTTCACCAATTTCGGCTACTTTTTCATGATTAAGCTGTTGGTTTTGTAAGAGCGTCTGGGCTCTGGTTATAGCTTGGATAGGCACGTATGTAGGGTTAGATCCATCTGCGTTGTTTACAATACCTATCACGTTGATCGATGTCACATTTGACGTGTTGACTGGGTTCTTAGGACAATCTTTCATTATGTGTTCTTTGCCGCAGTCGGCGCAAAAGCCTTGGATGCTGTAGTACTGTGATTGCCTTGCTATTGGGGGATGTGGACAATCCTTAATGAAATGATCTCCTTGGCATCTAAAGCATGGTCCTCTAGGGCCCTGTGGTCTCTGTTGTCTCAATTGGGGCCGTGGGTTCGGGTTTGCGTACATCACATTAGTATAATCTGGCTCCCAACTAGGTTCCATTGGTGGACTATCATAATGATATGTCTCCACATGCTCTGGTGACTCCGTGTAATAGGCGGGTGGACTAGTTACATGAGTAGAGTCAAAACTGTTTGAGTTTGGGTCACTTTCGGTGATCAGGGGTGAAGAAGGCACTAAGGCCCTACTTAGGTTCTCTTCTGCAGCAGCGTATTTGACTGAGATGACATTCGCTGGTGGGGGTGGCTGCTGAGCTAAGACGGGTTGAGGTCTCTGTTGAGCCTGGTATGGGTAGTTCGGGGGAGGCCTATAGTAATAAGGCTGAGCATTGTATTGGCCTTGATACCTACCTGGCTGCTGGTATGTTTGTGGGTAGTTCTGTCTCACAGTTTGTTTATTGTATGGGCAGTCCTGAGCCGTATGATTCGTGTATCTTCTCTCAATTGTGCAATATTGGCCACTAGGGTTGGCGTGAGGTTGGGGTGCATTGGGGCACATGTTTGCCAAATGATTTCCACCACAAGTGTAACAACGTACATTTGTAGGTAGCTTGGGCACCTGTTTGCTAGAAACTCCTAGTTTTTGGGCCACTTTTTCTGCTAGGTCCTCTATCGAATTAGACAATTTTGTGGATGCTAGAGAAGAACAATCTGAGTCCTTATAGACCTTTGAGAGTTCTAATTCATCTCCTAAGTTGTCCTCAATGTCTATACATATTCTTACACACTCCTCTAGCGTTCTGGGTTCTTTTAGGTACACATAGGAGCGTAGTTTAGCGCTCAACAAGCCATCCAGGAACAGTGATACTTGTTTGGCTTGTGAGGGTAGCTCTTGCATTGGACATCGCTCAACATATTGTCTGAATCTACGACCTGCCAGTCTTACTGTTTCCTGAGGGGTTTGTTTAAAACTATGAATCAGCGAAGACGTGTCATGTCTAACCCCACTTTTAGAGAATTCAGTGATGAATGACTCTAAAAAGTGATGGATGTCTCTAAATTGCCTTTGTTGCAATGGTTGGAACCAAGTTAAAGCTGTATTCTTTAACGTTAGTCCAAATGCATTGTACTGCGTGAACATGTCTTCAACTTGTTCTGCTCTTAGTACTTGCTTGAATTCTGCGACATGGTCATAGGGATCTCCTGTCCCATCAAAATAATTTTTCATTGATTTCACTAATTGCGTGGGTCTCAATACTCTCGCGTGCTCGCGTGGTCTAGGTAGAGGAAAATCATCTCTACCACCTGGTATTCCATGTTCTCTTTGTCTATCCGTCCTATTAGTGTTCGTGGTTGTTCTATCTCTCCCTATGGGGTGAATGAAGCTTACTTCTGGTCTCTCGTGATTTCCTTCTCTTTGATTTCCATGGGCTGAGGATGTTCCTGCCCCCTGTTGATTTGCATTCATGTTTGTTCTAGGTAGAGGGAATATCAATTCACCTCTCCATGTGTATGTGTTTTTAGCGCGCTCAGGCACCACAAAGACTCTTTCTGAAGTCTCATCCAGGTATACAACCTTTCCAGGTGTATCTGGGTCCTTGAATTCATAGATTGTGATGATGCCTACCTCACTGGGGTTTTCCTTTCTGTACCTCCAAAAGGCTTCATCTGTCTCTTTATTTATGAACAACTCTGTGCTCCTGTTATCTTGAGGGATCCACTCTGGGATGAGTACTCTTGTTAATACGGATTTCCCTCTAGGTGTTCTAGGTTCTTCTAACGGTTCTTTTCCTTGAAATTTCCCTTCTGTCTCTAATTGGATTGTGCCAAACCCATTAGTATCGTCTGGCTGCGTACTCAAGATATACATGGTTCCTTCTTTGTCTATGTACGCGTCTCTCTCAAACTTCACCACTGGTCTTTCCAATCCAATGGGTTGATCAGGGTTGTGCAGTTGCACCACTTGCCTCTGCAAACCATCCTCATAGATGCGAGCACCTAGTCGGTTGGTTCGGAGAAACTCTAACTGCGTTCTATAGGGTCCTTCAGGTTTTTCTAAGTATGCTACATTAGACCCTCCTGCTGGTCTGTCTGTGCTAAATGCCATTTCTGATTCACTTGATTCTGAGCTCAACTCGTAGGGATAACTACTGTTCAATTGCTGAGCCCAAGATCGTGCGGTGGTTCTTACACTCGCCTCTGATGATCTAAGGCTTCTTCTATCCGACTTACCTATATGTTTGCCTGATCTAAGGTTCATTAATTTTCTTCCTTGCTCACTCAATTACACACTTAGATCGTCAATGGTTCTTTGTGATTAATTCTTGGTTCCTTTTAATTTTTCTTTGGATTCTTGTCTTAATTTATGCGTCAGGAATCCGATTTTCGTGATGAGTTTAAGTTTTCGTTCCGTCAGACTTATGTTCTTTTCTTTAGGTTTTCGCGTCACACACACCTTTACTTTAAGTCTTAAACTTGATAGAATTAGGTATCTTGAACTTGAGGCGTTCCTATCGTCGTTAATCCACAACTACCGTTTAACCTAAGCTAAAAATTGACTGAGGGGGTTGAGTAATCTTCCAACCTCGAGTCGGCTTTTCTGGTTGCTCTGATGTCCTGTTGCCCAAGAAGCCGTGCTTCCCAAGCTCTGCTGTCTTCACTGCCTTGCTTGCTTGCCTTTGCTTGCCCTTGCTAGACCTGGAAAATTCCAATATTAGACCAATTCACAAGATGATTAAACACTGGAGTATATACACCTTTTAAGCTCAAATTTTCAATGTGTGCCCCCTGACTTCCTAGTCCCAGACTAGGTGAACCTCAAATTAGCCTATCCAAAAATAGACGTATACTCTATGAAAAAACTAGTTGAGGTCGCATAGTACTAGTCACGAGCTTTCTAACGAGCTATTAAGCTCAAAAAACGGGCTTCGGATGAAAAAGTTATGAGCGTTCAGGCCCTGGGGGAAAAAACTGACAATCAAATTTTCCTTCAAATATGAGCTAAGGGGTCTCCTATGAGTCTAATGGTCCAAAAATTTTCCAAAAATACCCTCAAATTTGGTCAAAAATTGAAGTCCAAAATTTGCGATGGGGGTGGGCAATCGCGATGGTCTGGGACCGTCGCGATGGTCCGAAAAAACGAACAATCGCGATGGCGCGGGTCAGCGGTCAAAGTCGAACAATCGCGATGGCGCGAAAAAGTGGACCGTCGCGATGGCGTGGAAATGGACCGTCGCGATGGTCCGAAGTGAACCGTCGCGATGGCGTGATCAGGCGGACAATCGCGATGGCGCGGTCAACGGTCAACGGTGGACAATCGCGATGGTCCGAAGTGAACCGTCGCGATGGTCCGCGATGCGATGGCTTGTGCCAATCGCGATGGTCCGATTTTGGGCTGTCGCGATGGTCCGAAAAAACGAACCGTCGCGATGGTTCAACGTGACACGTGGCACTGTCGTGGCGATGGCATAGGCCAATCGCGATGGTCCGGGGTCAAATGAACCGTCGCGATGGTCCAAGTGGACCGTCGCGATGGCTCAAGTGAACCGTCGCGATGGTCCGGGGTCAAATGAACCGTCGCGATGGTCCAAGTGGACCGTCGCGATGGCTCAAGTGAACCGTCGCGATGGTCCGAAAAAGCGAACCGTCGCGATGGTCCGGCCGAGCCGTCGCGATGGCGTGAGCCTATCGCGATGGTGCGACACAATCGCGATGGTCCGAGCCAATCGCGATGGTCCACCAAATGACGAATTTTCGAAATGCGAATTTGGTTCCGTGTATGCGCAAGGATCGCCTATCTAGTGGTGTGGTCGCCTACCTCAAAAACCGAAAAGTGCGGACCATCGCGATGGTCCGCCACACTCGGAAATCTCTGACAGAAAACACATTTTTTACCTTTTGGATGCTTTCCTGATGCTCTGAAGCTCTGTTCCTGCAAGAAAACTCAAGAAAACACAAGTGCATACAAGCGCAAAAACTCTCTCTCGCTCTCTCGCACGCACAAATGAGGGGAAATGAGGTGAATGGGTGGATATGGTGAATTTTCTTGATTTTTTTGGAAATGGAGATGATGATGCAATGATGAAGATGGAGTGTGGGGAAGGTGAAAAACACTAAAAGCTAAGTAAAAACAACAACAAAAACTGAAATTTTTACCTTCCAACGCCACTTCTTGCTATACTCTTACCATCACACATTCGTCCTAGACTCGATCCCCGGCAACGGCGCCAAATTTGGTGTTGCTCTAGCACGATGGTGAGAACCACGTTAAGAAGCTTCACCTCCTTAATGTCAATCCGAGGGAGAGGTAGGAGTGATATGAAGATCGTGAATGTGAGAAGATGTGAGAGTGAAGGTGAGAAGCACAAAGATGCACACACACATACACACACACAATGAAGGGACAAGCAAGATACAATGGAAGGTGTGAAATTAGCTCTATTACTCAAGAATACTCTTACAAGCTCAAACTAGCTCTAATCTCCAACAAGCTACAATGAACCAACCTCAAAAATGAGCTCTCTAGCTCTTTTTATAGTTTCTAGACTAGTTTTGACCGGTTTCACATCTAATGACCGGCCTAGTTAAAAATTAGGTCCTAGAGGCTATTTGGAAGGGTAAACGATGTCTAAAAATAACGAAAATTGGTACGAGTATTCTACCTAAGCTCCTCAAGCTCGAGGACTCCTCGGCTTGCACAAAATGGAGCTATGGATTACAAAATTGGGGTTTTCTCTATATTACATATGTTACAAGAGTGATGAAAATCACTGTTGGATATTTGAAGAGGTAATAAAAATATAATTGTTTTGAAAAAATGATCCGTCTGGCTCCCTGCTCTGTCTTTACATGCTTCCGTGGCGTCTGTGCCTCTGACTGCTTCCAACACCTATCACAAATTGGAACTAGAAAGCGAAGAAAAGACCAAGGAAGCAACTGCTGACCTGGATAACTTATTAAGAGCCCAGACAGTCCGCAATGCAATGCTAACACGAAACATGGGCTTACTATGAAGACACCTAGCAGCCGCCAAGGAAGAAAACCAGCGCTTACAGGATCAGAACCAAGAAAACTTAGAAGCAGTGCTCGACCACCCAGACCAACCACTCAGTCCTAGCAGGTTCAAAGCCATTCCTTCAGACTCGATGAGGATGCTGCTAGACGATCATGTAAGATTACTAGATGAATACGACCGCATGAACGAGGAGTTACAGAAACTCAAAGAAGATCACAAATTACTCCAGTTACGAGAACCGGCACACCGAGACATACCAGCACCTGTGGACCCCTCTCCTGACCTCCTAGAGGAACTCAACTCATTACGGGCCCAGGTATCACACCTTGAATCAAGGATCGCAGTATATGAAGCACCACCAAGGCCAGATTCCCCACCTGAGCTTCCAGCTGAGGAAGAAACGGTCACCATTCCGGTGGAGGAAACGTTTGAAGAAGCATACGAGCCACAACCCATCCCAGGCAGACGCGTCACGGCCGAAGGTCAAATGACGTACGAACTTCCGACCCCCGCGTGGATGAAGACTATTGAGGAACTTGGAACAACGCACTCAGCTAGAGTAGAGGCACAATTACACGCCATGGCGATGATAGAAGAAAGAATATTACAATCTCCATTCTTTGCTCATTTGGCCCCGCGACGATACATATCTAGGCATGAGCTACAGTATAAACCGTATTTCATGTTAATGGCCGAATACCAGTTAGCCATTGAGAAAGAGACAGGTAAGAAACCATCACATGCAACTCAATTCGAGGCGACTGATTTGCCACTAGATGCACAGAAAGGAAGGATCTATCAACCAGAGTGGCGAAAAGATTTACTACAGCAGTATCCAGAGATGATGAGTACATGGGTAAAGGCACCTTTGCATTTGAAGTATGTAGCTCAGTGATGAGTAGCACCTCCTTTAATGTCAATCCGGGAAGATGTGAGGATGGTATGAAGACCTCGAGCAAGTGGCGGCACAAGTGCGTGAGTGAGAAGCACACAAGCATGCACACACATACACACACACACGCACACACGGCAAGACAAAGAGAGAGAATCAATGGAGTTCTTTAGGTTACTTTCAAAAGCTCTTACAAGTTCGTTTCAATTACAATCTACCCCCAAAAATGAGCTCTCTAGCTCTTTTTATAGTTTTTGTTTAAGTTTTGGCCCTGTCCAGACCTAGTGTCCGGCCTAGTTAAAAATTAGGTTCTAGGGCTTATTTGAGGGCTCAAACGATATCTAAAAAATACGAAATTTGGCAGGTAGATACTTCTAAAGCTCCTCAAGCTCAAGGACTCCTTGGCTTGCACAAAATGGAGCTACAAAAAGATGAATTGGTATTTACAATGGTGTTTAGTGATGAAAATCACTTTAAATGGGTGTAAAGGATTTGAAAATTTAAAGGTTGCCTTAGTGCTAGATCTGCGTTGAGTGCTCGTACTTGCTTCTTCATGAGGAAAATTACTGGCCTATTTGCCAGATCTTCGTTGACTCCCTTGTCTGCTGCTAACACCCCCCCCTCTCTCGCGTCTGTCGTCCCTGATAGACCCTTGTTGCTGGGAGTGTTGGATGTAGTACTCCACAACCTGAGTGGCAAGCTGATGTTCTTGTATGCGTAGTCCTCTGGCCAAATCTGTCATCATACGATCCCAATCGATTGGTCCTGGAATGTCCGGATGTGGCAGACGTAACTGATCTGCATGGATCGCTTGTTCTACTGCGAATAGATGTAGCAAATGTGTGGGTCTGGGAATGAAAATTTCGGAATTGTATTCCCAGAATCCCGTAGAGAAAATTTCCTCAAATGTCTTCTTGAAGCATGCGGGCAAGTACTTTATTCGTGCATGCCAAGCAAAGATGATAGTGACCGAGGGGGTTTGGCTCATGTCGTAGACTAAATCCTTGTTGCCTTGAGAGAATCCAGGGGCAGAGATGTATGGAGCTTGGACATTCCGAAAGGTTTTGAAGACAATGGTCATGAGCTCGAATATCTTCATACACATTTTCGCAGCTATGTCGGGTACATTATTTAGACGTGTAGACCAGTGCCGAATTGTTGATATCATGTAGGCTACGGTTGGGGTCCCTCGAGGTGGAGCAAAATATGGGTAGTTAACCCAAGCCGAGCACTCTTTATTGTTGCGTACCTTGATTGCAAATGGATCTGCGACGTACCACTGGACAATAGCATGGATTATACTTGATATATAGTGGCATGGTTGCCCAAGTACTCATCATCTCTGGGTAATCGGTGAGTAGACGTGCACGCCAATTAGGTTGGAAGATCGAGCCAGCACGTGCATCTATCGGTAAATCCCCTATCTCAAATTGAGTGGCGAACGTGGGCTCCTTCCCTGTGTGTCTTTTGACTTCTGCATTATAATCATGTAGTAAGACAAAATAAGGCATGTATTGCGATTCTGATGTTGTGATTAACCGTTGATGGGATAAATTTTGAAAGTAGGAAGACCGAAGGACAGTTTCTTCCAGATTTGTGAGAGATTGCATTTGCACGGCCACACGATCATCATGTGTCTTACCCACTTTCTCGACCCTTTTGACCCAATCTAGAACTTGAATTTCTAACGTGTCTTGTCCTTCTTCTGTAGTTCGACCACCAGGCGTCGGCATAGGCTCGTATGGCTCTTCATAGCTGTCATTGACGGGGATTTCCACTACTGTTTCAGGTTCTGGTTCTTCAATGGGCGAGGGTGGCCGTTCATATGGTAAGAGGCGTGCTTGGAGTTCTGCCACCTGTTTTCGGAGGGTCTCCATTTCTTCTGTAGAGTGTTGCAAGATTACCGGCTCCTGTTGAGCAGTGGGTACACTGGCTATCTGTTTCTTTAGATCTGCACATTCAGTCTCTAGTTTTTCATATGACTCCAAGAAATTTGCATGCTCCTCAAGTAAGATGCGAATGTCTTGTGATGGAACTGCTCTATATCTGGTAGGGCTAATGGTTGCTCCTACGGTTCCTTCCATAGCCGCTTCAAAGTTGTCTTGGTTTTGTTGTTGAAGTCGTTTGTTCTCTTCTAGTGCTGCGGCCATATGCTTCCTTAATAGCCCAATGTTGCGTCTGAGTGTAGCGTTAGAGATCATTTGCGCTTGAAGCACTGTTTCTAATTCCTTGACTGCTTGGTCATCTACAGTTGATGTCTTTGATTCCAATTCGGAGTGAGCCTGCTGTAGTGTGGTATGCTCGGTTAGGAGCGTATGGTAGTCAGCTTCAAGAGTGGTGACTCTAGCTTGCAGACGTTGAGATTCTGCCTGGAGGGCAGCAGTGCGTTCTTCCAATTGATGGTAGTCTTGTTGTAGCTGATGGGCACACTGAAGTAATGTGTTGAACGTGCTATTTACATTATGAGATGCAAGGGGAAAAGTTTGAAATGCAGGGGAGGTGGGATTGGGTAGGGGGGTAGTGAATGCTGTGTGTGCCAATGATGTGAGTGGTGAGGTGGGGGGCAAGGGAGGGGAAGATGGTGGAATCGTGGGGAGAGGTGTTGTGGTTGGTGAAATGTCCATTGGGTCAGACAAGGTGGTGTGTACAGGGGCTACCATGTAGGTGGGTATGGTAGGTGAAGTGAGTGTGGTGTTCGTGTAAATTGATGTCGTTGCGAACATCGGAGAAATGTGCCTCGGAAACATTGGAGAGCGGGTGAACTGCTCCACAACGGACGGGTATTGGGGTGGCGCGGTCAGGTTGAAAGAGGTGTAGGGGCCAGATGGGAAGTGGGGGTCATGGAATGGAGGTACCCGTATTGGGGGATAGGTCGGGAAACACAGGGTGCCTTCTGTGGGTGCTGGGTTTCCAACTACACTTGGAATTATGGGATGGCCAGTCATGGGTTCAGAGGATAGACGGGACGAAGTGTACAAGGGATTGGTGACGAAGGAGAAGAGGGTGTCTTGTGAGGTGGGTTCTCGAAATGAGAATGATTTGAATGAGGATGGGTTATAAGTGAAGGTAGAGGTGATGACTGTCGTTTCTTCCAAGGTGGGAGGTGGTGGTGGGGGTGGAGAAGGTGGTGATGGAGGATGCTGGGGTGAGATGGGTGATGTCTGAATGAAGGTTTCGGCGGAGAGGTCAGTGGTGGTTGTGGGGGTGGCTGTTGTCTCAATGGGTACTTCTTGTTCTGTGACGGGTATCCTGATAGTCTTACCTGCTCGTGGTAACGTGTCCACTCTGCGTTTGTCGTACCTTACGGACTGGCGGACTGCGGTGTGGACAACCTCCGGAACTCCTAAAGAGTCTGACACTAATTTGAGGGTGTCAATGAAGTGTTGGTCCACCCCTTCATCTGATAGCATTTCTTGCATCAAAGCTTGACCTGATACCAGAGAGAGTTGATGCCTTTCTTGTACTGCTTTGATAGTGTCGTATAGCCTTCGTAGTTGAGCTGTATATGCTGGTGCACCTACAAGTTCTGGCACTTCTTGTTGCTCCTCTTGGTGCTCTTGATCATACTCCTCTTCATCATCCTCCTGTTCTTCATCTCCGTCATCTTCTGCATCCACTTCAACAGGTGTGACAGGTGCTTGGGAGGTTGTGGCCTGCGTTTGTACGTTTTCCGCTTGTTGTGCCTCTTCTGCCTCCAGCTCTACATCTTGTAATAGTTGTTCGAAGTCTTCATTAGTGAGTTCTTCCAAAGGTGCACCACTAGGAAATTCGAGATCCGTTGGGATGGGAGGGAATATCAAGGTGGAACCATCGGTGCTGCGTCTTGGAAGTCGGAGTGTGAATGGTCGGACTCTTCGGGGTGGCGGGGTGACGTTTGGTGTTAGGGTGGCTCCACGTGGTTGAGCACATGGGACTTGGACCGTGCCTCTCATCTTCTTAGAAGGGGGTCCAGTGGATGTCCTGCCTCGAAACTACTCTACCCGATTCCACATCAGGGCCCGTTGGATTGGAATGTCATAAGCCAAACACCTATAAATGATTCTTGTCAGAGCACAGCAACCATATAAAACCTGTTTTCGCGGCCAGCGTTTGTGAGCTAGGTGTATCTGATCAATTATCCAGTGGGGTAGGTTGATGGTGAGGCTCTGTGTCTCTGCCAGATACAGGCTAAACCAAATCTTTTTGGGAGGCGAATCGATCTTGTGCCGGGAAAGCAAAGTGTTGCATGCACATGCAAAGGTGTATTGCAATATTAGGCGTCATGGATACCATGTCCTTGAGTTTGGTGAGACTTCGATTCTTCATGTAATCCGGTACTAGGGTTTCCTTTTCTGTAGGAATATGCATTCCGCGCATATCTAGAGCTTCTCTCACCAAATTGTTTGATAGCCTGAACCTCTTGAGCTCATTCCCCTTTGTCAGAGATGGAATCACAAATGAGCTTGCACCTTTTGGGTTCTGGTTTGGAGTCAAGGTGTTGATGAGATAGTAGCATCGCATGAAGTCAGGTTTTGGGAGTCGGGCACTGAAATAGGCACTCAATCCTGCCTTTTCCCATATCAGACGTAGACCTTCCGCATTTTGTAATTTCTCAAATTCTCTTGTAAAGAAATGGTATCTGCCTTGCTTTCCATTGAAGTCCAACTCTGATTCCCATAGGTACGTTCCTTCACCCAAGGGTCCTGCCACCTCGGTAAACCAATGTGAAGTCTTTCCCACGGGCATGGTGTGGCCACGCGGAGGGTCCGCAATAGGTATGATTTTGACGGCCTGCAATTCTTCTGGTCTTTCAATTGTCTCAGGCAAAACGGGTAAACTGTCCAAGTCCACCACTTGCGGGCTTGTTTTTGTGTGAGAGCTAGTTCTTGCTGCCTCCGCCATGTTGAAAATGTCGCAGCTGATTCTGTGAGAATATATGAATAAACGTTAACATTGCAATGGACACAAAAATGACATGGTGTCCCTTGTTACAACATTAACTTAAAGCTCGGGAGTGGTTAGGGGTTAATAAGTGCTCGGTGCTGGTGTGTGTAGTTAGGAGTTAGGTAGACCTAAGAGCTAAGCGAAATGATGTGATGTGAGAGTGAAGCGGTTAGTAGGTGGTCATGGATTTACAATCGGGGTCCGGGGGTTTGTTACAAGTCTTGGGCTGCCAAATGCAGTGGATGGGTTTTGCTCGTGGTTCCGTAGAGATTCTCGAGAGCTTTATAGGTGTGTCAGCTTGAACATGAGGCCTTTTAGGTACCCATTTACAACTGATTCTGTTCGTGCTCATGTGCCTTGGTGTTGAAAATGAGTGGATGTAGGCTGTGCGAGTGAATGGATCATGCTGTGTAGGGTGTGTTCTTGGTGTAGCTATTTGAGCCCGCAAACAAACCTTAGGCACCCAAATTTTTCTTGATTGTGGGCTAGCCTTCATCGACTTTTTGGGCACCCAAATAAATTTCACGTTAGCAGAAGAATTTCCGAAAGACCTCTTATTAGTGACGTGTTGTTGGTTACTAATAAGAGGCTTTGCCCGTGCGGTTGGCGTGAGTGCAACCGGGTGTTCGCCTTTTTGCACCCACACTTGGTTCACTTGTTGAGACATTTTGCTGCGCAGGTACTTTGGATTTCCGGCATAGGTAGTACTCTGCTTCTTCTGCCTTTGAGCCATCTTTGGTTGTTGCCTCCTTCTGACTTTTGGAAAAGAAGGGAGTTCCGTTGCCTCCCTGACTCCTTTTTTGCGCGTAGCATTCCTCTGCAACACATAGTTTTGGACAAGAACAGCATGGTCATCTTCATGTGTACTCCTGGAAGGACCAGGAGTCTGTGCCTTTCCTAGTTCTTTGAGTGCTCCATTATCCAACTCTACTGTAATTCGACTATGATTGACCCATACCTGAAGAAGTCCACTTCTTAGGTTCAAGTTGACTGCTAGGTCATAGATCCAGTCTTGACCCAAGACAAGGGGTTCCGTGAGGTCCTCATCTTGACACACTAGTACTTTAACTGTCATTGTCTCATCATGAATGTAGAGGGGAAGTTCCACCTCGCCCATGCAAGGGGTTTCCACTCCTCCCACTCCTATGAGGTATGCTTCCACATGATTGACAGTTAACTGCAACTCTTGACAGTAAGACACTCTAACATCACTAGTGGCTACACCTGAGTCAATCAAGGCTCTTACAGTCCTTGCACTCTTTCCTTGTCCTATGTCTAGGGTTATGAAAGGACGTCTATCAATTATCCTATGCGAGCTTGTTCCTGCAGCTTCACACATGGCCATAGGATATCCGTGATCTGCATAGTCATTTGCTCTAGGCCGATCTCTACCTTGCCTTCGTAACTTCATCCTTCTGATGCGTTCTAAAGCTTCTGCTTGAGCTTCTTCTTGAACTCGCTTTTCTTCCTCTTTGCGTTTCTTAGCAGTGTTGAGTCGGCTGAGCATTTCCTCCGTGAGGGGTTCCTGATACAACTTGACTCTGCAACCGCTAATATAGTTTGGGAGAACATCACCCTCTAATGTGGCTAATTGTACTGCTCCACTCGTGGAGATCCTATTGATAATCATAGGTCCGTAGCCTCTCTTTTCTAGCTTCCTCGCATGTTGTTTCAGTGTATAGACTAAGACTAGATCTCCTGCTTTCAAGCCTTTATCCTTCACATGGGCATCGAAATATGCCTTCTGTCTCTTCTTGGCTGCATATATTCCTGCAGCTGCTCTCAGTCTTGTTTCTCCTAATCGTTCAAGGTCAAAGATCCTAGAGGAGAGCTCATGACCTGTCCATTCGTGCTCTTGTGCTACTCTCAATGTAGGGATCAGGAAGTCCAAGGGTAGCACAGCGTTTTGGCCGAATACCATCTGAAAGGGGGTGGCTTGGAGTACCGTTTTGTAGGCAACTCGGTATGCCCAAACAGCATGGTGTAGCTGTTTGTCCCAATCAGAGCGTTTAGTGTTCACTAATTTCGTCAGTACATTGCATAAAATCTTATTAGTGCTCTCAGCTTGCCCATTAGCTTGAGGGTGATAGGGGGCAGACTTCTTGTGTATTACCAAGAATTCTTGGAGTAGATTTTCAATCACTTCATTTAAGAAATGAGTGCCTCTATCACTTACAAGCTCTATAGGTAGCCCATATCTCGTGAATACACTCTCAAACAAGAATTTAGCAGTTGTTTGAGCATCGTTCTTTGTCGTAGCCCTTACCTCTACCCACTTAGTTAGATAGTCTGTTGCAACAATGATGTATTCCGCATGAGAACCTTTAGCTGGGGGATTAATAGGACCTACAAAGTCTATTCCCCACTTAGAGAATGCACGTCCACCCATCATAGGTTTCAGTGGCATCTCATCTTTGCGTATAGGATACTGAGTCCTCTGACAGACATCACACCGTTTCACATAGGTATGTGCATCCATGTGAAGGGTAGGCCACCAGAAGCCCGCAAACAGTATGGCCTTGATCACCCGATCTGGTCCAAAATGCCCTCGTGCTACACCTTGGTGAGCAGTTTCTAAGATCTTAAGATATTCACTTTCATGGACACACAATCTCAGGTAACCATCTTTACCACGCTTATATAGATTATTACCGATGAGTGAGTAATCCTGGGCTTCTTGTTCTAAACTCCTTTTCCTAGCCAGAGTCATGTCTGGAGGGAATGTGTTTGTCCTCAGGAAGAATACTAGAGGTTCGCTCCAATCTGGCACAATGGATACTTGATAAAGAGTGGCGTGTTCCACAGGTGGTTTAGTGCAGCAGATTGGGCACTCCTTGCACAACTTTTGGACATCAGCTTCCATAGTTGGCCAATGTACTCCGAGTCTCTTTAGGGTCTGTAAAGTTCGTTGCTTTGAATGGTGTTGCTCTAGTGCACCTACATGTGCTAATTGCAACCATTTAGAGTACTCATCCTCTTCTACGCAACAAGCCAAGATCCCTTGATCTGTGTGCTTGTACATGCTTCCTGCCATGATGTGGTACTTTTGGGCTTTTACAACCTCTCTATTCCGTGTGTTTACCACTGGATGGTTAGGTCCATATGTCAATACTGGTACCAATGGCTTAGCCCACTGCGGTACGACTTCCAAATTAAACAAGTAAGCATCAGGAAGGTTGTTTGATACTAATTGTGGGGCTTCTCCCGATGTGAGCCTAGAAAGATGATCAACTCTCAAATGTGTCCTCCCTTTTCTTACCACAACCTCAAAATCATATTCCATTAGCAAGAGAAACCATCTTACTAATCTTCCTGTATTGCATGGCTTGTTTACGAGATATAACAATGCCTGATGATCAGTAAAAAATTTAAACTTATTTGCAAGCAAATAGTGTCTAAATTTCTTAACTGCATATACCATGCCTAAACCTTCTCTCTCTGTAGTGGTGTAATTTTGTTCAGCCGCATTCAACTGTCTACTGGCATAGGCAATTGGAAGATCCATATTACCTTCACCAGTAGGTTGTGCAAGCACACATCCAATGGCATAATTGGATGCATCCACATGAACATGGAATGGCTTATTCCAATCTGGTGTGGTCAAGATTGGTGCTGAACACAATCTTCGTTTAAGCTCCTGGAAGGAATTCTCACATTCATCCGTCCACTCAAAGTTTGTTAGAAGTCCGTACATGGGCTTTGCAATGACAGCATACATGTGTATAAATCGTCGGTAATAACCACAATGCCCCATGAAAGCTTGTACTTCCTTGATATTTTTTGGCCTAGGTAGCTCTGCTATAGCTCTCACTTTCTCTTCGTCAATAGATATGCCATTCTTTGACACTATGTGTCCTAGAATCTTGCCTTGCCTGACCATAAAAACGCACTTTTCTGGGTTCAGGCAGACTTGATATTCTCTACATTTGTCAAAGATTTGTCTGAGTTCAGGAATATGGGTTTGTCTAATATTGGAATGAGCACAAAGATCATCAACATAGACTTCTAAACTCTTCCTCAGGAACTCCTTAAACACATGGCACATCAGCCTCTGGAAGGTAGCTGATGCATTGGTAAGCCCAAATGGCATTACTCTAAAGGCAAAAATGCCCCATTCTGTGGCAAAGGCTGTCTTGTGCTGATCCTCTGGAGCTATGGCTACTTGATTGTAACCCGAAAATCCATCAAGGAAGCTGTACACTTCCTTGCCTGCCACTCTTTCTAAGAGATGTTCTGTGATGGGAAGCGGATAGTTATCTTGAATAGTGGCTGCATTAACCTTCTTCAAGTTAATGCACACGCGCAGTTTGCCATTCTTCTTGGGCACCACTACGATGGGTGATACCCACTCAGTGTGCTCAATTTCATAGATAAATCCAGCTTCGACCAGTCTATCTATCTCTTCTTTGATCTTAGCAGCGTAATTATCGTTATATGTATAAGGCTTTTGCTTAGAGGGTTTGGCGTCTGAAGTCATGGGGATGGTGTGCGATCATATGTCCGGGTCAACCCCTTTCAAATCCTTGTAACTCCAAGCGAATACATCTCTGTATTCTCTTAGCAAGGCAATCAATTCGTGCTCTTCTTCTTCTATCAGGTCATGGCCTATATACGTGCATCTCTCCTCTCCTTCTTCTATGGCCACTACTATTTTCTTGGTGGTTTCTTTGTTATCATAGGCCTCTCCTGATTGTGCCTCTCGTTTAGGCATTCTTATCATGACTCTCCTGTCGTCTATCTCATATTTCTTAAAATTTTCTAGGACCTCAAACAAAGATTCTTCCTCTTCTGGTGAGACTTCCCTCTTCTTTCGTTTCTTCCCTTCTTCCTTTGGGGTTACATGCGTCGCTAATCTTACATCGTTTGTAAGCTCTCCATGCCTTTGGGGTTGAAATTCTACTTCATGGAAGTATTCTTCATCTGATGCAAATGGTGGGTCCATAATGATAGACTCGAGATCGGAATCACTTGCATCCTCAAATGCATCAGGGCTAGGTTCGCATTCTTCTAGAACTGCCTCTCCCATGATTGGCTCTATGGAGAAGACTGAAATGTCATAGCCATCCTCATCACAGTGAGGTGTCCATTGTTCTTCATTGATGGCTACGTCCATTGTTGCTAAAATTTCTGCCCAGCCATGGGGTTCGAATTCCTCATCAGGAAAAACTACAGGTGCATAGGCTGGGTCTTGAATTGCTCTATGTGTCTCTTTTGCACCTATTTCTCTGGCCTTTTCTCTCTTCTCTTCCTCTACTGCTACTTTGCACATCCATAAGTGGGTGTCTTCATGCATCCAAGAGGATCCTGACCCTATGGAATGCACAGATTCCGTATCATCTTTGGCTCTATGGATGGGATTCCACTGGATAGGAGGTACATCCCTATGAGAGTAATCTTTGAGATTGACTTTGGTCGTAACACCTAAGTGTTGCAGGTACAAGGAATTGGTCCCCCAATCCTGTACCACTTGCAACTGTCGCATAAATGGTCTTCCCAAAATCATCTCATAGGCATGATTTTTGCTGAAGTCACATATAGCAAATGTATGCTCAAACTCGACACCACAAGTGGTGAGAGTTATTCCTTCTAGCAATCCTAGGGGTCTCTCTATGTGACCATCGGCCATCTGCAATTTCATTCTCGTTGGCCTGAGTGCCGGCTTGCCCCAACGCTTCCATAGGGAAGTAGTGGCAATTGCAACTCCTGCACCTGAGTCCAAAATTGCCTTGGTGGTGTACTCCTGGTAGGTGATGGGAAGATAGGTATTCCCTTCTTCACCTTCACACATATCTCCTATCTTGTCCAAGGGAATTTCTGGCACTGTCCTATGGGATCCTACTCGGGAACGTGGTTCTGCAACTTCAGTCACTTGACTGGCTACACATTTCCGCGCTTTTGGTCTATTCTTAGGCAGTTCTTCCAAAGTGAGATCGCAATGCACCTCGGTGTTCTTTATTACCTCCGTGTTCCTAGGTATGACTGAGTCGTCGTTCCTTACCATGACTGTGGGTGCTCTCATACATGTGGACTTTGCTTCCCATGGGCCTGTGAAGTGGGGTAGCTCCTGTATGGAATTAGACTCAAAGTCCAATCTCTCATGAGACTGAGTACTCTCATGTTCCCCGTAAATGGATGGGATGTCTTGTGGGAATTGGTCGTGTGCATCGTCCACAAGTTCAAATGGAGGGGCGACTTCACTTTCGTTATCCCATTTGTCTTCTTGAATCTCTCGTAGGAAGTCTGGTGCAAACCGATTCATAGAAGAAGTGTCTGGCTCCGTAGAATTAGGCACATAAGCAACCTGGGAAGGAGGGCTTATTCTATCGTTGACTCTCTCCTTGTTCTCATAGATGGCTGGAGCACAAGCTTCCTGGGGAGGATTACTTATTCTATTACTCTTCCGATCAGGCTCATACGCTCCCTGAGAAGGAATGTAGGCAACCTGTGGAGGTACGTAAGCTTTCGAGGGGGGTTCCTCTGCCTTTTGAGGGGGAAGATAAGCTTCTTGAGGAGGCACATGGGCTTCCTGAAGAGGCTGGCTTGTCCGTTCTCTCGCCCTTTCCTTTCTTTGAGGGGCAGGTTCCTTCTCTGATTGTGCAATTAGCCTCTCTATTCTTTCTAGCAGTCCATCAAAATGTAACTGCGTCTTAGCTGAGCTAGAGATATTAAAGAGGCGGCTAGCTTCGAACATGGCTTGGGCCAATTCCACCATCTTTGCGCAAACTTTTGTTCGTTCAAGCTCTAGCTCGGCTCTAGGGTAGCATTTTTCATGATCGGTTATGGTTGGCCCTTCTTGGATTCTGGCCTGATATGCTTTCAGCATCATGTTTAGGTCTTCGGGAGTGGGATCAGCTAGGACTGATCCTACTCTAGGGGGTGGTGGGATTTGATGAGGCGGTGGGGGAGGTGGTGGGTTGGATGGAGATGGGAGTGGTAGTGGTGGAGTAGTGTGAGAGGGAGTTTGAGTTGTGAGTTCGGTTATTCTGGCTCTTGTTTCCCTTACGCTTTCCTCGAGTTCACTCATCTTTTTAGCCCATTGTCTTTTCATTCTTTCCCTACTATCTTTCCAAGCTCTAGTCCTTTTCTTGGTTATGCTCTCAGTTTCACTCGCCTCTGGGCCCTTTTCCTGGCTCGCCTCTTGGTTTTGCTGCAATGCCTGAGCTCTAGTGACTACCTGTACTGGTGCAGTGGAAGTGACACTTCCTGAGGAGTCTACCACTAACCCAACAACGTTGATAGGGGTGATTTTTGGCATGTTATTGGGGTTCTTTGGGCAATCTCGTAAAAGATGCTCTTTTCCACAATCTTGGCAAAAGCCTTGGATCGTCACGGACTGATTTTGTGTAGGTGGAGGTAAGGGACAATCACGAATGAAGTGATCTCCCTGACATCGGTAGCATGGTCCTCTAGGAAATGGTGGTCGTACCTGCCTAGGTTGAGGCCTAGGGTTGGGGTTTGCATACATGACGTTTGTGTAGTTTGACTCCCAACTAGGTTCACTCGGTTCTTCACTATAGTAGGACTCACCATGTTCTAGAGATTGCATGTAGTAAGCCTGGGGACTATCGACATGTGTAGAATCAAAGCTATGGTCACTTGGATCACTTTCAGAAAGCAAGGATGTTACCGGAACTAAGGCTCTATTCATGTTCTCTTCTGCGGCAGTATACTTTATCGGGATCACGTTAGCGGGGTTTGGAGGCTGTTGAGCTAGCACCGGTTGGGGTCTCTGTTGGGCCTGATATGGTTGCTGATAGGGTTGATGTGGCCTGCCATATGGCTGTGGAGGGTACTGGTTCTGGTATCTGCCTTGTTGGTAGGGCTGAGTGTAGGGTTGCCTAACTGCCTGCTTGTTGTATGGGCAATCTTGCGCAGTGTGGTTGGTGTACTTCCGTTCTATGGTGCAGTACTGGCTACTAGGATTAACTTGGGGTTGAGCCATAATGGGACAGACGTTCGCCATATGGTCACCACCGCATGTATAGCACCTTTTCACAGGAACAAACCTTGGGATTTGTTTGCTAGTTACACCTAATTTCTGAGCTACTTTTTCGGCAAGTTCCTCAATTGATGTGGATTGCGTGGAAGAGTGACTAGATGCACTATCTAAATCTTTGTAGATTTTGGAGAGCTCTAGTTCTTCCCCTAGGTTATCTTCAATGTCAATGCACATGCGTACACATTCTTCTATAGTCCTAGGGTCCTTCAGGTACACATAGGATCTCAATTTCGTACTCAGCGATCCATCAAGGAATAAGGCTACTTGTTTAGCAGATGTGGGTAGCTCCGAAACAGGGCACCTTTCAAGATATTGTCTAAATCTTCTTCCAGCCAATCTGACAATCTCTTGGGGGGTCTGTTTGAAGCTGTGAATTAATGAGGAGGTATTGTGTCTTATGCCGCTCTTAGAGAACTCTACAATGAAAGCCTCTAGGAGTTGGTCTATGCTCCTGAACTGCCGCTCATCCAATGGCTGAAACCATGTAAGTGCTGTGTTCCTAAGGGTTAGACCGAAGGCATTGTACTGTGTGAACAGATCCTCCACTTGTTCAGCTCTCAAGACTTGCTTGAACTCCGCCATCGTAGGGATCTCCTGTGCCATCAAAGTAATTCTTCATGGACTTAACTAGCTGGGTCGGTCTCAAAGTTCTTGTGTGCTCTCTAGGCCTCGGCAGAGGAAATCCATCCACATTTCTTTAGTTCCTGTGAGCTCTAAGCATCTCAGGTTCTACCCTATTCGTCTCCGTTCTCGTTCTTTCTCTGCCCACTGGGTTGGCAAAACTTACTTCTGGTCTATCTCTACTTCTGTCTCTTTGCATACCATGAGCTTGGGAAGTTCCAGCCCCAGGGTGACCATAGGATACATTTGATCTTGGTTGGGGGAAAATAAATTCACCCTTCCAAGTGTAAGCATGCCTATCATTTTTCGTAACCGCAAAGATCCGTTCTGAAGTGTGATCTAAGTAGGTCACTCTACCTGGGCTATCCGGATCCTTAAACTCATAGATCATGATGTTTCCTATATCAGTTGGCTGATTAGATTTATACCTCCAGAAGGCTTCGTCGGTTTCTCGATTGAGGAGCAACTCTATGCTCTTGTTGTCTTGGGGTACCCACTCAGGTGTGATAATCCTAGTGAGAACTGATTTACCTCGAGGGGTTCTAGGTTCCGCACCCATGTTCCCTTGTTCCAAGTCACCTAAGTCCGCTTCTGATATTACATTCCCAAATTCATCTGTCCTATCCGGGTGACTAGTGACTACATATATAGTTCCTTCTTTGTCCATGTATGCACCGTTTTCAAACTTGACAGCTGGGTGCTCTAGTCCTATGGATTGGTCAGGGTTCTTAATCTGTATCACAGATCTTCCTAAGCCATCCTCATAGATGCTGGCACCTAATCGGTTGGTCCTAAGGTACTCCAACTGTGTTTTGTAAGGGCCTTCCACCCTGTACAAGTAAGGCACTCCTGAACTTCCCGTAGGTCTGTCCATGCCTTGAGACATCTCTGACTCACTGGTCTCAGAGCTAGGGTAGTACGAGTGGTGGCTCAACTGCTGGGCCCAGGACCTAGCAGTGTGGTTAACACTAGCCTCTGAAGATCTAAGGCTCTGTCTCTCCCTTACTAGATGTCGTCCCGATCTAAGGTTCATATGCCTAACTAAGTAGCCCAATTCTTTGCCCAGAGTACAACTTCGTTGCCGATCAATTGGTATCAGTCACTTGATTCTTTTTAGTTACTTATCGTGTTTAAGGTCTTGTCTGATATTACGTCGTCGGAATACTTGAGTGTTCTTCGTACTTTCAGGTTGATCGTTCCACGTTAGGTTCTTTTCCTTTATGTTGTCGACAGTACAGAGGTTAGATTTTTAACTTGAACTTGAATTTTTAGGTAGTCTTCACTTGATAACTGCCTATCGTCGCCCTGACTTACTCCTACCTCTCGTCGTCTTAGCTTAGACTATGAATTGACAGAGGGGGTTAAAAGTGTCCAACCTTTTGTTTCCTGCTCGGTTGCCCTTGAGTGCCCAGGAAATGTGTTCCCAAGCTCGCACTTACACTTGCTTAGAACGCCTTTCGATGCTCTGTAAGAGTTTCAAAGTTAGCTTTGAAATTTAAATTCCAAAGACATAACCAATTATTTTCATTCCTGTAGCACAAACACAAACTTGCATAGTGATTTTCAAGAAAACAATCCTAAGGACCCCTGACTTTGATCCCCCTGGGTATGGTCAACTTCAAAATACCCTATCTGAAAATCAATGCATTATCTTTATAAAAAACTGTTGAGGGCATGTAGTATATGCCACGAGCTTTCCTACAAGCCCTAGAGCTCAAAAATTGGATTTCGTATGAAAAAGTTGTAACCGTTCAGGGTTCTAGGGTTACGACAGGGTTCAAACAGGATCACTGTGCAACAGGTTTTCCCGAAGTTGCTTTCCTAAGGCTTCCTCATGTGCTCAAGAGTATAATATTTGTGCCCAAAATTAGCCCAACTCTTCAATTAACAATCCCTAAAAAATTTGGCTAAAATTGGCTGTCAATCGCGATGGACACTCAGTCAATCGCGATGGACAGGCAATCAATCGCGATGGACAGAGAGTTCAGTCAATCGCGATGGACAGGCAATCAATCGCGATGGACAGAGAGTTCAGTCAATCGCGATGGACACCCAATCAATCGCGATGGACAAGGGGTTCAGTCAATCGCGATGGACAAGCAGTCGGTCGCAATGGACAGGGGGTTGAGTCAATCGCGATGGACAGGCAGTCGGTCGCGATGGACAGGGGGTTCAGTCAATCGCGATGGACAGGCAGTCGGTCGCGATGGACAGGGGGTTCAGTCAATCGCGATGGACAGGCAGTCGGTCGCGATGGACAGGGGGTTCAGTCAATCGCGATGGACAGGCAGTCGGTCGCGATGGACAGGGGGTTCAGTCAATCGCGATGGACAGGCAGTCGGTCGCGATGGACAGGGGGTTCAGTCAATCGCGATGGACAGGCAGTCGGTCGCGATGGACTGGCAGTCAATCGCGATGGACAGGCAGTCGGTCGCGATGGACTGGCAGTCAATCGCGATGGACAGAGCTGTCAGTCGCGATGGACAGGGCTGTCAATCGCGATGGACTGAAATTTTGCAAAATTTTGAAAAATTTTGGTGGAAAGGTGGTGTGCAGGGTCTCTAGTCCACTGTAGTGCACTCAGATTTACCAAAAGGTGAGAATTTCTGTCAATCGCGATCGTCAGAAGTCGGCGACTGCGAGACAGTTTCGTCGAGTTTCGTACCTGCGCAGGGAGCTGGGGATGGTGATGTGACCTGTACCTGCAAGATAGCTCAAGAAACATGCAAAAACAGCACATGCAATTTCGCTCTCTCGCTCTCTCTCACAAGTGAAATGAGGGAAATGAGGTGGAGATGGGGATATAGTCAAAAAACTGAAATTTTCGCGATGATGGAGATGGAGGTGGAAGATGGTGAGGATGATGATGATGATGATGGTGGTGAGGTAAGAAAGAGAAAAATAGGAAAAATAAAGAAATTACCTACAACTCCAACGCGTCAACTCTACGTCTTACCATCACACGCTCGTCCTCAAAGCTCGATCCCCGGCAACGGCGCCAAAATTTGGTGTAGCTCAGTGATGAGTAGCACCTCCTTTAATGTCAATCCGGGAAGACGTGAGGATGGTATGAAGACCTCGAGCAAGTGGCGGCACAAGTGCGTGAGTGAGAAGCACACAAGCATGCACACACATACACACACACGCGCACACACGGCAAGACAAAGAGAGAGAATCAATGGAGTTCTTTAGGTTACTTTCAAAAGCTCTTACAAGTTCGTTTCAATTACAATCTACCCCCAAAAATGAGCTCTCTAGCTCTTTTTATAGTTTTTGGCTAAGTTTTGGCCCTGTCCAGACCTAGTGTCCGGCCTAGTTAAAAATTAGGTTCCAGGGCTTATTTGAGGGCTCAAACGATATCTAAAAAATACGAAATTTGGCAGGTAGATACTTCTAAAGCTCGTCAAGCTCAAGGACTCCTTGGCTTGCACAAAATGGAGCTACAAAAAGATGAATTGGTATTTACAATGGTGTTTAGTGATGAAAATCACTTTAAATGGGTGTAAAGGATTTGAAAATTTAAAGGTTGCCTTAGTGCTAGATCTGCGTTGAGTGCTCGTACTTGCTTCTTCATGAGGAAAATTACTGGCCTATTTGCGAGATCTTCGTTGACTCCCTTGTCTGCTGCTAACAAAGTACAATCCGTGTTGGGGACCAGTGCCACGACGCCGCTCCTGGACTGCCTTTGCTATTAAGGTACAAAACAATAAGCAGTGCCAAGACTGGTTGAATTACCCCTATTTTAAGCCACCCATTGAGTTACCAACTGTTGGCTACATGATGGCTACAATTCGCCACTGGCTCCCTAGATTAAAGCATATGGATGATATAGCGGCGCATATGACTGTCAAAATCTTTGACATGATGCAAATGATTTTTAAAGTCTTCCGACGCGTCAAGGCACCACATGTCAACACCCCGGGCTTTGAGCATGGCAATTTCAATCTGGTATATGATATGAGTACAACGCCATCGCTACGGGTGTGTTATGCCTCGCACTGCAGAATAAAGTACCTACCGGCGTGCTACAAGCAGACGTTCGAAGAGATGTTCACAACCGGCTTCTGGGAAAACCATTCAGAGGTATTCATAAACAGGCCTACACATTTATTACAATTATTTGCCTGTGAACGAATGGTCTATTCCACACACTATCAGCTCCCGCCACCGGAAGAACCGCAACCAATCGACTGGGAGAAACTCGAGGCCGACCTGGCCCGAGGCATTCGTATCTCCGAACACACCCTCGCTCAAGACCTCCTACAGAACTATATCCGGCAGACCTCACAACAAGGTTCTGTCAGGGACGACAGAAGCGAGAGGGAGGGGGGTGTTGGAAGCAGCCAGAGGCACAGACGACATGGAAGCATGTAACGACGGAGCAGGGAGCCAATCGAATCGTTTTTCAAAGAATTATGTTTTCAAATACTTTCCAAAAACCTCCAACAGTGATTTTTATCACTATTGTAACATATGTAACATAGAAAACCCCATTTTGTAATCCATAGCTCCATTTTGTGCAAGCCGAGGAGTCCTCGAGCTTGAGGAGCTTAGGTAGAACAAGCGTATCAATTTTCGTTATTTTTAGACATCGTTTACCCTTCCAAATAGCATCTAGGACCTAATTTTTAACTATGCCGGTCACTAGATGTGAAACCGGTCAAAACTAGTCTAGAAACTATAAAAAGAGCTAGAGAGCTCATTTTTTGGAGGTTAGCTTGTTTGAGGTTAGAGTTCTTTTGAGCTTGTAATAGTGTTCTTGAGTAATAGAGTTGATTTCTCACCTTCCATTGTGTCTTGCTTGTCTCTTCGTAGTGTGTGTGTATGTGTGTGTGCATTTCTATGCTTCTCACCTTCACTCTCACTTCATCTCACATTCACGATCTTCATATCACTCCTATCTCTTCCGCGGATTGACATTAAGGAGGTGGAGCTTCTTAACGTGGTTCTCACCATTGTGCTAGAGCAACACGGATGCAGAGTCAAGTTGTATAAGGAACCCCTCACGGAGGAAATGCTAAGTCGACTCAATACTGCTAAGCAACGTAAAGAGGAGGAAAAATGAATTCGAGAAGAAGCACAGGCAGAGGCCTTAGAGCGCATCAGACGAATGAAGTTGAGGAGACAAGGGAGGGATCAGCCTATGATTGACACTCAAGAGTCTCCAGGCTATCACATGGCCATGTGTGAGGCTTCAGGTGAACGTACCCATAAGATAGTGGATCGACGACCTTTTGTGACCCTAGAAATAGGACAAGGAGACAGCACAACAAGCGTGAGAGCTTTAATTGATTCAGGTGCAGCCACATGTGCAGTTCGGCTTTCTTATTGCCAGCAGCTACAATTGGAGGTAAAACCCCTAGAAGCATATCTCATAGGATTGGGAGGTGTGGAAACCCCTTGCATGGGCGAGGTGGACCTTCCCATCTCCATTCAAGACGAAGTGATGACAATCAAAGTACTAGTGTGTCAAGATAAGGACCTCACTGAGCCTCTTGTCTTGGGTCAGGACTGGATCTATGATCATGCAGTCAACCTCAACCTAAGAAGTGGACTTCTTCAGGTATGGGTAGATCATAGCCGAATTACAGTTGAATTGGAAAATGAGGCACTCAAGGAACTAGGCAAGGCAAACTCCTGGTCCTTCCAGGGGCGCACATGAAGTTGACAATGCTATTTTTGTCCAAAAATGTATGATGCAGAAAGAGGCTAATCTCAACAACGGAGCCAGGGATAAGAAGGCACTCCCTTCTGTTCCAAAGGCCAGAGGGAGGCAGCAACCAAAGGCAGATCGAATACAGAAGAAGCAGAACACTACCTATACTGGAGGCCAAAAAAAGGAGCAACGCAAATTGTTTCAGCCGATGAAACAAGTATGGAGGCAAAAAGGCGAACACCCTGTTCCGACCAGGCCAACATCACGGCCAAAACCTCTTATAAGTAATCAACAACACGACACTAATAAGAGTTCCTTCATAAATTCTTCTGTGAAAGTGAAGTCTATTTGGGTACCCAAGAAGTCAATGAAGGCCAACCCACAATCACAACAAATCTGGGTGCCTAAGGCTTGCTTGCGGGCTCAAATAGCTACACCAAGGCCAAACCCTGTACAACATGTTTCACTCATGCGAATATCTGAGGCCCAGTCTTACACATCACGCACTAACACATATTCTTCCAGGAGCACAAGTAGAATCACTTGTAGATGGGTCCCTAAACAGCCCCCTTTTTCAAGTAAATACCCTATCACACTCTCCAGAGCCTCCACAAAGTCAAAATTGTTGGTGCATGACAATCATCAATTGAAGAATTATGGAGGAATGAAGTCAAGGAGTCAAGAAGAAAACAAAGTCAGATGGTTGAAGGAAGGACATGTTCAGAAAACCCAAAGATATGTACACATATGTACATTAGCTGACTTATATCCTTGTTTAGTCATACACTTGTATATATTCATATATAAATATGTTGGAAAATGTCGGGCAAAGAGAGCAGAAGAAGATTAGAGAATAGGGAGAGAGAAATTAGTGTCATTAGACACATTGTAAGTGAGTGAATTATCCATCCTCACTAGTATGTAATTTTTTCTGAAGAAATCGAGAAACTTGCGCCCGATGTTTTGCAGTCTGCTCCTTCTGTGTTTAATCTTTTGAGAAATCCTTCTGCACGTGCCTAAGTCCATAGCTAATCTATCTATGGCTAGAATTTGAGAGGTTAATTGTAATCAGGCTGAGAGAATTTTGATTAGGAACATTCATATGTAAGAATGTTCTAAGAGTCGTAAAATCTGGCGCACATTTCATCTTCAATGAAATGATCATTGCTCAGTCCACAGTGTAAAGTTTTACACAAGTGAGGGCTTAAAATCTAAGTTGGAAGGTAAGCCATCTATGGCTAAAAGATCTTGATCAAACGGGATTTACTTTGGGAGAACCAGTGCTAAGAAGTTGCAGGTGTCAAAGTCGCCATTGCAGAGAAGCTCTTTCAGACATAGGTAAAATGTTTCACACATTTCTCAGTGTGTACTCAATCTTTTTGAGAGATTTAACTTGGTAAAGTTACGCAACCTTAAGGCAAAGTGTTGTGCAAAGTTTTATCAAAAACTTTACAGGATTGATTAGTCAATGAGTGATTAATCTGCAGCAGACTTTTCTGAAGAAGCTGAATTTTTCAGAATAATCAATTTTCTGATAAATTGGTGAAAGATATCTAAGTTTGGTGGAGTCTAAGGTTAATCTTGATATAGAGGTGATCTAAATTCAAGGTTAACTTATTCTTTTGGAGATTAACACTCTCCATCAGTGGTATCAGAGCAGGTTGTGTCAAAATTGAAGTGAAGAAGAGTCCGACTACTGCAGAAGTACAAATCTTTACATTTTGAAGGTGCAGAAGGATAAAGGTTGAAGAAAACTTGAAGGAAAACACATTGAAGCCATCAGAAGGATCAGAAGGAGCAACATTCGAAGTAAAGGTACATTCATTATCTGTAAAGGTTAAAGATTTGAGACTACAGGTGAAGTAAAGATGGGAGATAGTCTCCAAATTGAAAAGTTGGATAGAGAGAACTATCCAGCTTGGTCTATGAGGATGGAAGCTCATCTTATGAGCAAAGATCTGATAGGATACATCACAGGAGATGAAGAAAAGCCAGAATTCAGAGATCCTAGTGTTCCAACTAGGGAGGAGCTTGCAGACTTGAAGAATTGGATGAAGAGAGATGCTCAAGCAAGGAGCATAATCTACATGGCAGTCAATGACTATTTGCTTCCTCACATTAGAGGACTTGAAAGTGCATGTGACATTTGGAATGCTTTGGAGGAGCATTTCCAAAACACAACCAAATCAAGGAAGGCTTCATTATGGGCAGAGTTTACTACCTTCAAGAAGAAGGCCTCACAATCAATCTCTGATTATGTGACAAAGATGAAGGACATTGCAGATTCTTTAGGTGCAATGGATGAAGATATTGAAGAAGACAAATTGGTAAGACAAATACTCACAGGGCTAAGAGGAGATGAGAAGTGGAAGCCTTTCATTTTATCTACAAAACTTTCATTAGATCACTTTACTCCTGATTTAAATCAATTGTTAGGTCATATGCTAACTTTTGAGAATGATGTCAAAGGAGATGTTGACAAGAGTGCAGGTCATGCAATGTACTCTAAAGACAAGAAGAAAGCCAACAAAGGGAAGCAACAATCAGGTGAAGAAGAAGGTACATCAAACCAAGCAAATTTCATGAGAGGAAGAGGAAATGGCAGAAGTAGAGGAAGAGGAAGAAACAACAAAGATAATGCAAGAGCTTGTTGGATATGTGGTAAGACCAATCATCTATCTCATGATTGTTGGCACAATAATCAGAATAATAATAATTATCAGAACTTTAATCAAAGAGCAAGAGGTGGTAGATTTCAAAGAGGAAACTTCAGAGGTAGAGGTGGTAGGAATTCTTTTGGAAGAGGTGGAGGAAGAAGCTTCCAAAATCAATCCTATAATAACACCTACTACAACTATACATCAGATCAGAAGGAGGACTCGACTCTCATTATGAATACATGTGAAACCTCACATGAGGACATGAGAGTGTTTTATATTGATTCAGGATGTAGTAATCATTTGAGTGGAAATATTGCTTTGATGACTGACCTAGATCATAATGCAATTAATCATACAGTTCAGACAGGTGATAATACAAAGCATAAGGTAAAGTCAATTGGTTCAGTCAAAGCTAAGGATGGGAGCACTCTTCTGAGTAAGGTACTTTATGTTCCCACAATTCCGAAGAATTTGATCAGTGTAGGTCAAATTGTGGAAAAAGGATATGAGGTAAGGTTTACCAATGATGGAGTTTATGTTGAAGACCCTAGTCAAGGGTATAAACAAGTTATTGCAGGAAAGAAAGAAGGAAGGCTCTTCACATTGAAGGTACAAGGAAATGTTGGACATGCTATGTTCACATATGGAGAGCAAAAGGTGTCAGAATTGGATCTTTGGCACAAAAGACTTGGACACTTTAATGAAAGAGGTATTAAAGAAATGATTAACAATGATTCAGTGCTTGGATTGCCTAACATTGCAGGTCAACACATGACATACAGATGTGAGGCATGTCAATTAGGTAAGGCTCATAAGCAATCCTATTCCAAGCATGGGTTTATGTATTCAGAAAGACTTGAATTGGTGCATACAGATGTGTGGGGTCCTTCAAAGGACTTTAGTATAAATGGTTCAAGATATTATGTCATATATGTTGATGATGCTACCAGGTGGATCACAATCTATGTGATTAAAGAAAAGTCAGAAGTGTTTAATACATTTAAACACTATCATGCATATGCAGAAAGGATTACAGGTCAAAAATTAAAGAGACTAAGGTCAGATGGAGGGGGAGAGTATTTTTCAAATGAGTTCAATGATTATTTGTGGAATGCAGGTATAAAGAGAGAAGTTACTTGCAGGTATTCTCCTCAACAAAATGGGGTAGCAGAAAGAAGAAACATGACTCTTGTTGAATTTGCAAGGTCCATGATGAAAGAGAAGAACTGCCCAAATTATTTGTGGGCTGAGGCTGTTAATACAGCTACATATTTGGTTAATGGGTTGCCCTGTAAAGCTTTGCAGGGCATGACACCATATGAAGCTTGGTGGGGTAAGAAACCTACCTTGGATCATTGCAGAATATTTGGATGCTTGGCATATGCATATGTGCCATCTCAATTGAGGCATAAGTTGGAGCCTAAGGCAGAAAAGTATGTATTCATTGGCTATGATGATAAGCAAATGGGATACAGGTTGTGGAGTCCATCCACAAAGCAATTCCTTGTATCCAAGGATGTTACATTTGATGAGCAAGGTACTTGGTATGCAGGTAAATATAATGTACATGCAGATGATGAAGAAGTAGTGGAACAAAGAAAAGGTAAAGCAAAGATTCAATTACTTGATGAAAGTGAGAACAATGAAGTACAGGTTGAATATGAAGAGAGGCCAAGGTTTGATCCAGAATGTGATGAACCAAAAACTTCAAGAAGTGCAGAAGTTAGAAGGTCATCTAGGCATAAATGGCAACCTACAAGGTATAGCTATGATACTTCATTCTTAACTACTAAAGATTATTCTTATTTGGTAAAAGCAGATGAAGACCCTTCTACATATGAAGAGGCCAAAGGGAAGAAGAATTGGGAAGATGCTATGCAAGAGGAGTATGATGCATTGATAGAGAATCAAACATGGGATTTGGTTCCTAAACCTAATAGTCAGAAAATCATTGGTTGTAAGTGGGTTTACAAGACTAAAAGATTTGCAGATGGAAGTGTGTCTAGGTACAAAGCTAGACTTGTTGTGAAAGGGTATGCACAGACATATGGAGTGGACTATGATGAGACTTATAGTCCTGTGGCAAAAATGACAACCATCAGGACACTCATAGCAATTGCTGCTTGCAAAGGTTGGAAGTTATCTCAATTAGATGTAAAAAATGCTTTCTTGAATGGTTACATTTCAGATGAAGTCTACATGGAGCAACCAGAAGGGTTCAAAGATCAAGTGAGTCCAAATTATGTGTGTAAGCTCAAGAGAGCTCTGTATGGGTTAAAGCAAGCCCCAAGGGCATGGAATTATAGGCTTGTAAAATTCTTGAATGATCTTGGATTTCAAGCATCAAAGGCAGATAGTAGCTTGCTAGTCAAAGCAAGTGAAGATGGGTTCATTTATGTTTGTATTTATGTTGATGACATAATACTTACAGGAACAGATGATAAAGGAATACAAATGATCAAGAAGCAGATGGAGAAAGAGTTCAAAATCAGTGATTTGGGGAACCTATCATTCTTCTTGGGAATGGAGATTTCTTATACTCAACATGGAGTATATGTGACTCAAGAAAGGTATCTTAAAAATTTGCTAACCAAATTTAAGATGGAAGATTGCAGGGTTGCACCTACACCTTTGGAAGTGAACCATAAATTGTCTAGGTTTGGAGGAGAAGAGTTCAGAGATATGAAACTCTGTAGCTCAAGCGTAAGCACCACCTCCTTTACTTGTCAATCCGCGGAGACGTGAGGACCGGTATGAAGACCACGAGCAAGTGAAGGCACAAGTGCGTGAGTGAAAGCACACCAACATGCACACACATACACACACACGCGCACAAAGTAAGATCAAAGAGAGGAACAATGGAAAGCTTAGATTGCAAAAGAGTTCTCTTACAAAAGTTCTATTCTCTAACAAGCTAACCCCAAAAATGAGCTCTCTAGCTCTTTTTATAGTTTTTTGACTAGTTTTGGCCCTGTCCAGACCTAGTGTCCGGCCTAGTTAAAAATTAGGTTCCAGGGCTTATTTGAGGGCTCAAACGAAGTCTAAAAATTATGAAAATTGGTACAATGGTACTTCTAATACTCCTCAAGCTCGAGGACTCCTCGGCTTGAACAAAATGGAGTTACTAAAAATAGATAATGGTATTTACAATGGTTTCTAGTGATGAAAATCACTATTTTTGTAGGGGATTCTTCTGAAAATTTGACATACACTTCTTGGAGCTCCCTACTTGCTCTCTCCTCTTCTATGTCCACTTCTTTGATGTGCTTCCATGCTTTGTCCTTGACCTTGAGCTTCAACACTCCCCCCCCTCTCGAGTCTGTCGTCCCTGACAGACCGTTGTTGTAGTGATTGTTCCAAGTAGTGCCTTGAGAGGGAGTGTCCCTTCTGTATGAACACAAGTCGTCCGACGTTCTTCATCTATCACTGTGAATCTTTGCAGGTTGTAGTCTCTTGGTATGTGCTTCTGCCTTGTATTCCAGCATGACTGTGTCGTTGTGAGTCTCCGTTGATGTTTTCTAGATCTTCCAAAGTTGATCTTCATAGTAGTCAAGCCAAGTACTCATAACCCATATTGAGTGATGGGTAAGTGTGTTCGTGCATGGGTTGAAAAAAGTATGTGCCTTGTGCACGGCCTTGTAATGTAGCCCTACGCATGCTTACTTGGAAAATGCATTGGAAGAAGTATGGTGCAAAAATTGCGGGTCTTGAGCTAAGTGTTCAAGGGTATGCTGACGAAGAGGTTTCCTAAACTATCATGGTTATGGTGTTTCCAGAGTAAAGATACTTACCATGGCGAAGGTTGATGGATGTTTGCCTCTTCGTGTGGTACACTCGGCCTTTGGGATGGAACCTTGTTGATGAATGTCCATGTTGATTGTCCACTGATGAGATCTTTTGAGTGGTGGATCCCCTCTCCTCTTTTCAAAGCAACATTTGTCACTAACAATGTGCATTTCTGAGCTTGGGCTCATGCACGTTCACTTCCCTATATTGACACTCAGAGGAATATTGGACACATGCCGGTTTCTAAGAGATTACCATGCTGATTGACATAGACCATTCACCAGTGCTACTGTTCCATACTGGTTCAGGAAATACTGAGAATTGAATTGCTTTATATTCCTTGGCAAGCAACATCGGATAACTACACCAAGCTGTGTTTCACATATACTCTTTAGCTCACCATATGCAGGAGTCTTCTCCTCCAGAACTACCTTTTGCAGATATCTCCTTGGATGCTCTGGTACATGAAGTAGTTAAGCATCACGCAAGTTGCGGACCTTCAAGCTCTTCATGGTAAGATAAAATCATAGCTGTAGATGCCATGTTCATGCCAAATGCTTGTCCTCTACCAGATAAGTCAGCAATAATCTCACTGCTGGCCGAGACACACTGGGAACAAGCTCTCTCCCACTTCTCTTTTTTTTTTTTTTTTTTTTTTTTTTTTTTTTTTTTTTTTTGAGGAACAGGATATCACAAAACAAGAACACAAAAGTTAGTATCAATAGAAATGTTCGACATATGTCACTGTGCTCTTGTGCATGGGATTCTCAAGTGTGTCTATGCACGGCCGTGTAATGTGGCCCTATATTAATGCATACTTTGGAAATGCATGACCTAAATGGTGCAAAAGATAGGGTTGTGCAAGGAGCACATGGTTGTTGCTCGTTCGAGGCTTTCGATGTTATTTGTGGAGGTTGATGCCGGCCTTAGTGGAGGTATCCATTGAGTCTCGAACTGATGTAATCCTCCTTATTGGAGTCCATTTTAGAACATCATTTGGCACTGTAGAGGTCACTTCAGGCGTCTTTCTCTTTGGGTGCTTTCTGAACTGTGGTATCCAGTGTGGTTGATGCTTTGGTTCGGTGGAGGCTACTTGCACTTTTGGCTTCCAAACCCATATCCTTTTTGCATGTCTTCCTACTAATGTTGAAGAGCTGATTTGATCTTCCTTTGGTCTCTGTACGTGGTTCTTACCCTTTTCTCTTTTTGGCCTCTTTGTTGAAACCTTTTGCATGTGGGAGAACAAAGGTTGTTGTGGGTGTAGGATCTTCTTAGGTACCCACATCTGTAATTGCCCTTGTTGAGCTGCAGCTAACTTCTTAGGCACCCAAACGTGTTGGATATCTTGTGACGGAGCTTGTATGAGCTGCTTCCTTCGTCTTCTGGCTTGGTTAGTGTGCATGGATGGGATTTGTGGGGGTAAGGCTGGTGGTTGCTCTCCTTTGCGTACCCAGATCTGCTTCATGCCCGGAACCGCTTTTTTATCGAATGGTGTCTTTCTATTTGATGAAGCAGTTGTCGTGAACGGTTGTGTTTGCTTGTGTGGTGGGCTCACTACTATGGCTACTTGAGTCTTTGGAGAAGAAGAAAGATCCACCCGCCTTCGAACCTGGTCTTTCACGATTGACTCCTTCTGCATCATAGAGCTTTTGACACATACAACCTCTTCTTTCATATGATTAGTCTTGGAAGAACTAAGAGAGTGTGTGGTGCCATGATCTAGGAGCATGCAGTTCTCTAATTCTAATGTAATGCATTGTTCATGTACCCAAACTTGAAGAATTTGACTTCTTAGGTTTAAGTTAACTGCATGGTCATAGATCCAATCTTGACCCAAGACAAGTGGTTCTGTAAGGTTCTCATCTTGACATACTAGCGCTTTGACTTTCATTGGAACATCTTGAAGGTAGATGGGAAGTTCCACCTCGCCCAAACAAGGGGTTTCTACACCTCCCAATCCTATGAGATAAGCTTCTATGGGATTGATGTTCAACCCCAAGTCTTGGCAGTAGGAAAGTTTAACTGCACTACTTGCTGCACCTGAGTCAATCAATGCTTTCACCGTCCTTGCACCCTTCCCTTGTCCTATCTCTATGGTCACAAAGGGTCTTCGGTCAATGACCTGAGAAGTCGCAATGCCTGACTTTTGACACATATCCATGTGATATTTTGGGGCTTTTGAGTTGACATCTAGGCCTAATCGCCTTAACTTATTTTGCCTAATACGCTCTCTGGCCTCTTCCTGTGCTTCTTCTCTCACTCTTAACTCTTCTTCTTTTCGCTTCTTCGCAGTGTTGAGTCTCATTAGCATATCCTCAGTAAGAGGTTCTTGATATAGCTTGACTCTACAGCCACTAATATAGTTTGGCAAGATATCTCCTTCTAGAGTGGCCAACTGAACTGCACCACTAGTGGAAATTCTATTAATGATCATGGGTCCATAACCTCTTTTTTCCAACTTACGGGCATGTTGTTTTAGTGTGTATACCAACACTAGATCTCCCTCTTTCAATCCCTTATCCTTGATGTGTGCATCAAAGTATGCCTTTTGCCTCTTCTTTGCAGCGTAGATGCCTGCTGCCGCTCGTAGCCTCGTTTCACCCAAGCGTTCGAGATCAAAGATCCTAGAGGACAATTCATGCCCATTCCATTCATACTCGTGTGCTACTTTTAAGGCAGGGATTAAGAAATCTAATGGTAGCACAGCGTTCTGTCCGAAGACCATCTGAAATGGGGTGGCGTTGAGTACCGTTTTGTAGGCAACTCGATAAGCCCAAACAGCATGATGAAGTTGTTTGTCCCAATCAGAGCGTTTATTATTTACCAATTTTGTCAATACGTTACAGAGGATCTTATTGGTACTCTCGGCTTGTCCGTTGGCTTGTGGATGATAGGGGGCGGATTTCTTATGTATCACCAAGAATTCTTGGAGAAGATTTTCAATGACTTCATTCAAGAAGTGTGTGCCTCTATCGCTCACCAACTCTATTGGTAGTCCATATCTCGTGAACACATTCTCGAATAAGAACTTAGCCGTAGTCTGAGCATCATTCTTTGTTGTGGCTTTGACTTCTACCCACTTTGTAAGGTAATCTGTGGCTACAATGATGTACTCTGCATGGGAGTTTCTAGCTGGGGGGTTAATAGGACCTATGAAGTCTATGCCCCACTTCGAAAATGCACGTCCTCCCATCATTGGCCTCAAGGGCATCTCGTCTTTTCTCACTGGATATTGTGCACGTTGGCAAGTGTTACATTTCTTCACATAGGTATGTGCATCCATATGAAGAGTGGGCCACCAAAGTCCTGAGAATAGAATGGTTTTAATCACTCGGTCAGGGCCAAAATGTCCACCTGCAACACCACTGTGTGCAGTCTCTAAGACCCTTAAATAGTCTGATTCATGAACGCACAGTCTTAAGTAACCATCTTTACCTCTTCGGTATAGGTTTTCTCCTACTAAGGCATAGCCTTGAGCCTCTTGCTCCAGATTTCGTCTTCTTGCTAGACTGGCCTCTTTGGGTAATCTTCCCGATCTCATAAACTCTACCAATGGAGTACTCCAATCTGGAATTAATGCTACTTGATAAAGGGTCGCATGCTCCACTTGTGGTTTCTCTCTACACATTGGACAATTCTTGATCCACTCATGTATTTCTTTGTCCATGCTAGGCCAATACACTCCTAAACGTTTCAAATTCTGCAATGTTCGTTGTTTAGAATAGTGATTTCCTAGCAATCCCTCATGAGCTTGCTGCAACCAACTACTATGTTCATCATCCTCGACACAACAAGCTAATACACCCTCAGTATCTTGTTTGTACATGCTTCCTGCCAATATGTGATATTTTTGTGATTTTACAATTTCTTCTTGTGATGTTTTCACATTCTTATTTGCAGGGCCGAAGGTTAGGACTGGTACCAACTTATTTGCCCATTTAGGAACAACTTCCAAATTGAACAGATAAGCATCAGGTAGTTCATCAGACACTCCTTGTGGTGACTCTCCTGAAGTAATGCGAGAAAGGTGATCTGCCCGAAGGTGGGTTCTACCTTTCCTGACAACAACTTCAAAGTCATACTCCATTAGTAAGAGGAACCATCTTACTAAGCGTCCAGTGTTGCAAGGTTTATTGACCAAATATAACAAAGCTTGATGATCAGTGAAGAACTTGAACTTGTTGGCCAATAAATAGTGTCTAAACTTCTTTACAGCATATACCATGCCTAACCCTTCTCGCTCGGTTGTGGTATAATTTCGTTCGGCTGGGTTTAGTTGTCTACTAGCATATGCTATGGGCAAATCTAAATTCCCTTCACCTGTGGGTTGTGCCAGCACACATCCTATGGCATGATTGGATGCATCCACATGGACATGGAATGGTTTATTCCAATCAGGAGTGGTCAGTATTGGTGCTGTGCACAAACGTTTCTTCAGTTCATTGAAAGAATTCTCGCATTCGTCGTTCCACTCAAAATTAGACAACAAGGCATAAAGGGGTCTAGCTGTGATCGCGTACATGTGGATAAACCTACGGTAATATCCACAATGGCCCATAAAGGCTTGTACCTCTTTAACATTCCTTGGCCTTGGCAGCTCCGCTATGGCTCGTACCTTATCTTCATCCGTTGAGATTCCATTCTTAGAAACAATATGACCGAGGATTTTACCTTGACGCACCATGAACACACACTTTTCTGGGTTCAGACACACTCGATATTCTCTACACTTGTTGAAGATTTGTCTGAGTTCAGGGATGTGAACCCGTCTTTCTTGGGAATGAGCACATAAATCATCCACATACACTTCTAAGCTCTTTCGCAAGAACTCTTTGAAGACATGACACATGAGCCTTTGGAATGTTGCAGGTGCATTGGTGAGCCCAAATGGCATCACCCGAAATGCAAAGATTCCCCACTCTGTAGCAAAAGCTGTTTTGTGTTGATCTTCTGGGGCGATGGCCACTTGATTGTAACCTGAAAATCCATCAAGGAAGCTATAAACTTCCTTGCCTGCAACACGCTCCAATAGGTGTTCTGTGATTGGAAGTGGATAACTATCTCTAATCGTAGCGGCATTAACTTTTTTAAGGTTAATACACACTCGCAACTTCCCGTTCTTCTTGGGTACCACAACAATGGGGGACACCCATTCGGTATGCTCAATCTCATAGATGAATCCAGCTTCAATCAACCTATCAATTTCTTCTTTTATTTTGGCTGCATAGGTATCATTATATGTGTAGGGCTTCTGTTTGGTGGGCTTAGCATCAGCAGTCATGGGGATAGTATGAGAACAAATTCTTGGATCTACCCCTTTCAAGTCTCTATAGTGCCATGCAAACACATCCCTATATTCCCTTAATAGAGCTATGAGCTCCATTTCTTCTCTTGCACTTAGATCATCTCCTATATATGTGCATCTCTCTTCGTTCTCTTCAATGGTCACTACAATCTTCTTGGTCTTTTCTTTATTATCATATGATTCTCCTATGATGGCCTCTCTCTTAGGCATTCGTACCAGAATTTTGCGGTCGTCAACTTCATATTTCTTGAAGTTTTCTGGTACTTCAAACAATGATTCCTCCTTTTCTTGTTTCACTGCTTTTCTTTTCTTTTTCTTTTGACTACTCTCACTTCCATCCTTTGAGTTTACTGTTTTAATACTTGTGAGAGGTTCTTCTTCTTTCTGGGTGAACACTCCTATATCTTCTAAATAGTGCTGCTCTGAGTTAAAGCAACTATCCATCACAATAGACTCCAGATCATCGTCATTCTCTTCCTCTTCTATGACATCACTAGGGTCACATTCTTCTAGCAAGGGTTGACACATGAACACTGAGATATCATAACCTTCCTCATCACAATGAGGTGTCCACTGTTCCTCATTGACAGCAATGTCCATGGTGGCTAAGATTTCTGGCCAGCCATGAGGCTCAAACTCCTCATCCGGAAAGATCATCGGTGTGTAGGCTGGGTCTCTAACTGGTCTATCTCCTAACGAAGTTCCTTCTTCTCTTGCCTTTAAACGTTTTTCCTCTTCCTTTGCGACCTTGCACATCCACAAATGAGTATCTTCATGCAGCCATGATGGATCAGGTGAACTTTCAGAATGCACAGAGATGGAATCTTCTTTCGCTTTGTGGATAGAATTCCACTGTAGGGGTGGTACATCTCTGAAGGTGTAATCCTTCAAATTGACCTTAGTGGTGACCCCTAAGTGCTGTAAGTACAAGGAGTTAGTTCCCCAATCCTGTACTATTTGCAATTGTCGTAGGAAGGGTCTTCCTAGGATCATCTCAAAGACATTATTTTTCTCAAAGTCACATATAGCAAATGTGTGCTCAAATTCTACACCACAAGTGGTTAGAGTGATCCCTTCTAGCAATCCTAGAGGTCTTTCAAAATGACCATCAGCCATTTGAAGCTTCATTCTAGTTGGTCTTAATGTGGGCTTGCCCCATTGCTTCCACAAGGAGGTGGTCGCAATAGCAACACCAGCACCTGAATCTATGATTGCTTTGGTTGTGTAACCTTGGTGGGTGATGGGAAGATAAGTATTACCTTCTTCACCCTCACACATGTCCCCTATTTTGTCTAGAGGTATCTCTGGTACCCTTTGCTTGGAGCCTGCTTTTGGCATGTTGGAATCAAGTTCTGGAACCTGATCCTTCACATGATTCCAGAGCTCAGGTTTTGCTTTGAGCAGCTCTTCTACAGTGAGATGACACTGAACCTTAGTGTTCTTCACGACATCAGTGTTCCTTGGAACCACTGAGTCTTCATTTCTTACCAGTATTGTGGGAGCTCTAATCTGGAGTGATTCAGATTCCCATGGGCCTGGAAATTGAGGCAGTTCTTCTAAGGTATTAGATTCAAAATCTAACCTTTCGTCCTCTTGTTGTTCTGCTTCATCTTCATAAATAGATGGGATGTCTTGGGGAAATTGATCATGAAGATCATCAATCTCAGGAATAGGAGGGGAATTACCCTTCTCCTTGGCCCATTTCTCCTCTTGTATTTCCCGCAAGAACTCTTGAGAGTACTGTTGAATAGAAGGAGGTATTCCAGCATCCGTGGAATTAGGAACATAAGCTCCCCTTGGTGGTGAGCTTCCTCTTTCAATAACTGGTTGAGCCTGTGGAGGTAGAGAAACTTGTGGTTTGTTTACCAACTGCTCTAATCGTTCTAGTAAGCCCTGGAAATGCAAATCCGATTTGATAGAGTTTGTCTGATTGAACTTTTGACTAGTCTCAAGTATGGCTTGAGCTTGTTCTACCATTTTCATGCACATTTTCATCCGTTCAATCTCTAATTCTGCTCTAGGGTAACTCTTGTCTAGGTTTGCCGCTGTAGGCCCTTCTTGAAGTCGAGCCTGGTAGGCCTTGAACATCATGTCCAAGCCTTCTGGGGTTGGATCTGCAAGAACAGACCCTGGTTGCGGTCTATTTACAGTGGGTGGTGGGGTGGGATGAGGTGGAGTGGATGGAGTTTCGGCATGCGAGGGGCTTTGAGATGCAATGTCTTCTATTTTTGTTTTCGCTTCTTTTAAGCCTTCTTCTAGTTCCGATAACTTTTTATTCCACTTGCGATTGGCCTTCTCTCTGGTATCCTTCCATGTTCTTGTTTTCCTCTTACTAGGCTCTCCCGATTCACTCGGCTCTGATTGTTCTACTGGTTTATCCTGTTTTAAGGCTTGTGCTCTAGTGACAGCTTGTATAGGAGCCACATTGCTACTACTTGAACTTGGATCTGCCACTAAGCCTACCACATTAATGGGTGTAATCTTGGGTGCACTAGAGGGGTTTCTTGGACAATCTCTGGGGAGATGGTCTTTGCCACAATCAGGACAAAAAGCCTGTATTGTGATAGCCTGTCCTTGACTCGGAGATGGTGGGTGGGGACAGTCACGAATGAAATGGTCACCATGACATCTGAAACAAGATCCTCTAGGGGCTTGTGGTCTCATTTGTCTCAACTGGGGCCTAGGGTTAGGATTTGTGTACATGACCTTGGAGTATTCTGGCTCCCAATTTTGCTCCATAGGCGGTGCCTCATATTGATACGAGTAAATCTCACTATGTTCAGGTGACTCTGTGTAATAAGCATGTGGACTACCTTCATGGGAGTAGTCTGAACTATGAGCATGAGAGTCATTATCTGGTATCAATGGGGTTAGTGGTACCAAAGCTCTATTTGGATTTTCCTCTCCCACAGCATACTTGACTGGAATCACGTTGGCTGGAACTGGTGGTTGGTTTACCAAGACAGGTTGTGGCCTATATGGTACCTGATATTGCTGTTGTGGTCTGTAATATGGCTGTTGGTATTGATTCTGATACCTACCTTGTGGGTAAGGTTGCTGATAATTTTGTCTAACAGCCTGCCTATTGTAGGGACAATCATGAGCCGTGTGGTTTGTGTATTTTCTCTCAATAGTGCAATATGGAGCATTCCTTTCTCTAATGTTTTGGTTTTGCATTGGGCATACGTTAGCCATGTGGTCACCTCCGCAAGTATAGCACCGATTCAATGAAGTGACTCCCTGTGTTTGTTTATTTTGGACTCCCAGCCTCTTGGCAACTTGCTCAGCTATCTCTTCTATTTCTGTGGAGATCTTTGAAGTATGGCTAGTAGAACTATCCGAATCTTTGTAGAGTTTGGCCAATCCTAACTCCTCACCCAAGTTATCTTCTATGTCTATGCACGTCCGCACACACTCTTCTATGGATCTAGGATCTTTCAAGTATACATAGGATCTTAACTTTGTGCTCAATAAGCCATCTAAAAACAAAGCCACTTGTTTGGCTGGTGTGGGTAGCTCTGGAGCAGGGCATCTTTCTAGGTACTGTCTGAACCTTCTACCTGCTAGTCGCACTGTTTCTTGGGGTGTCTGCTTGAAACTATGGATCAGGGACGATGTGTTATGCCTGATTCCACTCTTGGAAAATTCTACAATGAATTCGTCTAGTAGTTGACCTATATCGCGATAGCTGCTTCTACTCAATGGTTGAAACCAAGCTAAGGCCGTGCCTTTAAGGGTCAAACCAAATGCCTCGTACTGGGTGAACCAGTCCTCAATTTGTTCGGCTCTCAGCACTTGTTTGTACTCGGCCACATGATCATAAGGATCCCCTGTCCCATCGAAATAGTTCTTCATTGCCTTGATCACGTGACTGGGTTTAAGGGTTCTTGGGTACTCCCGGGGTTTAGGCAATGGAAAATCCTGTTCATCTCTTTGTTGCCTATGTGCTTGATGTCTCTCTCTTTCAGGTCTTTCATTTTCAAATCCTGACCTATTCCTGCCCACGGTGTGTGCAAAACTTACCTCAGGTCTCTCTCTAGTTCTTTCTCTCTGGGCTTCATGAGCCTGGGATGATCCCACCCCTTGGAGGCCATAGGAAACATTGGATCTTGGTGGGGGGAAAATCATGTCATTCTTCCATGTATATGCATGTCTATCATGTTCCGTTACCAAGAAAATTTTCTCTGATGTGTTATCCAGGTAGACAACTTTGCCTGGTATCTCAGGATCTTTGAATTCATAGATGATCACTATGCCCAATTGGCTAGGTTGATCTGGCTTGAACCTCCAAAAGGCTTCCTCTGTTTCTCTATTCAAAAATAGTTCTATGCTTTTGTTGTCTTGAGGGATCCAGTCCGGAGTGATCACTCGGGTCAAAACTGACTTACCTCTAGGAGTCTGGGGTCCTTGTCCAACGTTTCCTTGTTCTAGGTCTCCTATCTCATTCTCATGAATGATATTTCCAAACTCATCGGTCCTATCTGGTTGGCTGGTAACCACATACATGGTTCCTTCCTTATCAATGTATGACCCCTCTTCGAACTTGACCACCGGGTGTTCAAGTCCAAAGGATTGATCTGGATTTTTGAGTTGGACCACTGATCGCCTCAGACCATCCTCATAGATGCGAGCACCTAATTGGTTGGTCCGAATATATTCCAACTGTGTCTTATAGGGACCTTCCGGTGTTTGTAGATGGGCAGTCCTTGAGCCACCTGCAGGTTTTCCCATACTAAAAGACATTTCTGAATCACTTGTGTCTGATCTGAGTAAAAGATGACCACTTAGTTGTTGTGCCCAAGACTTGGAAGTATGGTTGACACTAGCCTCAGAAGATCTAATGCTTTGTTTATCCTTGCCTAAGTGTCTACCAGATCTCAGGTTCATAAGCTTTAGTCAAGAGTCCAAATTTTCCCTTTGGTATGGTTCACAATTCTTTAGAGCCCCCTTGGTTCCCTAGTCCCACTTGAGGGTCAACTTCAAATTATCCTATCTCAAAATCAACGCATTATTCTTGAGAAAAACAGTTGAGATCGTGTAGGATTTGAAACGAGCTTTCCAACAAGCTATAGAGCTCAAAAAATGGACTTTGGATGAGAAAGTTATGTCAAATCAGGCTCCTGG
Source organism: Ceratopteris richardii (assembly GCA_020310875.1). Lineage (NCBI taxonomy): Eukaryota > Viridiplantae > Streptophyta > Polypodiopsida > Polypodiales > Pteridaceae > Ceratopteris > Ceratopteris richardii. The sequence goes on along the minus strand of CM035419.1, from coordinate 16,847,133 downwards.
GGGTCAAAACAGGCAAACAGGACCTTTGGAGAAAATCGCGATTTTGTGAACTTTCTGAAAATCGCGATGCTGTGAAGTCAAAAAAAATCGCGATGTTGAGCACAAAATCGTGTTTTTGAAAATCGCGATTTTGATCACAAAATCGTGTTTCTGAAAATCGCGATTTTGATCACAAAATCGTGTTTCTGAAAATCGCGATGTTGATCACAAAATCGTGTTTCTGAAAATCGCGATTTTGATCACAAAATCGTGTTTCTGAAAATCGCGATTTTGATCACAAAATCGTGTTTCTGAAAGTCGCGATTTTGATCACAAAATCGTGTTTCTGAAAGTCGCGATTTTGATCACAAAATCGTGTTTCTGAAAATCGCGATTTTGATCACAAAATCGTGTTTCTGAAAATCGCGATTTTGATCACAAAATCGTGTTTCTGAAAATCGCGATTTTGATCACAAAATCGTGTTTCTGAAAGTCGCGATTTTGATCACAAAATCGTGTTTCTGAAAATCGCGATTTTGACTCAGAGAATCGTGATTCACAAAGTCGTGTTTTTCACAAAATCGTATTTTTGGCTGAAAATCGTGATTTGTGAGAATCGCGATTTTGAGCAGAAAGTCGTGTTTTTCACAAAATCGTGTTTTTTTGCTAAAAATCGTGATTGGTGAGAATCGCGATTTTGAGCAGAGAATCGTGTTTTTTGAAAATCGTATTTTTCACATGAAAATCGCGATGTTGAGCACAAAATCGTGTTTTTGAAAATCACGATTTTGAGCAAAAAATCGTGTTTTTCACAAAATCGTGTTTTTGCTGAAAATCGTGATTGGTGAGAATCGCGATTTTGAGCAGAGAATCGTGTTTTTCAGAGAATCGCGATTTTGAGCAGAGAATCGTGTTTTTTTTGAGAAAAACACAAAATCGCGATTTTTTTCAACCAACTTTTAGGCGGGAAAACTGAAAATCGTGATTTTTCAAAAAATTTTGAATTTTCACAGAATCGCGATTTTCATCACAGAATCGCGTTTTTTGGCGGGAAATTCAAATTTCTGAGCGCCGGCTATGGCGAGCTCCGTATGAGCAGAAAATCATGAAAAAAATACAGCGCTTGCTCTCCCTTGCACCTCCTAACTCCTTCCCACACAATAATGCATGAAAAATGGTATGAAGATGGTGAAAATGCACTAAAAAACAAGAATTTTCTATGAAGAAGAAGATGGAAGAAGGTGGAGATGATGATGATGATGAAGATGAAGAGGAAAAAACAGAAAATGAACTGAAATGACAGTTTTTTTACCTTCCAACGTCGCAAATCTACGATCTTACCATCACAACGCTCGTCCTCGAAGCTCTCTCCCCGGCAACGGCGCCAAAATTTGGTGTAGCTCAAGCGTAAGCACCACCTCCTTTACTTGTCAATCCGCGGAGACGTGAGGACCGGTATGAAGACCACGAGCAAGTGAAGGCACAAGTGCGTGAGTGAAAGCACACCAACATGCACACACATACACACACACGCGCACAAAGTAAGATCAAAGAGAGGAACAATGGAAAGCTTAGATTGCAAAAGAGTTCTCTTACAAAAGTTCTATTCTCTAACAAGCTAACCCCAAAAATGAGCTCTCTAGCTCTTTTTATAGTTTTTTGACTAGTTTTGGCCCTGTCCAGACCTAGTGTCCGGCCTAGTTAAAAATTAGGTTCCAGGGCTTATTTGAGGGCTCAAACGAAGTCTAAAAATTATGAAAATTGGTACAATGGTACTTCTAATACTCCTCAAGCTCGAGGACTCCTCGGCTTGAACAAAATGGAGTTACTAAAAATAGATAATGGTATTTACAATGGTTTCTAGTGATGAAAATCACTATTTTTGTAGGGGATTCTTCTGAAAATTTGACATACACTTCTTGGAGCTCCCTACTTGCTCTCTCCTCTTCTATGTCCACTTCTTTGATGTGCTTCCATGCTTTGTCCTTGACCTTGAGCTTCAACAAACTCTATCAAAGTTTGGTTGGTAGCTTGATCTATGCTACATTAACAAGGCCTGATTTGTCATATGCAGTTGGTGTGCTTTCACAATTTATGCATTGTCCTAGAAAGGAACATTGGATTGCAGGACAAAGAGTACTTAGGTACATCAAGGGTACACTCAGAGAAGGGTTGTACTATGGATTTACTTCTGATACAAGAGTGAAGATATATAGTGATGCAGATTGGGCAGGTAATGTGGATGATAGAAGATCAACACATGGATACTTGTGTTATGTAGGAGACAAATTGATTTCATGGTGTTCTAAGAAGCAACATACAGTTGCTTTGTCATCTACAGAGGCAGAATATAAAGGTATGGTGGAAGCTGCAAAGGAGGTAATATGGCTAAAGACACTTTTGAAAGTTTTTGATGTGATTCAGAGTACTCCTATTATTTGTGGAGACAATATGAGTTCATTATACTTGGCAGCTAATCCTGTATTTCATGCTAGAACTAAGCATATTGAAATACAGTATCATTTCCTGAGAGAGAAGGTCATTGAGAAAGAGATTGAAGTCATACACACTCCCACAAAAGATCAAATTGCAGATATGATGACAAAAAGTCTAGATGGACCAAAGCTACAAAGATTCAAGGATATGGCAGGAATCAAGAAGATAGAGAAGAACCTCAATTAATGATTGAGGGGGAGCTGTTGGTGCATGACAATCATCAATTGAAGAATTATGGAGGAATGAAGTCAAGGAGTCAAGAAGAAAACAAAGTCAGATGGTTGAAGGAAGGACATGTTCAGAAAACCCAAAGATATGTACACATATGTACATTAGCTGACTTATATCTTTGTTTAGTCATACACTTGTATATATTCATATATAAATATGTTGGAAAATGTCGGGCAAAGAGAGCAGAAGAAGATTAGAGAATAGGGAGAGAGAAATTAGTGTCATTAGACACATTGTAAGTGAGTGAATTATCCATCCTCACTAGTATGTAATTTTTTCTGAAGAAATCGAGAAACTTGCGCCCGATGTTTGGCAGTCTGCTCCTTCTGTGTTTAATCTTTTGAGAAATCCTTCTGCACGTGCCTAAGTCCATAGCTAATCTATCTATGGCTAGAATTTGAGAGGTTAATTGTAATCAGGCTGAGAGAATTTTGATTAGGAACATTCATATGTAAGAATGTTCTAAGAGTCGTAAAATCTGGCGCACATTTCATCTTCAATGAAATGATCATTGCTCAGTCCACAGTGTAAAGTTTTACACAAGTGAGGGCTTAAAATCTAAGTTGGAAGGTAAGCCATCTATGGCTAAAAGATCTTGATCAAACGGGATTTACTTTGGGAGAACCAGTGCTAAGAAGTTGCAGGTGTCAAAGTCGCCATTGCAGAGAAGCTCTTTCAGACATAGGTAAAATGTTTCACACATTTCTCAGTGTGTACTCAATCTTTTTGAGAGATTTAACTTGGTAAAGTTACGCAACCTTAAGGCGAAGTGTTGCGCAAAGTTTTATCAAAAACTTTACAGGATTGATTAGTCAATGAGTGATTAATCTGCAGCAGACTTTTCTGAAGAAGCTGAATTTTTCAGAATAATCAATTTTCTGATAAATTGGTGAAAGATATCTAAGTTTGGTGGAGTCTAAGGTTAATCTTGATATAGAGGTGATCTAAATTCAAGGTTAACTTGTTCTTTTGGAGATTAACACTCTCCATCAAAAATCAAAACCTATCCGTTGCATTTGGCAACCTAAAACTTGTAATAAACCTCCGGATCCCAATTGTAAATCCATGACCACCTACTAACTACTTCACTCTCACATCACATCATTCCGCTTAGCTCGTAGGTCTACCCAATTTCTAACTACACACACTAGCACCGAGCACTTATTAACCCCTAACCTCTCCCGAACTTTAGGTTAATGTTGTAATACGGGACACAGTGTCATTTTTGTGTCCATTGCAATGTTAACATTTATTCATATATATTCACAGAACAAGCTGCGAAGTTTTCAACATGGCTGAGGCAGCAGGAACTAGCTCTCACACAGAAACAAGCCAGCAAGTGGTGGACTTAGACAGTTTACCCGTTTTGCCTGAGACAAATGAAAGACCAGAAGAATTGCGGGCCATCAAAATCATACCTATTGCGGATCCTCCCAGTGGCCACACCATGCCCGTAGGAAAGACTTCCCACTGGTTTACTGAAGTGACAGGACCCTTGGGTGAGGGAACGTACCTATGGGAATCAGAGTTGGACTTCAATGGGAAGCAAGGCAAATACCATTTCTTTACAAGAGAATTCGAGAAGTTACAAAATGCAGAAGGTCTACGTTCGATATGGGAAAAGGCAGGATTGGATGCATATTTCAGTGCACGGCTCCCAAAGCCTGACTTCATGCGATGTTACTATCTCATCAACACCTTGACTCCAAACCAGAACCCAAAAGGTGCAAGCTCATTTGTGATTCCATCTCTGACAAAGGGGAATGAGCTCAAGAGGTTCAGGCTATCAAACAACTTGGTGAGAGAGGCTCTAGATATGCGCGGAATGCATATTCCTACAGAAAAGGAAACCCTAGTACCGGATAACATGAAGAATCGAAGCCTCACCAAACTCAAGGACATGGTGTCCATGACGCCTAATATTGCAATACACCTTCGCATGTGCATGCAACACTTTGCTTTTCCTGCACAAGATAGATTCACCATGCCGCCCAAAAAGATTTGGTTTAGTTTGTATCTGGCAGAGACACAAAGCCTCACCATCAACTTACCCCACTGGATAATTGATCAGATACACCTAGCTCACAAACGATGGCCGCGGAAACAGGTTTTATATGGTTGCTGTGCTCTGACGAGAATCATTTATATGTGTTTGGCTTACGACATTCATATTCAACGGGCCCTAATGTGGAATCGTGTAGAGCAGTTTAGAGGCAGGACATCCACTGGACCCCCTTCTAAGAAGATGAGAGGCACTGTCCAAGTCCCATGTGCTCAACCACGTGGAGCCACCCTAACACCAGACGTCACCCCTCCACCCCGAAGAGTCCGACCATTCACACTCCGACTTCCAAGACGCAGCACCGATGGTTCTACCTTGATATTCCCTCCTATCCCAACCGATCTTGAATTTCCCAGTGGTGCACCTTTGGAAGAACTCACGAATGAAGATTTCGAACAATTATTACAAGATGTAGAGCTGGAGGCAGAGGAGGCACAACAAGTGGAGAAAGTGCAAACACAGGCAACAACCTCCCAAGCACCCGTCACCACAGTTGAAGTGGAGGAAGCGGATGAGGAAGATGAAGAACAGGAGGAAGATGAGGAGGATTATGATCAAGAGCATCAAGATGAGCAACAAGAAGTGCCAGAACTTGTAGGTGCACCAGCATATACAGCTCAACTACAAAGGTTATACGACACAATCAAAGCAGTACAAGAAAGGCATCAACTCTCTCTGGTATCAGGTCAAGCTTTGATGCAAGAAATGCTATCAGATGAGGGGGTGGACCAACATTTCATTGACACCCTCAAATTAGTGTCAGAATCTTTAGGAGTTCCGGAGGCTGTCCACACTGCAGTCCGCCAGTCCGTGAGATATGACAAACGCAGAGTTGACACATTACCACGGGCAGGTAAGACTATCAGGATACCCATCACAGAACAAAGTACCCATTGAAATCACAGCTACCCCCACCACCACCATTGACCTCTCTGCTGAAACCTTTGTTCAGACATCACCCATCTCACCCCAGCATCCTCCATCACCACCCTCTCCACCCCCACCACCACCTCCCACCATGGAAGAAACGACAGTGATCACCTCTACCTTCACTTATAACCCATCCTCATTCACATCATTCTCATTTCGAGAACCCACCTCACAAGACACCCTCTTCTCCTTCGTCACCAATCCCTTGTACACTTCAACCCTTCTATCCTCCGAACCCATAACTGGCCATCCCATAATTCCAAGTGTGGTTGGAAACCTGGCACCCACCGAAGGCACCCTGTGTTTCCCAGCCTATTCCCCACTACGGGTACCTCCATTCCATGACCCTCACTTCCCATCTGGCCCCTACACCTCTTCCAACCTGACCTCACCACCCCAATACCCGTCCTTTGTGGAGCAGTTCATCCGCTCTCCAATGTTTTAGAGGCACATTTCCCCGCTGTTTGCAACGACATCAATTTACACGAACACCACACTCACTTCACCTACCATACCCACCTACATGGTAGCCCCTGTACACACCACCTTGTCTGACCCAATGGACATTTCACCAACCACAGCACCTCTCCCCACGATTCCACCATCTCCCCCTCCCTTACCCCTCACCTCACCACTCACATCATTGGCACACACAGCATTCAACTACAACAAGAATACCATCAATTGGAAGAATGCACTGCTGCCCTCCAGGCAGAAAATCAACGTCTGCAAGCTAGAGTCACCACTCTTGAAGCTGATTACCAAACGCTCCTAACCGAGCATACCACCTTACAGCAGGCTCACTCCGAATTGGAATCAAAGACATCAACAGTAGATGACCAAGCAGTCAAGGAATTAGAAACAGTGCTCCAAGCCCAAATGATATCTAATGCTACACTCAGACGCAACCTTGGGCTATTAAGGAAGCATATGGCAGCAACACTAGAAGAGAACAAGAGGCTTCAACAACAAAACCAAGACAACTTTGAAGCGGCTATGGAAGGAACTGCAGGAGCAACCATTAGCCCTACCAAGTATAGAGCTGTACCATCGGAAGACATTCGCATCTTACTTGAGGAGCATGCAAATTTCTTGGAGTCATATGAAAAGTTAGAGACCAAATGTGCAGACCTAAAGAAACAGATAGCCAGTGCCCCCACAGCTCAGCCGGAGCCAGTAGTCTTGCAACACTCTCCAGAAGAATTAGAGACCCTCCGGAAACAGGTGACCGAACTCCAAGCGCGTCTCTTACCATATGAAAGGCCACCCTCGCCAACTGAAGAACCAGAACCTGAAACAGTGGTGGAAATCCCCGTCGATGACAGCTATGAAGAGCCATATGAGCCGATGCCGACACCCGGTGGTCGAACTACAGAGGAAGGACAAGACACTTTAGAAATTCAAGTTCCAGATTGGGTCAAAAGGGTCGAGAAAGTGGGTAAGACACATGATGATCGTGTGGCCGTGCAAATGCAATCTCTCACAAATCTGGAAGAAACTGTCCTTCGGTCTTCTTACTTTCAAAACCTATCCCATCAACGGTTAATCACAACATCAGAGTCGCAATACATGCCTTATTTTGTCTTGCTACATGATTATAATGCAGAAGTCAAAAGACATACAGGGAAGGAGCCCACATTCGCCACTCAATTTGAGCTAGGGGATTTACCGACAGATGCACGTGCTGGCTCGATCTTCCAACCTAATTGGCGTGCACGTCTACTAACCGATTACCCAGAGATGATGAGCACCTGGGCAACCATGCCACTATATATCAAGTATAATCCATGCTATTGCCCAGTGGTACGTCGCAGATCCTGGCAAGCATTTGCAATCAAGGTACGCAACAATAAAGAATGCTCGGCTTGGGTTAACTATCCATATTTTGCTCCGCCTCGGGGGACCCCAACCGTAGCCTACATGATATCAACAATTCGACACTGGTCTACTCGTCTAAATAATGTACCTGACATAGCTGCAAAAATGTGTATGAAAATATTCGAGCTCATGACCATTGTCTTCAAAACCTTTCGGAAGATACAAGCTCCATACATCTCTGCCCCTGGATTCTCTCAAGTAACAAGGATTTAGTCTACGACATGAGCCAGACCCCCTCGGTCACTATAATCTTTGCTTGGCATGCACGAATAAAGTACTTACCCGCATGCTTCAAGCAGACATTTGAGGAAATGTTCTCTACAGGATTCTGGGAATATCATTCAGAAATTTTCATTCCCAGACCCACACATTTGCTACATCTATTCGCAGTAGAACAAGCGATCCATGCAGATCAGTTACGCCTGCCACATCCGGACATTCCAGGACCAATTGATTGGGATCGTATGATGACAGACTTGGCCAGAGGACTACGCATACAAGAACATCAGCTTGCCACTCAAGTTGTGGAATATTACATCCAACACTCCCAGCAACAAGGGTCTGTCGGGGACGACAGACGCGAGAGAGGGGGGGGTGTTGGAACTGAAGGACTCACTAGGCAAGGAAGCTTAAGAAGGGAGTCAGAGAGAAGAGAAAGTACAAGCAGACAGAGCAGTCAACGACGATCTGGCAAGTAGGCCAATATTTTTTCAAGACATTTATGCACATAAGAGAGGTGGACACAAGGAGAAGGAGCAAGTAGGGAGCTCCAGGAAATGTATATCAAAATGTTAGAAGAAATCCTTACAACAATAGTGATTTTCATCACTAGAAACCCTTGTAAATACCATTTCACATTTTTGTAGCTCCATTTTGTGCAAGCCAAGGAGTCCTTGAGCTTGAGGAGCTTTAGAAGTATCTATCTGTCAGTTTTCACATTTTTTAGACTTCGTTTGAACCTCCAAATAGGGTAGAGAACCTAATTTTTAACTAGGCCGGACACTAGGTCTGGACAAGGCCAAAACCTAGTCAAAAACTATAAAAAGAGCTAGAGAGCTCATTTTTGGGGTTAGCTTGTAATTGAAATGAACTTGTAAGAGCTTTTTGAAAGTAACCTAAGAACTCCTTTGCTTCTCACTCTTTGTCTTGCCGTGTGTGCGCGTGTGTGTGTATGTGTGTGCATGCTTGTGTGCTTCTCACTCACGCACTTGTGCCTCCACTTGCTCGTGGTCTTCATACCATCCTCACGTCTTCCCGGATTGACATTAAAGGAGGTGCTACTCATCACTGAGCTACAGAGGGACAACAAGTTATGCCTGTATTGTGGAAACCCTGGCCACATTGCAGTTAATTGTCCCAACAAGAGAACGAACTCCAAAGTCGCAGCCACCCTTGTAGAGCAAGGAAACGAGGAAGTCCAGTTGTAAAAGAGACCATACAGCCAGACCATGATATAAGAAAGGGTCTCATCATTCCATCCACACCTGTAGAAACATGTCTTGCCCCTGTCAAGTTAATCATGTCTAAGAAGACCCTTTCCCTTATAGCTCTTGTAGATTCAGGAGCGTCCTCATGTTTCATCGATGAAGGATTGGTTAAGAAACATGGAATTCCAGTACTTCAGAAGAACAGACCAGTAGTAGCTGAAGTAGTAGATGGACGGCCTCTAGCATCAGGGAATATAACCATGGAAACCATACCACTAAGAGTACAACTTGGTGACCATGATTCACGCATATTTTTCAATGTAATATCGAGTCTAGTAAATATGGTCATCATCGGAATGCCTTGGTTAAAGAAACATAATCCAAAAATCAATTGGGAGAATAATAAAATCACCCCTCGAGATATCCAGAAGAACCCAACATATGTCGGAGCCAAAGCCTTCATACATGCATTAGGGAAGGAACCTATGAGAAGAGATGGATAGGTATGTGCTTGAAGATGAGGAGGTGTTGCAAAATCCTTGATCTACACCAGCCAAATGAACTCCAGGAGTATATGGTGGGCCCTTCTATCTTGCCAATGGATGTATTAGACACCATATGTACCTTGGAAGATCACTCTCAAAAAGATAGATCAAAACAGATAAGTTGGAGTTAGCTCAGAGGTGAAAAACTTGCTAATTTGGTTCATATACCTGTCCAGTGTTTTGCATAATTCTCTGAGCACAGCAGCAATTAGCTTAACTCCTCTTGGGGACGTCTAGATAACTTAAAGAGCTAACTTTCAAGAGTAATCTCATAAAAAATAATAAACCACACATTGAGAATGAGTTTTAACAAGTGATGACATCATCCCGATTTTCACGGGCTGCTATAGTTTGAGACCAGTGAGCAGACAAATGAACATACCTCCAAATGTAGGCATTCAATGATTATGAAAATTTGTATGTTTATACTAGACAGTAAGCTGAATCTAACAAGCTTTAAATCACTGAATTTGGATAAGTAACCACTGAGAAATGGCTTTGACAAGGTGAGTGAAAAAGTTGGGTACCTGACAAAGAAGTGAAGATGAACAGACACTGTTGACTTCAACTGAGCATAACTGAAGATTGCAACATCAAAATGAAATGAACATTTGTGAGCATATAGTAGACTTATAGAGCTAACTTTACCAAGTTAAATCACTAAAAATGATGCACCAAGCTCAGAGAAACCATCTCTGCAATCTGATTGAGAAAACTGAGAGTAATGGCAGTGAGTAGTACACTTCACAAGAACATGGAAATATGAACCCAAATGATAATGAAAATGAAAGTATATTGCTTGTACAATACAATGGACTTATTGACACATATGTGTGCCTTGGAATCACACCTTGATATGGCATAAAGCTCAGCTCTTGGAGGTCTTCACACAGGTCTCTCTAACCACGACTAAAACTGTCATCTATTTATAGTTGAGTTTGGGAGGCTAACTTCCCTCAATCACTCTCCAATCAATCAATGATTGATTTGATTCTCTACCTACCACAAATCACAAATTCGTGGCTCCTCTTTCCATTCTTGATCAAGTGGACTCAACCACTTAAGATTCTTTCACTTTTACATTAAGTAAACTCTTCAAAAGTTACAAGAGGTAGTTCACAAGTGAACTTTACATAGTCTTCATTTTGAAGCTTCTTTTATGACTTTGTGGGACTCAAGTCAATACTTAGTCTTGTCATAGACTTTCTCCAACAGCTCCCACTCAAGCCAAGTATGCTTGAGGTCTTCAATCTTCCAAGATTACCTATAAACCAATCATAGCCTTGAATTTGCAAAGCTTTGTACCATCCAATGCTTTGGTTAGAATATCTGCACATTGTTGATGAGTGGACACATATGATATTTGAATCTCTTTGCTTAGAACCTTCTCTCATACATAGTGATAATGGACTTCAATATGTTAAGTCCTTGCATGAAAAATAGGATTAGCAGCCAGATGAATAGAACTCATATTGTCACCATAAATAGTTGGAGTTGCAAACTCCAATCCAAGATCTTTGAATAATGTCTTCATCCACATAGCTTCCTGAGTAGCTATGGCAAGAACTCTGTATTCAGCTTCAGTAGAAGAGAGAGCAACTGTGGGTTGCTTCTTGGATGACCATGAAATAAGCTTTGAACCTGCAAAGGTAAGATAACCTAAAGTGCTCTTTCTATCTTCCTTGGAGTCAGCCCAATCTGCATCAGAAAATAGCTTCAAACCTAAATCAGATACATAAGGATAATAAAGTCCTTCATTTATGGTTCCTTTAAGATACTTGAGAATCCTTTTTGCAGCATCCATATGTGGTTTCCTTGGTGTGTGCATAAATTGACTTAGCACACTCACACTGTAACATATATCTACTCTTGTCAATGTGGCATAGTTGAGACTACGCACTAGACTTTGATATGATGTGATGTCCTCTATGAGTTCACCTTCATGTGAGCTCAATTTGTGATTGACCTCCATTGGAGTACCTGCAATCTTACAATCTTGCATCTTGAATTTTGCCAACATGTCCTTAATGTACTTTCTTTGAGTGAGAAACAAACCATGATCTTTGTAGACAACTTCCCAAACCTAGGAAGTAGGTAAGTGAACCCAAATCACTTATCTTGAACTCTTCTCTCATCTGATCTTTGATCTTCTTCATACCATCTGCATCATTTCCTATCAATATAATATCATCTACATATACACATAGGTAGATGACCTCAGAATTACTCTTTTTTGATAAAGAGTGAAGGATCTGCCTTGCTTGGTTGAAAGCCTTTGTCCTGCAAGAATGAAACAAGCCTCAAATTCCAAGCTCTTGGAGCTTGCTTGAGACCATACAATGCTTTGTTAAGTTTACACACATAATCAAGATAAACTTGATTCTCAAAACGAGGTGGTTGTGCCATATATACCTCTTCTGTTATCCAACCATTCAAGAATGCATTCTTTACATCTACTTGAAGTATCTTCCAATTCTTGGAAGAGGCAATACTAAGCAAAACCCTAATAGTAGGCATCTTTGCCACAGGAGAGAAGGTCTCCTCATAATCAATTCCCTGAGTTTGTGCAAAGCCTTTTGCTACAAGCCTTGCCTTATACCTGTTAATGGAACCATCAGAATTCTTCTTGAGTTTATAGACCCATCTTGAGCCTATTACCTTCATGGATGAAGTCTTGGGCACCAAATCCCAAGTGTTGTTTTCCCCAAGTGCTTCAATCTCTTCCCTCATTGCATGCTTCCATTCTGTTTTTGTTTTGGCCTCTTCAAATGATGATGGCTCCTCTTGGTTTATGTCCTGTGCTATGTAGATAGAATGTTTAGTTACTAATGAGGTGTCAAACCCATACCTTTCTGGTTTTTTCTTTTCCCTCATAGATCTTCTTAGGCCATGATGTGATGATTCTGCCTCATGTCCAAGTTCCTGCAATTTTGCTTTACCTTTAGACTTCCATGCTTTGATCTTTTCCATCTGAGATTCTTCATCATCTTCCGAGGTGTCTTGTTCTTCAATCTTTGGTTGTTCTCTACCAAGCTTTGGAAAATCTTTTTCAAGATTGTATGGTAAATTGACCTTCCTACATGAATCTTCATACCATGAATTGTTCACATCAAAAACTACATCTCTCCTTACCAAGAATCCTTTGTTGGTAGGGTTGTATAACCTGTAGCCCTTTTGATTATTGTCATATCCAATAAATACACACCTTTCTGCCTTTGGATCCATCTTGCCTCTAACTTGTGAAGGAACATGAGCAAAAGCAATACATCCAAAAATTTTACAATGATCTAAGCTTGGTCTTCTTCCATTCCAAGCCTCATATGGAGTCATCCCATCAAGGGATTTTGAAGGCAACCTGTTAATCAAGTAAGTGGCTATAGATACAGCCTCAGCCCATAAGTAATTAGGTAAATGCTTTTCATTTAACATAGACCTTGCAGCTTCAACAATTGTCCTATTCCTCCAATCTGCCACTCCATTTTGCTCAAGAGTGTACCTTGTAGTTACCTCTCTTTTGACTCCTCTTTCCATTCTTGATCAAATGGACTCAACCACTTAAGATTCTTTCACTTTTACATTAAGTAAACTCTTCAAAAGTTACAAGAGGTAGTTCACAAGTGAACTTTACATAGTCTTCATTATGAAGCTTCTTTTATGACTTTGTGGGACTCAAGCCAATACTTAGGCTTGTCATAGACTTTCTCCAACAGCTCCCCCTCAAGCCAAGTATGCTTGAGGTCTTCAATCTTCCAAGATTACCTGTAAACCAATCATAGCCTTGAATTTGCAAAGCTTTGTACCATCCAATGCTTTGATTAGAATATCTGCACATTGTTGATGAGTGGACACATATGATATTTGAATCTCTTTGCTTAGAACCTTCTCTCGTACATAGTGATAATGGACTTCAATATGTTTAGTCCTTGCATGAAAATTAGGATTAGCTGCCAGATGAATAGAACTCATATTGTCACCATAAATAGTTGGAGTTCCAAACTCCAATCCAAGATCTTTGAATAATGTCTTCATCCACATAGCTTCCTGAGTAGCTATGGCAAGAACTCTGTATTCAGCTTCAGTAGAAGAGAGAGCAACTATGGGTTGCTTCTTGGATGACCATGAAATAAGCTTTGAACTTGCAAAGGTAAGATAACCTAAAGTGCTCCTTCTATCTTCCTTGGAGCCAGCCCAATCTGCATCAGAAAATAGCTTCAAACCTAAATCAGATACATAAGGATAATAAAGTCCTTCATTTATGGTTCCTTTGAGATACTTGAGAATCCTTTTGGCAGCATCCATATGTGGTTTCCTTGGTGTGTGCATAAATTGACTTAGCACACTCACACTATAACATATATCTACTCTTGTCAATGTGGCATAGTTGAGACTACCCACTAGACTTTGATATGATGTGATGTCCTCTATGAATTCACCTTCATGTGAGCTCAATTTGTGATTGACCTCCATTGGAGTACCTGCAATCTTACAATCTTGCATCTTGAATTTTGCCAACATGTCCTTAATGTACTTTCTTTGAGTGAGAAACAAACCATGATCTTTGTAGACAACTTCCAAACCTAGGAAGTAGGTAAGTGAACCCAAATCACTTATCTTGAACTCTTCTCTCATCTGATCTTTGATCTTCTTCATACCGTCTGCATCATTTCTTGTCAATATAATATCATCTACATATACACATAGGTAGATGACCTCAAAATTACTCTTTTTGATAAAGAGTGAAGGATCTGCCTTGCTTGGTTGAAAGCCTTTGTCCTGCAAGAATGAAACAAGCCTCAAATTCCAAGCTCTTGGAGCTTGCTTGAGACCATACAATGCTTTGTTAAGTTTACTCACATAATCAGGATAAACTTGATTCTCAAAACCAGGTGGTTGTGCCATATATACCTCTTCTGTTATCCAACCATTCAAGAATGCATTCTTTACATCTAGTTGAAGTATCTTCCAATTCTTTGAAGAGGCAATACTAAGCAAAACCCTAATAGTAGGCATCTTTGCCACAGGAGAGAAGGTCTCCTCATAATCAATTCCCTGAGTTTGTGCAAAGCCTTTTGCTACAAGCCTTGCCTTATACCTGTTAATGGAACCATCAGAATTCTTCTTGAGTTTATAGACCCATCTGGAGCCTATTACCTTCATGGATGAAGTCTTGGGCACCAAATCCCAGGTGTTGTTTTCCTCAAGTGCTTCAATCTCTTCCTTCATTGCATGCTTCCATTCTATTTTGTTTTGGCCTCTTCAAATGATGATGGCTCCTCTTGGTTTATGTCTTGTGCTATGTAGATAGAATGTTTAATTACTAATGAGGTGTCAAACCCATACCTTTCTGGTTTTTTCTTTTCCCTCATAGATCTTCTTAGGCCATGATGTGATGATTCTGCCTCATGTCCAAGTTCCTGCAATTTTGCTTTACCTTTAGACTTCCATGCTTTGATCTTTTCCATCTGAGATTCTTCATCATCTTCCGAGGTGTCTTGTTCTTCAATGTTTGGTTGTTCTCTACCAAGCTTTGGAAAATCTTCTTCAAGATTGTATGGTAAATTGACCTTCCTGCATGAATCTTCATACCATGAATTGTTCTCATCAAAAACTACATCTCTGCTTACCAAGAATCCTTTGTTGGTAGGGTTGTATAACCTGTAGCCCTTTTGATTATTGTCATATCCAATAAATACACACCTTTCTGCCTTTGGATCCATCTTGCCTCTAACCTGTGAAGGAACATGAGCAAAAGCAATACATCCAAAAATTTTACAATGATCTAAGCTTGGTCTTCTTCCATTCCAAGCCTCATATGGAGTCATCCCATCAAGGGATTTTGAAGGCAACCTGTTAATCAAGTAAGTGGCTATAGATACAGCCTCAGCCCATAAGTAATTAGGTAAATGCTTTTCATTTAACATAAACCTTGCAGCTTCAACAATTGTCCTATTCCTCCAATCTGCCACTCCATTTTGCTCAAGAGTGTACCTTGTAGTTACCTCTCTTTTTATTCGTCTTTCTTGAAGAAAAGAATCAAACTCATGGGAGAAGTATTCTCCCCCTCCATCTGACCTTAGCCTTTTTAGTGATTTACCTATTTGATTCTCCACAAGAGCCAAATATATTGTAGTTACCTCTCTTTTGATTCCTCTTTCTTGAAGAAAAGAATCAAACTCATGGGAGAAGTATTCTCCCCCTCCATCTGACCTTAGCCTTTTTAGTGATTTACCTATTTGATTCTCCACAAGAGCCAAATATCTTTTGAAACATGAAAAAACTTCATCTTTGTGTTTCATAAAGAATAGGATAGTTCATCTGCTGCAATCATCAATAAAGGAGACATAGTACCTTGATCCAGATATTGAAGCTTCCTTGCTAGGTCCCCATACATCTGTATGAACCAACTCCAAGAGATCTCCATGCATATAACCTTTCTTCATGAATGGTAACCTGTGAGACTTTCCAAATTGACATGCACTACACTTATAAATCATATGTTGTTTTGACAAATTAGGGAGTCCAAGTACACTTTGGTCCCTGCAAATTTGCTTTAATGACCTTTCACCAATATGTGCTAACCTTTTGTGCCATACTTCCAATTCTGTGAGTGTCTGACTACCATAATTAAAGAGAGCAATGTTTCTAGTGTCTTGTAATTCAAATGTGAACAATCTACCTGTCTTTTCACCTTTTGCAATTTTTCTGAATCCTTGACTTGGATCTTCAACAAATGCTCCTACCTTTGTAAACCTGACTTGCAACCCTTTCTCTACTATCTGCCCAACACTTATCAAATTCTTTGTAATGGTAGGGACATAGAGTACCTTACTGAGTAGATTGATGTTTCCATCAGGTGCTTTGACATTGCCTATTTTCTCCACAGGATGTTTTGTATCATCTCCTGTTTGTACCTCATGCTTATTCCTTGGATCTTCTAAATCTGATAGGAGTGCCACATTTCCTGCCACATGATTTGAACAACCTGGATCTATGTAGAAAACATGCTCATCAGATTTACCTTGTGGCATAGCCATGTTCATGATCAATAATGAATCCTCTTTGTTTGAGTCTTCTGTGTAGTTATTGTAGTCTCTCCTTCCTTTGTAGCCTCCTTGATAGTTTGAATGATTGTAGTTGTTGTAGTTGCCATGATAATTGTTGAACCTTCCTCTTGAGTAGCCATAACTTCCTCTATTGTATCCTCTGCCTCTTTGATTCCTGGAATTCCTAAAGCAATTTTCAGTTGTATGATTAGTTAGTCCACAAATAGAACATGAGTTGGAGTCTTAGGATCTCCCCCTGCCTTGTCTACCTCCTCTTCCTCTACCTCTGCCATGTCTTCCTCTACCTGCATAGTTAGCTTGATATGTACCTGCTTCATCATCCACTTTCTTTGCCTTTCCTTTGTTATCTTTGGACTTGCTTTTATCAGTGTATAAAGCTGAAGATTGATTACCTTTAGAGCTTTCTCCATTTTTGATAAGCTTTGCCTCTTGGGTAAGTAGTTGTCCAATGAGTGTATTGAAATCAGGTACATGCATGTCCATGTACAAATCCATAGCTGTGGTGAAAGCTTCCCACTTGTCATCTGCCTTCAAGCCATTGATGACCTGCCTTACAATTTGCTCTTCATCTATTACCTCTCCAATGCTTCTCAACTGATCTGCTATGTCCTTGAGCTTTGTGACAAAATCAGTCACATTTTGTTTGGGAGCCTTCTTGAGAGTTGTGAAATCCAGCCATAGTTGATGTTTCCTAGCCTTGGTACTTGGAGAAAAGAAAGCTTCAAGTGCATCCCACACTTCATGAGATGTCTTACAACTTCTAATGTGAGGCAACAAACAATCTGAGATAGAGTTGAGGAGATAAGACCTTGCAAGTGCATCCTTGGACTACCATGTGCTCAATCTTTCTTGCTCTTGTGTTGGTTGATTTTTGTTCCTGAAACTTGGCATAACTTCATCTCCAGCCACATAACCATATAAACTTCTACCTTGGAGATAAGCTTCCATTCTTAATGAACAAGTTGAGTAGTTACCTCTGTCCAATTTGTCAATTGATGAAGGAAATCCATCTGCCATGTTGTCCAACCTTGCTCTGATACCACTGAGAAGAGATGGATAAGTATGTGCTTGAAGATGAAGAGGTGTTGCAAAATCCTTGATCTACACCGGTGTTGCTCTAGCACAATGGTAAGTACCACGTTAAGAAGCTTCACCTCCTTAATGTCAATCCGAGGGAGAGGTAGGAGTGATATGAAGATCGTGAACGTGAGATGATGTGAGAGTGAATGTGAGAAGCACAAAGATGCACACACACATACACACACACAATGAAGAGATAAGCAAGACACAATGGAAGGTGGGAAATTAGCTCTATTACTCAAGAATACTCTTACAAGCTCAAACTAGCTCTATGCTCATACTAACCAAAATGAACCAACCTCAAAAATGAGCTCTCTAGCTCTTTTTATAGTTTCTAGACTAGTTTTGACCGGTTTCACATCTAGTGGCCGGCCTAGTTAAAAAATAGGTCCTAGATGCTATTTGGAAGGGTAAACGATGTCTAAAAATAACGAAATTTGGTACGAGCATTCTACCTAAGCTCCTCAAGCTCGAGGACTCCTCGGCTTGCACAAAATGGAGCTATGGATTACAAAATGTGGTTTTCTATGATACATATGTTACAATTAGTGATAATAATCACTGTTGAATGTTCCGAGAATTAATTAAGAATTATATTTGTTTAAAAAATTGATCCGCCTGGCTCCCTGCTTCGTCTTCACATGCTTCCGTGGCGTCTGTGCCTCTGACTGCTTCCAACACCCCCCTCCCTCTCGCTTCTGTCGTCCCTGACAGAACCTTGCTGTGAGGTCTGCCGGATGTAATTCTGTAGGAGGTCTTGAGCGAGGGTGTGCTCTGATACACGAATACCTCGGGCTAGATCAGCCTCGAGTTTCTCCCAGTCGATAGGTTGCGGCTCGTCTGGTGGTGGGAGCTGATAATGTGTGGAGTACACCATTCTTTCACAGGCGAATAATTGCAATAAGTGTGTGGGCCTGCTTATAATACTTCTGAATGGTACTCCCAAAAACCGGTGGTGAACATTTCTTCGAATGTCTGCTTGTAACATGCCGGTAGATATTTGATTCTGCAGTGCCAGGCGTAACACACCCGTAGCGATGGCGTTGTGCTCATATCATAGACTAAATCAAAGTTGCCATGCTCAAAGCCCGGGGTGTTAACATGGGGAGCCTTGATGCGCCGGAAGACTTTAAAGACCATCTGCATCATGTCAAAGATTTTGACAGTCATGTGCGCGGCAATATCATCCATATGTTTTAATCGAGGGAGCCAGTGGCGGATCGTCGCCATCATGTAGCCTACTGTGGGTAACGCGACTGGTGGCTTGAGGTAGGGATAGTTCAACCAGTCTTGGCACTGCTTATTGTTCTGTAGCTTTATAGCGAAGGCAGTCCAAGAGCGGCGTCGTGGTACTGGGCCCCAGCACGGATTAAATTTTAAGTGAAGCGGCGCTTTTACCCACGTGCTCATCATCTCTGGATAATTTTGCAATAAGTCTTTGCGCCAGTCTGGTTGAAGGATTTCACCTCTCTGCGCCCTTGGTGGCAAGTCCTCTGGCTCGAATTGAGTGGCATGCGTTGGTTTCATGCCGGTTTCTTTCTCGATGGTTAACTGGTATTCGGCCATTAGCATGAAGTATGGTTTATACTGAAGCTCATGCTCAGATATGTATCGTCGCGGGGCCATTTGAGCAAAGAATGGTGATTGTAAAATTTTCTCTTCAATTATGGCCATGGCATGTAGCTGTGCCTCTACTCTGGCCGAGTGTGTCGTTCCGAGTTCTTCTATTGTCTTCATCCACGCGGGGGTAGGTAATTCGTAGGTCATCTGGCCTTCGGCTGTGACACGTCCGCCTGGGATGGGTATCGGTTCATAAGCCTCTTCGAAGGTCTCCTCCACCGGGATAGTGACGGTTTCTTCCTCAGCTGGTAGCTCAGGTGGGGAGTCTGGCCTTGGTGGTGCTTCATAGATGGCAATCCTAGATTCAAGATTTGTTACCTGGGCCCGGAGTGCGTTGAGTTCCTCTAAAACTTCAGGGGCAGGGTCCACAGGCGCTGGTAATTCCGCTGCTACTTGTACTTGTTGTGCTGCTGGTTCTCTGAGTTGTAGCAGTTTGTGATCTTCCTTTAACTTTTGATGTTCTTCGTTCATCCGATCATAGTCCTCGAGCAATCTGACATGGTCGTCTAGCAACATCCGCATCGACTCAGATGGGATTGCCTTGAATCTGCTCGGACTTAGTGGCTGTTCTGGATGATCTAAAGCCGCTTCCAAGTTTTCTCTGTTCTGCTCTTGGAGTCTCTGGTTCTCTTCTTTTGCTGCGGCTAAGTGTCTTCTTAATAAGCCCATATTTCTAGTAAGCGTTGCATTGCGGACAGTCTGGGCTCTAAGTAGGTTATCCAAATCCGCGGTGGCCTCTTTGGTTTTCTCCTCACTTTCTAGTTCTAACTTGTGATAGGCCTCTCGTAAATCTTGGTATCGTGTATTCAGTGAGGCATTCTCAATTGATAGTGAGTTAAGCTGCGTTTGTAGTTCATTCGTTGTCGCCTGCAGCTGTTGATAGTTGGTGTCGAGTGATGCAAACTCTTCGCGGACTTGCGTCATGCATGCGAACATGTGTTGAAATGCGGTGTCTATGGTGGGCGATAGTATGAGTGAAGTGCTAAATGAGGATGTAGTGGGAGTAGATGCAGTGGGAATGGGAAGTGGGGTTGGGACAGTGGATGCAGTGGTGATTGTGGAAAATTGTGAAGTGCCTAAATATGAGGGTGCTGTGAGTGGAGTGGGTGGTGGTGAGGTGGGTGGTGATATGTCCATGCCATTGGACGTGTTTAGTGTTGTGACTGTGAAAAGTGGTGTGATTGTGGGTGGTTGTGTAGGTGTGAATACGGGATTTACAAACGTAGAGTAGTTTACAGGGGGGATGGTTGGAACAGCTTGGTGAAACGGGGAAATAGGGGTTATGGTGGGCTGGGGAGGTGAGACTGGTGAGAAGGTTAGTGGGGTGAGGAAGGGGAATGGGGGTCTTAGAGGTGGGGGAAACGCTGGGAAGGATGAAGGGGTGAAGGGGTTAACATATGGATGCGGAGGGTTGGGTGTGGGCAGGGTGGTATGAATGGGTAAGGAAGAGGTTGTGGCTATGTTGCTTTGTACAGGTGTGGATGTGGGGAAAGCCGGTGGGTGTGCGGGTGATACGGGATGGGTTGGTGAAAGATGAGGTGAGAGAGGAGTCGAAGGGGTGGATGTTATTTCGAGGATAGTAGTGGTATGTACAATGGTGGTACGGGGTGGCGAATCTACAAGGATGGTTTCTGCGGTTAATGAACGTTCGGGGGCGAGGCGTGCCTCCCTGGCTTGTGCTGAAGATTGGGCTCCTGTTGGTACACGAATATACTCCCCAGGTTTTGAGAGTAGTCGCACTCGGCGGGGATCAAACTGTGGTAGTTGCTTTCTTTGTAAAAACCTGAGTGCTTCATGTGAGCCTACGGATTTGACTAATTCTCTGAACCCTCTGATATATGCGTCTTCGAATCCTCCCGAGATGAGTTCCTGTTCAATTAATGCCTGGCTCTCCTCTTCAGTTAACTTCTTTCGTGCCCAGACTTTCTCCATGGTACGATATAATTTCTTTATAGCCAGTGTGTACGCTGCGGCTTCGAATGTCTCATCTTCATAGGTGCTGGTGTCGCCGTGTGTGTCGGTTTGTTGGCCTTGGCCCTCTGTCTGTTCGTCATGTGAGCCCTGGCTGGCTTCATCGTCGCCTTGATCGTCGTCTGTTTCGGTTCTTTCTCCTTCAGAGCCCGACACAGCTTGTCCTTGTGGCAAATCTCGCGGCGTAGTAGGGTAGCTGGGACGTTCATATTCCTGGGAGAACAGTTGTGCTTCTGAATACTGGAATTCGTTTGAGAATGCATCAGGCATCTCAAAATCAAATGTCGTGTTTATGGGGTCGGCCTCCATATGTGGTATCGGGAAAGAAAACGCTTCCGCACCAATAGTGGTGGGAGCCTCTGCAGTTGTGGTGGGGGGTTCTGTGGTGGTAGCTGCCTGAGGTGCAGCGGTACTAGTGGTGGCCTCTGTAATCACTGGTCTGGACAACCGTATGCGAATAGGTTGTACAGTGGGAGCAGCTTCTGTCTGTGGGCGCTCGGGAGAAGGTTGTGGTGATGGCGACTCTGGCACTTGGAGGCAAGGGATGGTGCCCCGCATGCGCTTCCCTGCCCGTGTCCTACTGGGCTTCCTGGCTTTCTTCGTTGTGCCCTTGAATGCCTTCAATTCCTCTCTTGTTAGTGCACGCTCGATGGGCAAGTCATAAGCCAAACACATATACACAATTCTTGTGAGTGCACAACATCCGTTAAGCACTTTTTTACGCTCCCATCTGTGCTGTGCCAGATACATTTGGTCTATGATCCAGCTTGCCAGATCAACTGTTTGAGGTCCCGTACATGCCAAATATAATCCGAACCATATTCTTTTGTGTGGCATGGTAAATCTGTCCTGAGCTGGAAATGCAAAATGTTGCATGCATATTCTTAGTGGCTTTGACAACTCAGGTGTAATGGCCGAAATCTCTTCCCACTTCGTGACATCCCCACGTTTCATCGGTTCTGGAATTAATCTCTCTCGGTCTGTGGGAGTGTGGGTTCCATGAATTTTAATGGCTGCTCTGATTAAGTCTTTAGAGAGATAAAATTTCTTGTAAGGTGGATCATCCACTAGAGTAGGCAATATAAAGGTTCCTGGGATGTCCTTATTTTCTGATGCCAGTAAGGTAGTGATCAAGTAATAGCACCTATAAAAATCCGGTTTGGGTAGAGGATCACTGAAATATTCTGTGAAGCCGGCTCTGGCCCAAACATGAGTTAAATCCTGGGTGCTTTGTAGGGCTTCGAATTCTCTGGAGAAAAACTGGTACTTTCCCCACGTGCGGTCATCAAAAGTCAGAGAGGATTCAAATATAAAGTCTGCGTCCGCGAGGGGTCCTGCCAGGCCCTGAAACCAATGAGAGTTCCTGTGTATCTTTTCGGTGTAGCCCATAGGGGGGTTATCGATAGGCATGGGCCCTGGAAATCCCTGAAATTCCGGCGGTGGAGCGGTAGGGTGGGACTCTGCTCGTAGCACGTTGAGTGGTACTGCTGCTACACTGGGGCCTGCTCCTGATGTTCCTTCGTCAGTTTGCATGGTGGCTAGTGCGCTAGTGAGAAAGATCTGCTACAAAAGATTAACACATTAGCATGGAAATTAATCATGATCCCATTAAAGTGAGACCGCAATCCCTTTCCATAACTGATGCGTAACCCGTGTAGCCAAGTGCTGTGATGTGATGGATGCAATGTTTCTTGCAGCACTAGTGCAGGTCTCTAGACACCTATACGTTTCAGATCATGCATACATTTCTTGATGAGATGAGATGACGAGTGATGTGTGATGATGGTGTGTGAATTTATACAAGGTTTAAAGGTTAGTAATTGAGTACAAGGTTGTATGTTAGTCGGGGGGTAGTTAGACAATGGGTTAGGGGAAGACGGTTGGACACGTTTTGGTATCCATTTCCTAAGAGTCCTTGAATGGGTGGTGGGTTTCTGCTGAGGGGTAAAAGGTGGTGTCGGGTTTGGTGGTATCGAGGGATGAGATGAGTTATGGGGGTTATATATTACATGGCTTATGGGTTGAGCTATGATACATGGTTTGGGTACCCAAATCTGCGTGGGCGTGGGTCTATGGGTAAGGTACTTCTTGGCGATCCACATTTGTCGGATGTTTGGACCTGTAGAAGAAGGTCGAGGGGATGGTGGATATCGATTCTGTTTCTGTTCGGCCTTTTGCTTGTTGATCTCGGCTTGGTTGGAGTCCTTCGGTGCTTTTTGTCCTTTCGGCACCCATATTTGTCTGGTGCCGCTTCCTTTGGGAGGCCTAAACTGCCTTCCTGGTCGTGTCTTCTGATACTGTCGTCGATCTGGGTTCCTTTGTCGTGGTTGACTCTGTTGTGGCTGGGGTTGAGAGGTCGGATGGACACTCTGCTTTGGAAAAGAAGGGAGTTCCAACACTTGCGTGACCTGCCCATTAGGAAGTGATGCCTTTTGTAACTTTAATCTAGGCCAGTCCGCAACAAGCTTGGAAGGATGAGCCCCGTAGGGTGTCGTGCTCATTTGGCCGCTGATGCAACCCACCTGACCTCTGATTGTGCCCTTCTGTCCTTGCGTTTGGGTAACTGTCGCTTCTAGTTTGCAGGAAGTCCCAGGGAAGATCTCCTGTCGTCCTTCTGATTGACATTCGTCCATCGCCAAGCCCGAGTGGGTTGGTGTGGACGTAGCGTGATTGAGCTGATCAAAGATCTTCCTGTCTTCCGTCGCATGCGTTGCCTTGGGTCTAGGGTCACAACCGTCAAGCGGAATGCCGTTAGGGAAGTCAAGCGGTATCACTCGCTTCTGCTCTAAGGTTCCAATCTGTAAGGAGCCTTGTCTAAGATTTAGGTCCACTGAGTGATCGTATAGCCAATCTTGGCCAAGGATTAGGGGTTCTATCAGGTCGTCATCATGGCACACTAGTAGCTTTGCTGTCATGGTCACATCCTTAATGAGGATAGGAAGGTCCACCTCGCCCATGCAAGGGGTTTCCATGCCTCCTAGGCCTATGAGGTATGCCTCAATTGGCCGCATTTCTATTCCTGAATCCTTATAGTGGGACCATCTAATCGCACTAGTCGCAGCACCCGAGTCAATTAAAGCCCTGAGTTCTTGGCTATGGTTACCGTGCTCTAGCCTAACTGTAACGAATGGTCTCCTGTCCACTATGCTAGGATGAGTGGTTGACTTTACTTGACACATGGCCATGGGATATCTGGGTGATGTTTCCAGATGGTTATAATGTTCTCTCCCTAGTCCTTGTCTTCTTAGCTTCATGCGCTTAATGCGTTCTATGGCTTCTGCCTGAGCTTCCGCTCGTATTCTATTTTCTTCCTCCTTACGCTTCTTTGCCAACGTGAGTCGTCTAAGCATATCCTCAGTAAGAGGTTCTTGATATAACCTGACTCTACAGCCACTAATGTAATTAGGCATTACATCTCCTTCTAAGGTGGCTAACTGCACTGCTCCGCTCGTCGAGAGTCTGTTAATGATCATAGGTCCATAACCTCGCTTTTCTAACTTCCGTGCGTGCTGTTTCAGCGTATATACTAGAACTAAATCTCCTTCTTTTAGGCCTTTATCTTTCACATGTGCATCAAAATATGCTTTCTGACGCTTCTTCGCTGCGTATATTCCTGCTGCTGCTTTCAGCCTGGTTTCTCCTAATCGTTCCAAGTCCAATATTCTCGCTGATAATTCATGGCCGGTCCACTGATGTTCTTGTGCAACCTTAAGGGTCGGTATCAAGAAGTCCAAAGGAAGCACTGCATTCTGACCAAAAACCATCTGAAAGGGAGTTGCATTGAGTACGGTCTTGTAGGCCACTCGATATGCCCAAACAGCGTGATGTAGCTGTTTGTCCCAATCTGAACGTTTATTGTTCACGAGTTTCGTCAGTACGGTACAAAGTATCTTGTTAGTGCTTTCAGCTTGACCATTGGCCTGAGGATGATATGGTGCAGATTTCTTGTGAATCACCATAAAATCCTGTAACAAATATTCAATGACTTGGTTTAGAAAGTGAGTACCTCGATCACTCACTAACTCTATAGGCAGTCCATATCTTGTAAAGACATTTTCAAATAAGAATTTTGCAGTCGTGTGAGCATCATTCTTTTTTGTGGCTTTCGCCTCTACCCATTTCGTGAGATAATCTGTGGCAACAATAATGTATTCTGCATGTGTACCTTTTGCAGGGGGATTAATGGGTCCTACAAAGTCTATACCCCACTTAGAAAATGCACGTCCGCCCATCATGGGTTTCAATGGCATTTCATCTCTGCGAGTAGGAAACTGAGTTCTTTGGCACACGTCACATCTCTTTACATAGGTATGAGCATCCATGTGAAGAGTGGGCCACCATAATCCTGCAAAGAGGATGGCTTTGATTATCCTATCTGGTCCAAAATGACCTCCTGCTACACCTTGGTGTGCAGTCTCTAGTATTCTCAGATAATCGCTCTCATGAACACATTGTCTTAGATATCCATCTCGTCCTCTTTTGTATAGATTATCGCCAATAAGTGAGTAGCCTTGAGCTTCCTGCTCTAGGCTGCGTTGTCGAGCTAAGGTCATTCCTTGAGGGAATGTGTTCGTCCTCAAGTAGGTCACTAATGGTTCACTCCAGTCTGGTGTGAGAGACACGTGATAGAGTGTAGCATGCTCTACTGGTAGTCTTTCACAACACACCTGACATTCTTTACACAACTTGTAGACATCTGCTTCCATAGAAGGCCAATATACTCCTAATCTATGCAGAGTCTGTAGTGTTCTATGTTTTGAATGATGTTGCTTTAGTGCACCTAAGTGTGCTAATTGCAACCATTTCGCATGTTCTGATTCATCTACACAACAAGCAAGAATCTTTTGGTTATCCTGTTTATATATGCTTCCTGCCATTATTTGATATCTCTGAGACTTGGTAATCTCTCCTTCTTTGATCTTTATCCTAGGATTCTTGGGTCCATAGGTGAGAATAGGGACTATAGGCTTAGCCCATTCCGGTGCTATCTCGAGGTTAAACAAGTATGCATCTGGTAGATCATCCGCTACTCCTTGAGGAGCTTCTCCTGAGGTTAATCTTGAGAGGTGGTCAGCTCTAAGATGCGTCTTTCCCTTCCTAACTACCACTTCAAAATCATACTCCATGAGTAATAGAAACCAACGTATCAGTCGTCCTGTGTTACAAGGTTTGTTGACTAAATATAATAGGGCTTGATGATCTGTAAAGAACTTGAATTTGTTGGCCAACAAATAGTGCCTAAATTTCTTTACCGCGTAGATCATCCCTAATCCCTCTCGTTCCGTCGTGGTGTAATTTCTTTCTGCTGCGTTCAGTTGTCTGCTAGCGTAGGCTATGGGGAGATCTATGTTACCTTCCTTCGTGGGTTGTGCTAACACACATCCTATAGCGTAATTGGATGCATCCACATGTACATGGAATGGCTTACTCCAATCTGGGGTGGTCAATATAGGTGCTGAGCACAAACGTCGTTTAAGTTCATTGAATGAATTTTCGCATTCATCTGTCCACTCAAAATTGGTCAAAAGAGAGTACAGAGGCTTGGCTATGATTGCATACATGTGTATGAATCTCCTATAATAGCCGCAATGGCCCATAAATGCCTGTACCTCTTTCACGTTAGTTGGTCTTGGTAATTCTGCAATTACCTTCACCTTTTCCTCGTCCGTAGAGATTCCATTTTTTGACACGATGTGTCCTAGAATTTTGCCTTGTCTGACCATGAAAACGCACTTTTCTGGGTTCAAACAAACCTGATACTCTCGACATTTGTCAAATATTTGTCTTAACTCTGGGATATGTGTCTGCCTTACATTTGAATGTGCACATAAGTCGTCGACATAAACTTCCAAGCTCTTGCGTAAGAATTCCTTAAAAACATGACACATGAGTCGCTGGAAAGTGGCGGGTGCATTTGTCAAGCCGAATGGCATCACACGAAATGCAAATATGCCCCATTCTGTGGCAAAAGCCGTCTTGTGTTGGTCTTCTGGAGCAATGGCTACTTGGTTATAGCCTGAGAATCCATCAAGAAAGCTGTAAACTTCCTTGCCCGCAACTCTCTCCAATAGGTGTTCTGTGATAGGAAGAGGATAACTATCTCTAATCGTGGCGGCATTAACTTTTTTAAGGTTAATACACACACGCAATTTTCCATTCTTCTTGGGCACAACCACAATGGGGGATACCCATTCGGTATGCTCAATTTCGTAAATGAATCCTGCTTCTATCAACCGATCTATCTCCTCTTTAATCTTCGCAGCGTAATTATCATTGTACGTGTAAGGTTTCTGTTTTGTCGGTTTCGCATCTGGAGTCATAGGGATTCTATGAGAACATATATCTGGATCTACTCCTTTCAAATCTTTGTAACTCCAAGCAAAAACATCTCTATATTCGCGCAATAGGGCAACTAGCTCTTCTTCTTCTTCTGTCGTCAAATCATGCCCTATGTATGTACATTTTTCTTCTTCTCCTTCGATAGCAACTATTATTTTCTTGGTTTTCTCTCGGTTATCATATACTTGTCCGTCATTCGCCTTTCTATTGGGCATTCGTACCATAATTCTTCTATCGTCGATTTCATATTTCTTGAAATTCTCGGGTACTTCAAATAAAGATTCCTCTTTTTCTGACATGGTTTCTTTCTTCTTTCTTTTCTTGCCTTCACTCTTGGTAGTCACTTCCGTGGCTAATCTCACTTCATTCGTAATTTCCTCGTGTCTCTGAGTGTGAGTCTCTACTTCGTAGAAATATTCTTCCTCTGATGCAAAGGGTGAGTCCATGAGAATTGATTCTAAATCAAAATCGCTTGCATCCTCAAATGCATCAGTGTTTGGTTCGCACTCTTCTAAAATTGCATCGCCCATGATTGGCTCTATCGTGAAAACTGAAATGTCATAGCCATCCTCGTCACAGTGGGGTGTCCATTGTTCTTCATTGATGGCTACATCCATGGTTGCTAGTATTTCTGCCCAACCATGGGGCTCAAACTCTTCGTCTGGGAATACTACAGGTGCATAGGCTGGATCTTGAAGGGTTCGTGAATGTTGTTCTGCACCTAAGGTCCTGGCTTCTAATCGTTCTTCCTCTTGTTTGGCTACTTTACACATCCATAAATGGGTATCCTCATGCAACCAAGAAGGATCTGATTCTAATGAGTGCACGGATTCCGTCTCTGCTGGTGTCTTATGGATGGTATTCCATTGTATTGGGGGTACATCTCTATGTGAATAGTCTTTAAGGTTGACTTTGGTCGTCACTCCTAAATGTTGCAAGTACAAAGAATTAGTTCCCCAATCTTGTACAATTTGTAACTGACGCATGAATGGTCGTCCCAATATCATCTCATATGCATGATTTTTCGCAAAGTCGCAAATGGCAAAGGTATGCTCAAATTCTACACCACAAGTGGTGAGGGATATGCCTTCTAGTAAGCCTAATGGTTTTTCTATGTGTCCATCAGCCATTTGCAGCTTCATCCTGGTGGGTCTGAGTGCTGGCTTACCCCAACGTTTCCACAAAGCGGTGGTAGCGATGGCTACTCCGGCTCCTGAATCTAAGATGGCTTTCGTGGTGTAGCCCTGATGGGTTATTGGAAGATATGTGTTACCTTCCTCTCCTTCGCTTACGTCTCCAATCTTTTCCACGGGTATTTCTGGTACCTTCTTATGTGATCCTATCTGAGAGGGTGTGGTAGCTAGCTCAGGGAATTGATTTGCTACGTGCTTCCACAATTCTGGTTTTACCTTTAACAGTTCCTCCAGAGTGAGATTACATTGTACTTTGGTATTCTTGATCACTTCCGTATTTCTAGGGATCACTGATTCTTCATTCCTCACTATTATCGTGGGTGCTCTCATACTAATAGACTTAGCTTCCCAAGGTCCTGTGAACTGAGGTAATTCTTGTAAAGAATTAGATTCAAATCCTGTGGGTTCACTTAGTCGTTCCACCTCTACATCACCATATATAGAGGGGATGTCTTGGGGAAATTGTTCCTGCAAGTCGTCTATTTCTTGGATAGGAGGATGAGTTCCTCGTTCTTTTCTCCATTTCTCTTCTTGGATTTCTCTTAAAAATTCATGTGAGTACTTATGTATGGAAGATAGGTCATCTTGACTCTCTGTATTGGGTACTTGAGATAGGGATGGTGGATTCCTTTCCTGTGTCTCTGGGACAGTAGGGTTCCTAGACTGATCCTTTTTCTCTTTGCTTTCAATCAAGTGTTCTAGCCTCTCCATTAGTCCTTGAAAGTGTAGTTCCGGTTTTGCCATGTTATTCCAATTAAGATATCTAGAGGCTTCGAACAACGCTTGGGCTAGTTCTACCATCTTCATGCAAAGTTTAGTTCTCTCAATTTCTAGATCAGCTCGAGGGTAGTTTTTACTCATTTCCGTGACTTGAGGTCCCTCTTTTATTCTAGCCTGATATGCACGAAACATCATGTCTAGATCTTCCGGTATGGGTTCCGCTAAGACTAATCCTGATTTCTGAGCTGGGATTTCTTGGTTTGATTCTTGTGAAGCCAATTCTTGTATTTTGGCTCTAGATTCCCTTAAACTTCCTTCCAACTCACTTATCTTTTTACTCCATTTTCTCTTTATCCTTTCTCTAGAATCTTTCCAAGATTTTGTCTTTTTACTGCTAGATTCTGCAACTTCACTAGTTCCTGCTACTTTCTCTTGATTAAGCTGTTGGTTTTGTAAGAGCGCCTGGGCTCTGGTTATCGCTTGGATAGGCACGTATGTAGGATTAGATCCATCTGCATTGTTTACAATACCTATCACGTTGATCGGTGTCACATTCGAAGCGTTGACTGGGTTCTTAGGACAATCTTTGATTATGTGCTCTTTGCCGCAATCGGCACAAAAGCCTTGGATGCTATAGTACTGTGATTGCCTTGCTATTGGGGGATGTGGACAATCCTTTATGAAATGATCTCCTTGGCACCTAAAGCATGGTCCTCTAGGGCCCTGTAGTCTTTGTTGTCTCAGTTGGGGCCGTGGGTTTGGGTTTGCGTACATCACATTAGTATAGTCTGGCTCCCAACTAGGTTCCATTGGTGGACTATCATAATGATATGTCTCCACATGTTCTGGTGACTCCGTGTAATAAGCGGGTGGACTAGTTACGTGAGTAGAGTCAAAACTGTTTGAGTTCGGGTCACTTTCTGTGATCAAGGGTGAAGAAGGCACTAAGGCCCTACTTAGGTTCTCTTCTGCAGCAACATATTTGACTGGGATGACATTCACTGGTGGGGGTGGCTGCTGAGCTAAGACGGGTTGAGGTCTCTGTTGAGCCTGGTACGGGTAGTTCTGGGGAGGCCTATAGTAATAAGGCTGAGCATTGTATTGGCCTTGATACCTACCTGGCTGCTGGTATGTTTGCGGGTAGTTCTGTCTCACGGTTTGTTTGTTGTATGGGCAGTCCTGAGCCGTATGATTCGTGTATCTTCTCTCAATTGTGCAATATTGGCCACTCGGGTTGGCTTGAGGTTGAGGTGCATTGGGACACACGTTTGCCAAATGATTTCCACCACAAGTGTAACAACGTACGTTCATCGGTAGCTTGGGCACCTGTTTACTAGAAACTCCTAGTTTTTGGGCCACCTTTTCTGCTAGGTCCTCTATCGAATTAGACAATTTTGTGGATGCTAAAGAAGAACAATCTGAGTCCTTATAGACCTTTGAGAGTTCTAATTCCTCTCCTAGGTTGTCCTCAATGTCTATACATATTCTTACACACTCCTCTAGCGTTCTGGGTTCTTTTAGGTACACATAGGAGCGTAGTTTAGCGCTCAACAAGCCATCTAAGAACAGTGATACTTGTTTGGCTTGTGAGGGTAGCTCTTGCATTGGACATCGTTCAACATATTGTCTGAACCTACGACCTGCCAGTCTTACTGTTTCCTGAGGGGTCTGTTTAAAGCTATGAATCAACGAAGACGTGTCATGTCTAACCCCACTTTTAGAGAATTCAGTGATGAATGACTCTAAAAAGTGATGGATGTCTCTAAATTGCCTTTGTTGCAGTGGTTGGAACCAAGTTAAAGCGGTATTCTTTAACGTTAGTCCAAATGCATTGTATTGCGTGAACATGTCCTCGACTTGTTCTGCTCTTAGTACTTGTTTGAATTCTGCAACATGGTCATAGGGATCTCCTGTCCCATCAAAGTAATTTTTCATTGATTTTACTAATTGTGTGGGCCTCAATACTCTTGCGTGCTCACGTGGTCTAGGTAGAGGAAAATCATCTCTATCACCTGGTATTCCATGATCTCTTTGTCTATCCGTCCTATTAGTGTTCGTGGTTGTTCTATCTCTCCCTATGGGGTGAGTGAAGCTTACTTCCGGTCTCTCGTAATTTCCTTCTCTTTGATTTCCATGGGCTGAGGATGTTCCTGCCCCTTGTTGATTTGCATTCATGTTCGTTCTGGATGGAGGGAATATCAATTCACCTCTCCAAGTGTAGGTGTTTTTAGCGCGTTCAGGCACCACAAAGACTCTTTCTGAAGTCTCATCCAGGTATACAACCTTTCCAGGTGTATCTGGGTCCTTGAATTCATAGATTGTGATGATGCCTACCTCACTGGGGTTTTCCTTTCTGTACCTCCAAAAGGCTTCATCTGTCTCTTTATTTACGAACAACTCTGTGCTCCTGTTATCTTGAGGGATCCACTCTGGGATGATTACTCTTGTTAATACGGATTTCCCTCTCGGTGTTCTAGGTTCTTCTAACGGTTCTTTTCCTTGAAATTTCCCTTCTGTCTCTAATTGGATTGTGCCAAACTCATTAGTATCGTTTGGCTGCGTACTCAGGACGTACATGGTTCCTTCTTTGTCTATGTAAGCGTCTCTCTCAAATTTCACCACTGGTCTTTCCAATCCAAAGGGTTGATCAGGGTTGTGCAGTTGCACCACTTGCCTTTGCAAACCATCCTCATAGATGCGAGCACCTAGTCGGTTGGTTCGGAGAAACTCTAACTGCGTTCTATAGGGTCCTTCAGGTTTTTCCAGGTATGCTACATGAGATCCTCCTGCTGGTCTGTCTGCGCTGAATGCCATTTCTGATTCGCTAGTTTCTGAGCTCTCATAGGGATAACTATTATTCAATTGCTGAGCCCAAGATCGTGCAGTGGTTCTTACACTAGCCTCTGATGATCTAAGGCTTCGTCGGTCCGACTTACCTATATGTTTGCCCGATCTAAGGTTCATTAATTTCCTTCCTTGCTCACTCAATTACACACTTAGATCGTCAATGGTTCTTTGTGATTAATTCTTGGTTCTTTTTAATTTTCTCTGGATTCTTGTCTTAATTTATGCGTCAGGAATTCGACTTTCCGTTATAGTTTTGGGTTCTCGTTCCGTCAGACTTAGGTTCTTTTCTTTAGGTTTTCGTCACACACACCTTTACTTGTAGTCTTAAACTTGAAAGAATTAAGTATCTTGAACTTGAGGCGTTCCTATCGACTTAAATCCACAACTACCGTTTAGCCTAAGCTAAGAATTGACTGAGGGGGTTGAGTAATCTTCCAACCTCGAGTCGGCTTTTCTGATTGCTCTGATGTCCTGTTGCCCAAGAAGCCGTGCTTCCCAAGCTCTGCTGTCTTCACTGCCTTGCTTGCTAGCCTTGGATTGCCCCTGCTAGACCTGGAAAATTCCAATGTTAGACCAATTCACAAGATGATTAAACACTTGAGTATATACACCTTTTAAGCTCAAATTTTCAATGTGTGCCCCCTGACTTCCTAGTCCCAGACTAGGTGAACCTCAAAATAGCTTATCCAAAAATAGATGTATTCTTTATGAAAAAACAGTTGAGGTCACGTAGTACTCGTCACGAGCTTTCTAACGAGCTATTAAGCTCAAAAAACGGACTTCGGATGAAAAAGTTATGAGCGTTCAGGCCCTGGGGGGTAAAAACTGACAATCCAATTTTCCCTCAAATATGAGCTAAGGGGTCTCCTATGAGTCTAATGGTCCAAAAATTTTCCAAAAATACCCTCAAAATTGGTCAAAAATTGAAGTCCAAAATTTGCGATGGGGGTGGGCAATCGCGATGGTCTGGGACCGTCGCGATGGTCCGAGCGAACCGTCGCGATGGTCCGAGCGAACCGTCGCGATGGCGTGGAATTTGGACAATCGCGATGGCCCGAAAAAGCGAACAATCGCGATGGCGAGGGTCAACGGTCAAAGTTGGACAATCGCGATGGCGCGAAAAGGTGAACCGTCGCGATGGCTCGAAGTGAACGATCGCAATGGCGTGAGGTCGAACCGTCGCGATGGTCCAAAAATTGAACCGTCGCGATGGCGTGATCGGGCGGACAATCGCGATGGCGCGGTCAACGGTCAACGGTGGACAATCGCGATGGTCCGAAGTGAACCGTCGCGATGGTCCGCGATGCGATGGCTTGAGCCAATCGCGATGGTCCGATTTTGGGCTGTCGCGATGGTCCAAAAAATGAACCGTCGCGATGGTCTATCGTGACACGTGGCACTGTCGTGGCGATGGCATGGGCCAATCGCGATGGTTCGGGGTCAAATGAACCGTCGCGATGGTCCAAGTGGACCGTCGCGATGGCTCAAGTGAACCGTCGCGATGGTCCGAAAAAGCGAACCGTCGCGATGGTCCGACCGAGCCGTCGCGATGGCGTGAGCCTATCGCGATGGTGCGACACAATCGCGATGGTCCACCAAACAACGAATTTTTGAAATGTGATTGTGGTTCCGTGAATGCGCAAGTATCGCCTATCTAGTGGTGTGGTCGCCTACCTCAAAAACCGAAATTTGCAGACCATCGCGATGGTCCGCCACACTCGGAAATCTCTGACAGAAAGCACATTTTTTACCTTTTGGAAGCTTTCCTGATGCTCTGAAGCTCTGTACCTGCAAGAAAACTCAAGAAAACACAAGTGCATACAAGCGCAAAAACTCTCTCTCGCTCTCTCGCATGCACAAATGAGGGGAAATGAGGTGAATGGGTGGATATGGTGAATTTTCTGATTTTTTTGGAAATGGAGATGATGATGCGATGATGAAGATGGAGTATGGGGAAGGTGAAAAACACTAAAAGCTAAGCAAAAACAACAACAAAAACTGAAATTTTTACCTTCCAACGCCACTTCTTGCTATACTCTTACCATCACACATTCGTCCTAGACTCTATCCCCGGCAACGGCGCCAAATTTGGTGTTGCTCTAGCACAATGGTAAGTACCACGTTAAGAAGCTTCACCTCCTTAATGTCAATCCGAGGGAGAGGTAGGAGTGATATGAAGATCGTGAACGTGAGATGATGTGAGAGTGAATGTGAGAAGCACAAAGATGCACACACACATACACACACACAATGAAGAGATAAGCAAGACACAATGGAAGGTGGGAAATTAGCTCTATTACTCAAGAATACTCTTACAAGCTCAAACTAGCTCTATGCTCATACTAACCAAAATGAACCAACCTCAAAAATGAGCTCTCTAGCTCTTTTTATAGTTTCTAGACTAGTTTTGACCGGTTTCACATCTAGTGGCCGGCCTAGTTAAAAAATAGGTCCTAGATGCTATTTGGAAGGGTAAACGATGTCTAAAAATAACGAAATTTGGTACGAGCATTCTACCTAAGCTCCTCAAGCTCGAGGACTCCTCGGCTTGCACAAAATGGAGCTATGGATTACAAAATGTGGTTTTCTATGATACATATGTTACAATTAGTGATAATAATCACTGTTGAATGTTCGGAGAATTAATTAAGAATTATATTTGTTTAAAAAATTGATCCGCCTGGCTCCCTGCTTCGTCTTCACATGCTTCCGTGGCGTCTGTGCCTCTGACTGCTTCCAACAACCAGCCAAATGAACTCCAGGAGTATATGGTGGGCCCTTTTAGCTTGCCAATGGATGTATTAGACACCCTATGTACCTCGGAAGATCACTCTCAAAAAGATAGATCAAAACAGATAAGTTGGAGTTAGCTCAGAGGTGAAAAACTTGCTAATTTGGTTCATACACCTATCCAGTGTTTTGCATAATTCTCTGAGCACAGCAGCAATTAGCTTAATTCCTCTTGGGGAAGTCTAGATAACTTAAAGAGCTAAC
Source organism: Ceratopteris richardii (assembly GCA_020310875.1). Lineage (NCBI taxonomy): Eukaryota > Viridiplantae > Streptophyta > Polypodiopsida > Polypodiales > Pteridaceae > Ceratopteris > Ceratopteris richardii. Next base: position 16,811,757 of record CM035419.1, on the reverse strand, counting down.
TTTCAAGAGTAATCTCATCAAAAATAATAAACCACACACTCAGAATGAGTTTTAACAAGTGATGACATCATCCCGATTTTCACGGGCTGCTATAGTTTGAGACCAATGAGCAGACAAATGAACATAACTCAAAATGTAGGAAATGATTATGAAAATTTGTATGGTTATACTAGATAGTAAGCTGAATCCAACAAGCTTTAAATCACTGAATGTAGATAAGTAACCACTGAGAAATGGCTCTGACAAGGTGAGTGAAAAAGTCGGGTACCTGACAGAGAAGTGAAGATGAACAGACACTACTGACTTCAACTGAACATAACTGAAGATTGCAACATCCAAATGAAATGAAAATTTGTGAGCATATAGTAGTCTTATAGAGCTAACTTTACCAAGTTAAATCACGGAAAATGATGCACCAAGCTCAGAGAAACCATCTCTACAATCTGACTGAGAAAACTGAGAGTAATGGCAGTGAGTAGTACACTTCACAAGAACATGGAAATATGAACCCAAATGATAATGAAAATTAAAGTATATTGCTTGTACAATACAATGGACTTACTGATACATATGTGTGCCTTGGAATCGCACCTTGATATGGCATAAAGCTCAGCTCTTGGAGGTCTTCACATAGGTCTCTCTAACCACGACTAAAACTGCCATCTATTTATAATTGAGTTTGGGAGGCTAACTTCCCTCAATCACTCTCCAATCAATCAATGATTGATTTGATTCTCTACCTACCACAAATCACAAATTCGTGGCTCATCTTTCCATTCTTGATCAAGTGGACTCAACCACTTAAGATTCTTTCACTTTTACATTAAGTAAACTCTTCAAAAGTTACAAGAGGTAGTTCACAAGTGAACTTTACATAGTCTTCATTTTGAAGCTTCTTTTATGACTTTGTGAGACTCAAGCCAATACTTAGGCTTGTCATAGACTTTCTCCAACAACCTACATATATGATCTATGCCATGCCAGCTCAAGAATCCAAGAAAGATGATCTAGTACAGCTACCCAATCAGTACAAAGGTTTCGAAGATATTTTTGAAAAGAAGAATGCAGATATCCTCCCAGAGCATAGACCTTACGATTGCCCCATAGATCTTCAAGAAGGAGCACAACCACCCTTTGGACCAATTTACCGACTATCCCCAAAGGAACTTATAGAACTACGCAAGAACATTGATGAGAATCTAGCAAAGGGGTTTATCAAACACTCGAAGTCTCCAGGAGGAGCTCCTATTCTATTTGTAAAAAAGAAGGATGGGACTCTCCGGATGTGCGTAGACTATCGTGGATTGAATAAAGTCACTGTAAAGAACAGATACCCGCTACCACTTATATCAGAGCTCTTGGAACGCCTTGGAAAAGCAAAATTCTTCACAAAGATTGATCTTCGAGGAGCTTACAACCTTGTCAGGATCAGAGAAGGAGACGAATGGAAGACAACATTTCGAACAAGGTATGGCCATTTTGAATATGTAGTTATGCCATTCGGTCTTACAAATGCTCCAGCTGTCTTCCAATATATGATGAATGACATATTTCGAGAATATTTAGATGATTTTGTTGTAATATACCTTGATGATATCTTGATATTCTCCAAAAATCTAGAGGATCATGAATGTCATGTAAAGATAGTCCTAGAGAAACTAAGAGAAAAAGGATTATATGCAAAATTGGAGAAGTGCTCTTTCCATACGACAGAAGTGGAATTTTAGGGTACATTGTATCAGATAAAGGAATTTTTATGGACCCTAAGAAGATTCAGACAATCCTTGATTGGCAACCACCTTCATGTGTTCGAGACGTACAATGTTTTCTGGGGTTTGCCAACTTCTATAGGATATTCATCAAAGATTACTCTAAGATAGTGACACCTCTTACCAAGCTTACAGGGAACTCCAAATTCTCATGGACCGAAGAAGCAGAAAAAGCATTTCAGACCTTGAAATCAGCATTCACTACTGCTCCAATTCTAGTTCATCTTGATTCTACTAAGCCCTTCTTCCTAGAGGCAGATGCATCAGACTTTGCCCTAGGGGCCATTCTCTCACAATATGGAGATGATGGACACCTACATCCAGTTGCATATAATTCAAGGAAATTTTCTCCTCCAGAAATTAATTATGAAATTCATGATAAAGAACTTCTTGCCATAGTGGACGCGTTTGATACTTGGTGTCACCATCTAGAAGGAGCAGCTCATAAATTTATCGTGTATACAGATCACAAGAACCTAGAGTATTTTATGACCACCCGCATCCTCAACAAAAGGCAATCTTGATGGAGTAACTTTTTATCCAGGTTCGACTTTGTCATCACATATCATCCAGGACGGCAACAGTGTCAGTCAGATGCCTTGTCAAGAAGATCTTACCTTACACCAAAGAAGGGTGAAGAGGCCTTTGATCAACAAGAGAGTGTATTACTCAAGCCTGAGCATCTCTAGTTAGCAGCTGTCTCTTCAACCCATCCTGAAGATTCAGCCTTGAATCATTTGATTCGTGAGAATCTACCACAAGATGAATTATTTTGTAATGTTAAGAAAAAAACTCAAGAAGGAAAAGTCCAAGAAGTAAATGAATTCCAGGAAAGGGACGGGTTACTATTCTTTAAGAACCTATTGTATGTCCCTCTAGGAAAGCCCAGGATCCAAGTACTTCAACAACGTCATGACAACCTTGCAACAGGACATTTTGGAGTGAATAAAACAATAGAACTCATATCCAAGGATTTTTGGTGGCCCCAAATGTGGAAGGAAGTCAAAGAATATATCCGAACCTGTGACACTTGCAATAGATCTAAGGTACCACGACATAAGCCTCATGGCCTCTTGCAACCTTTACCTATTCCAGAAAGGCCATGGGCTTCATTATCTATGGATTTCATCACAGATCTACCAAAGTCAGATAAGTATGATGCCATTCTTGTTATTGTGGATAGATTCACAAAGATGGCACACTTCATTCCAACTACAAAGGCAATCACAGGTGCAGCCACTGCTAGAATCTTTCTTAGATACATCTTTAGGCTTCATGGATTGCCTCATGATATTGTCAGTGATCGAGGTCCACAGTTCATATCCAGCTTTTGGAATAGTCTTTGCAAGCTCCTTGGTGTTCAAGTTAAACTATCTACAACAAATCATCCACAGACTGATGGACAAACAGAACGGGTGAATCAAGTCCTAGAGCAATATCTCCGTTGCACTAGCAACTATCACCAAAATGATTGGTTTGAGTTGTTACCCTTTGCAGAGTTTGCCTATAACAATAGTGTTCATGCATCTACTAAGCAGACTCCCTTCTTTGCAAACTATGGACAACATCCAAGGATGGATATACAACTCTCAAATCATTTCAAGAACCCAGCTGCCAGAGACAAGGCCCAGTATCTGATGGAAATTCACAAAGAACTCAAGGAAGAGATCCATAAAGCTCAACAACAATATAAGTACTATGCAGATCAACATCGTATCCAAAATCCATTGTATCAAATTGGGGATAAAGTATGGTTACTCAGAAACAATCTGCAAACCTCAAGACCTTGTGCAAAGTTAGATCATCAAAGATTCGGTCCATTTACCATCGTGGCCAAGATTAATCCAGTCACCTTCAAGCTCCAGCTACCAAGTACTATGAGAATACATCCAGTTTTCCATGTATCCCTGTTGGAACCATATCAGATTTCACCATTGAGGGGGGAGAGACCTAGTCCTTCACCACCTATCGAGATTGAGGATCATGAAGAATTTGAAGAATATCCTAGATTCCAGAATATCTCGAGGAAGACTGGAATACCTTATTCATTGGAAAGGGTATGACATCAGTGATTGTACTTGGGAACCTGCAGAAAACCTTCAGAGAGCACCAATCAAAGTTCGAGAACTCCATAAGAGAAATCCAACGAAGCCAAGACCAGATAACATGACCGCTCCTTGTGGAACTCGTCGCTTGAGGGGGAGGTAATGTCATGGACAAAGGAAACCATCTTGAACCTTAGATTCCATGTGAACCATGTATCTCATGATTGGTTCAGAATTAGGAGAAACCAATGCTTCCATTGCATCCGGAACGTGCCAAAACCCTAAGATCGACTATCTACTTGCCTGATTCGGATATCCACAGCTCATGTTTCAAATTGATGACATCATCGATGACATCATCAATTCGTAACCGCCTTTCATGAACCGCCCTTGAAAAACTATATAAGGAGGGGTTGACCACATTCATAATCAGTCTTGCCAATACCACTCTTGGGAGCTCAAGGAGTCGTGACCGCCAAGTAAGTACTCTTCAAGTTCCAGTTCTAGTTCTTGTCTTGTTCCTTGTTCTAGTCTAGTTCTTGGACATACTATCTTGTCCCCTTGTAATCTCATAGTAAGAGATCCTGTCGAGTTCTTCCGTGTATCCAGTTCATCTCCCAGAAGGGAGTTCTTGTAATCCAGACATCTTGTCTCATACTTACGATCCCGGGTTGTGGGATCTCCTGTATTATCTCTAGTTGAGTTATTCATACCTATCGGTCCCGGGTTGTGGGACATCTTGTATCAGTCACGTATTCTTGTATCATTTCCCCTTCGTGGGTGATCTTGTAATCAGAAGTGTATTTCCAAAATCTTGTCTATTGTAGTCAGAGAGCACAATCTAGTGCTCCCCTGACATGGAGGTTGTTGAGCTAACTCAGGCTAAAGCCTTTGTTGGCTTTGGTAGGGTTGCTGATAGGGTTGTTGTGGTTTGCCATATTGTTGTGGTGGGTATTGGTTCTGGAATCTTCCCTGCTGAGGGTATGGTTGAGGGTAAGTTTGCCTAACCGCTTGCTTATTGTATGGGCAATCTTGCGTAGTGTGATTAGTGTATCTCCATTCTATGGTGCAGTACTGGCTACTAGGATTCACTTGGGGTTGAGCCATAATGGGACATACATTTGCCATATGGTCACCTCCAGAAGTATAACATCTTTTCACTGGGGTAAACCTTGGTATTTGTGTGCTTGAGACACCTATCTTTTGAGCTACCTTCTCTACGAGTTCCTCAATAGATGTGGACTGCGATGAAGAGAGGCTAGTAGAACTATCTGAATCTTTGTAGATTTTTGAAAGTTCTAATCCTAGGTTATCTTCAATGTCAATGCACATGCGTACACATTCTTCTATGGTTCTAGGGTCCTTCAAGTACACATAAGATCTCAATTTGGTACTTAGCAATCCGTCCAGGAATAAAGCCACTTGTTTGGCTGGTGTGGGTAACTCAAGAATAGGGCATCTCTCTAAGTATTGCCTAAACCTTCTTCCTGCAAGTCTCACGGTCTCTTGAGGTGTCTGCTTGAAGCTATGAATCAGTGAGGAAGTATTATGCCTTATGCCACTCTTAGAGAATTCAGTAATGAAAGCCTCTAGAAGTTGGTCTATGTTCCTGAATTGTCTCTCATTGAGTGGTTGAAACCACGTAAGGGCTGTGTTCCTAAGGGTTAGACCAAAGGCATTGTATTGCATGAACAGGTCCTCAACTTGTTCATCTCTTAAGACTTGCCTAAACTCGGCCACATGATGTATGGGTCTCCAATGCCATCGAAGTAGTTCTTCATGGACTCAACCAGTTGGGTTGGCCTCAAGGTTCTAGTGTGTTCCCTAGGCCTTGGCAAAGGAAAATCATCAGCATTTCTTTGGTTTCTTGGGGCTCTACTCGGTTTCTTCTCTATCTGTCTCTGTTCTCATCCTCTCTCTTCCCAAGGGGTTGGCAAAGCTTACCTCATGTCTATCTCTATTCATGTCTCTTTGAGCTCCATGAGCTTGGGATGTTCCAGCTCCTTGGTGGCCAAGAGACATTAGATCTTGGTTGGGGAAAAATAAATTCTCCCTTCCAAGTGTAGGCATGTCTACCATGTTCTGAGACCACAAAGATCCTCTCCGAAGTATTGTCTAAATAGGTCACTTTTCCCAGGCTATCAGGGTCTTTGAACTCATAGATCGTGATTGTTCCTACCTCATTCGATTGATCAGGCTTATACCTCCAAAAGGTTTCATCAATCTCTTGATTTAAGAGCAGATCTATACTTTTATTGTCCTAGGGAACCCACTCTGAATTGAGGATTCTCATCAGAACTGATTTACCTCGAGGGGTTCTGGGCTCTCTTTCTATGTTCCCTTGCTCTAGGTCACCTAAGTCCGTCTCTGGGATCACATTTCCGAATTTGTCTGTCCTATCTGGGTGACTGATGACTACGTATATGGTTCCCTCTTTGTCCAGGTATGCTCCATTTTCAAACTTGACTGCTGGATGTTCTAGTCCAATGGGTTGATCTGGGTTTTTGATCTGGACCACAGATCTTCCTAGGCCGTCCTCATAGATGCAAGCACCTAATCGGTTGGTCCTAAGGTATTCGAGTTGCATCTTGTAAGGGCCTTCTACCCTTTGTATATATGGCACACCTGAACTTCCTATGGGTCTCTCTATACCATGAGACATCTCGGACTCGCTAGTTTCAGAGCTAGGGTAGTGCGAATAATGGCTCAACTATTGAGCCCAAGATCTAGCAATATGATTGACACTAGCCTGTGAAGACCTAAGACTCTGTCTATCTCTCCCTAGGTGTCGTCCTGATCTAACGTTCATATGACTAATTGAATAGCCCCAATTTTCCCAAGTACAACCTCGTTGCTGATTTCTTTTGTATCAGTTACTTGGTTCTTTTTTAGTTGATTATAGTGTTTATGATCTTTTCTGATATCACATCGTCATGAATATTTGAGTGATTTTTCGCACTGTAAGTTGATCGTTCCACGTTAAGTTCTTTTCCTTTAAAGTTATCGATCACACACAGGGATTATGTTTTAGCTTGGACTTGAGTATTTAGGTAGTCTTCAACTTGATAGATGCCTATCGTCTCCCTGACTTACTTCTAGCACTACTCGCACTTAACCTAGGCTAGGAATTGACAAAGGAAGTTGAGAATGATCCAACCTCACTTGCTGATCCCTTGCTCTTTAGTGCTCAAGAAACTTGTTCTCAAGCTTGCAGAATGTCCTTGCTTTGGATGCCCTCTAGTGCTCTCAATAGACCTGTAAAAGTCCCAAAGTTAGCTCAAGACTCAGAATCAAATGACATAATAAATCACTTCCATTCATGTAATTTAGATATCAATTTTCCCTTTACCTTTATGTAAGACAATCTTGAAGATCCCTCAATTTTTCTACCCCAAGGTATGGTCAACTTCAAAATACCCCACGAGCTTTCCAACAAGCCTAAGATCACTCCGAACGGATTTCGTATGAGGAAGTTATGACTGTTGATGGTTCTGGGGTTAAAACAGGGTTCAAACAGGCTATCAGGCAACCAGGGTTTTTCTCAAATTACTAGTGTAGAGGCCTCACAATACTCTAAATGTGTGATTTTTGTGCCCACAATTACTCCAAAAATTGGAATAAAAAACCCTAAAAATTTGGCCGAAAAAGCATGTCACTTGCGATCGACAAGTTTGTCAATTGCGATTGATAGAGGTGTTTGTCGGGGCCTGTCGGTCACGATCAACACGTCACTGTTCCGGTGGGGAATCTGGCGTAGGGGGTGCTTCATATGCTGCTATCTGTGTTTGGAGAGTTACTACCTAGGCCTTTAGAGCGTTGAGTTCTTCAATGATTTCAGGAGACAGATCCGTAGGAGCTGGTGGTTCTGGTTGTACATGTGCTCTTAATTGAAGTAGTTTGTGGTCTTCTTTGAGCTTCTGGTATGCCTCGTTCATGTTGTCGTATTCGTCTAGTAATCTGAGATGATCTTCTAATAACATCTTCATAGATTCTGAAGGAACAGCTTTGAAATGACTGGACTTAAGGGTTGGTTTGGTTGATCTAAAGAAGCTTCCAAGTTCTCTCTATTCTATTCCTGTAGACGTTGGTTCTCTTCTTTAGCTGCGGCTAAGTGTCGTCTGAGTAGTCCCATGTTTCTAGTAAGCGCCGCATTGCGAATAGTCTAAGCCCGCAACAAGTTGTCAATAGCAGTGATGGCCTCTTTTGTCTTTTGTTCACTTTCGAGTTCAAGTTTGTGATAGGCCTCGCATAGCTCTTGGTAGCTGGTGTTAAGCGATGCATTCTCTATTGATAATGAATTTAGCTGCGACTGTAAATCGTTTGTTGTCTGCTACAGCGTCTGGTAACTAGTGCCAAGAGATGCAAAATCATCCCGCACTTGGGTCATGCATGTGAACATCTGACGAAATGCAATGTCGATGGTGGGTGATAAAATTAATGGTGTAGTGAATGTAGATGCTATGTGTGTGGGTGTCGATGCAAGGGGAAGGGGAAATAGGGATGGGAATGTGGATGCAGTGGTAACAGTGGAAAAATGTGATGTGCCTAAATGTGGTGGTGAAACGGATGAGGTGAGTGGTGGTGCCGTGGGTGGTGATATGTCCATGTCATTGGACGTGGTGTCGAGTGCCGTGATGGTATAGTGGAGTGATAGTTGGTGCATGAGTGGGTGTAAATATAGGATTTACAAAGGTTGTCGAGTAATTTACAGATGGGGTCTCTTGTACTGCTTGGTGGAAAGGGGAAAGGGGAGATACAGTGGGTCAGGGAGGTGAGACTAGGGAGAAAGTCAATGGAGGTGGAAATGGAAATAGGGGTCTTGGAGGTGTGGGGAAGGAAGGGAAGGATGGATGGAGAAATGGACTAAATAGAAGGATGGAAGTCCTAAGAGGGAGGCTAGGTTGTGTAGGTGCGGGAAGTGTGAGAGGAATGGAGGTAACGAAGGCTTCTGCTATCGTACTATCGAAGGATGTGGAGGGTCTGGGAGAGGCAGGGTGTATAGGAGAGATTGGAGGGATGGGAGGTGAAGGAGGAGCTGTTGGGGTGGTGGGTACTTCCACAACTGTGGTGGTTTGTACAGTAGAGGTGCGAGGCAGGGAGTCGATAATGATCGTTTCTTCTGTTGCAGAGCCTTCAGGGATAAGACGTGCTTCCTTGGCCTGTTCTAAAGATTGGCCATTTGTTGGTACACGAATGTGACCTGGTTTGGATAATAATCGAACTCGACGTGGGTCAAACTACGGGAGTGGTTTTCTCTACAAATATCTTAATGCTTCATTTGTGCCTACTGACTTAACTAGTTCTCTGAAGCCTTTGATGTACGCTTCTTTGAAGCCTCCTGTGACGAGTTCCTGTTTTATAAGTGCCTGACATTCTTCCTCAGATAGCTTTTTACGCGCCCAAACATTTTCCATGGTGCGATATAACTTCTTGATCACCAAGGTGTAGGCAGCTGCTTCAAAAGTTTCATCTTCATAAGTGCTAGTGTCACCCTGGGTATCGGTGTGTTGTTCTTGTTCATCCGTCTGCTCATTCTCTTGAGATTCCTGGCTTCCTTGACTAGCTTCATCATCTCCGTCATCATCATGTGTTTTTGTCCTTTCTTCTTCTGAGCTGGATACTACTTGTCCTTGCTGTTGATCAGGCGGAGTACGAGGGTAACTTGGTCATTCATATTCCTGAGAGAAAAACTCACCTTCAGAAAACTGAAATTCATTTGAAAAAGCATCCGGCATTTCAAAATCAAAAGTTGTATCCGTTGGTTCTCCTTCTAGGTTGGGTATCGGAAAAGAAAATGCTTCGGCACCAATAGTGGTGGGAATTTCTGCTGCAATGGTGGTAGGTTCCTGGACGATAGTAGCCTGAGAAGTAACTACACTAGTTGTGCCTTCTGTAATAATTGGTCATGACAGGCGTATGCGAATGGGTTGTATCACTACAGGGGGTTCCGTAGGAGATTGCTCTGGAGATGGTTGAGGAGACGGGGACTCTGGAACTTCTAGGCATGGGATAGATCCTCTCATGCGCTTGCCTGCTCGTCCCTTGCTAGATTTTCTGGCGTTCTTGGCTATCCCTTTAAATGCCTTCAACTCTGTTGGAAGTGAGGTAGGCCCTTAGGCTCATGTCACAGGTCCATGGTTCCATAGTTCCAGTCATGTACAACATTAATTCCAGCAATCTTCCATATTGACAAAACATGAACATACCACAACTTAATCATAAAAATGATGAGATAAAGATAGAGAAAGAATAGACGACATGTGTAAGGTGTTACGTAAGCCATCACTTACTCATAGTATCATATATTCCAATGTTCAATGTACAATGTGGGAGCAAAATTCTCAACCATTCTATGTGATGAGAAATGGATGTATGAGTGAATGTACAATGTAACAAACATATTCAGATGTGTGGGCAGTAATCTGAATATACATGAGATGTGTGACCTTATAGGTTATAGAAGAGTGAATATGAGTGACTGAAAGAGGAAGGATTAGTGTGAACGGAAATCCTCAAACTCATGTGAACACACCTTCTCAAACACCTCATAAAAATATGCATAAAGCATATACGTACTGTTTCTCTTGTACCTATGCCGAATAGGACTCCTCCTGATATGAACGCCAAGGCCTCCATAAACTTCAAGTAGTACCTGTGTGCATAAAGAGAATATGTACCTGAATACTTAACATAAGATGTGAATCTTATGTTAAACTCCATCCAATGTCTTTGAAGTAGCTAGACATCTTCTTGTAGAAGACAATCTTCAACCTAACATCTTCGTGTAGAAGATGATCTTCAAATACGCCATGTAGATGGTCCCATCCAATGTCTTTGAAGTAGCCAGACATCTTCTTGTAGAAGATAATCTTCAACCTAATATCTTCCTGTAGAAGACAATCTTCAAATACATCCTGTAGATGGGCGATCCTCACCATCAAGCTGCTAATGACCAAGTCTTCTTGCCATGAACAAGAGATAACCTCCTCTCCATGAGCTAGAGTGTGAGCACACCCTTCATCTTCTCCAAGAAGAATCACTAAGAAGAACTCCATAGCTGCTCCTCAACATGCTTCAAGTTAGCACCATGGCTGCCCCATGTGCTAGAAGAAACACCACCTCTACTGAGGTCCAAGCTCCAGAAAGCTTGTGTTGATCTTAGGTGAAGGATGATTACAATGAGCCCAAGGTGCTTCTTATATAGTAGTTTGTGTACTTGAAAAGCACCCCTCCAAAAGCCAAAATAAAGCTACGATCTTACGATCTCCGATAAAGCATGATCGCTACGCAAATAGTCTTCCGCTGCGCTATTCGTTTTGCTTTTATTGAGTTGAAAAGCATGATATCAAAAGGATTGTATATCTCCGTGTTACGGTCGCGGGATTTGAACCCAGGCGGGTGGAATAAGAGGACGATGCCTTATCCACTACGCCCGTCAATATTTGATGTAGGAGGGAGTAGTATCACAGCTATACATTCTTTGTGCGCCCGTCGGTTCCTCAAGAAAACTTGAGTAAAATGGACCAAGAGGATATCTTTAGAGATTTTATACTTGTTGTATTCTCTGAGCAAGAATGACAAGCTTTGACCACTTTCCAACCAATGAGACATTGTTTTCCAACAATCCCCCCTGCAATGTCATATTGGTACAATCTGAATTGAATCTGCAAACTTTATAATCTGCAAATTATCACAAGCTTCAAGTTTGTACTTCCGATACTTCAGAAAAAGTCTTCTTCATAACTGAAATTGTCTTTCCTTCAAAAAACTTGAACTTGCTGAATATGAACCATAATACTTGAGAAAATATGCAAACTAGATATCCAATAGTGTTCTCATCAAGCAATCATTCCTTGACAACAAATATAGCATGAACTGTCTCCGAACTTGCTATCTCTTGTCTTCAAAAACCTGAAAACATACACTAGGATCCACATATTTGCATTTACCTTCCAAAAAAGGTTTCTCAACGTACTTCTGCTGTGTCATGTAAATACACTAAACAAAATCAGGAACTAAATCCTGGAACCTGTGACTGTCAACTCACAACTTAGTGCATTATGAACATTGCTGGTTCATCTCTGACTGTACTCAAGTCAAGTCAACTCAACTCAATTGAAATCAACTGAAATATGAGTCAACGAATCTATGATATCATCATGTCTTCATCCTTTAAATCCTTCATACCTCTTTCCTTCAGAACTTGGTATAAACATATATGTGCGCACTTCTGAAATATACCTTTCTGAAATATCAAGCTTCTCTTCAAATAGAACTCTGGAACCTTCTCCTGAACAGGAACTTTCTCCAAACATTCTTCTTCTTCCTTCTTCTTTCAAAGCTTGAACATAAAGAGAACCTGACAAAGGAAATATAGGAATACCTGAAATAGGAATACCTGTAGGTATGACTCTGCATTCTTTCACATATGGCTGAAAATAAGTCTTTCATGTTTCATCACCCCCTGGATGACTTAACACTAGTATCCAGTATTCTTCAAATATATCAGACTTTGTGAAATGTGGAACGTCTTCCTTCATAAATCTGATGTTCAGTTATCAATACCTGTATCTGAAACAAAATCTCTGAACCCTTTTTATTAGCATTGATCAGATGCTAATAGCTTTCCATGTCATTCCTTAGCTTTCCAAAATCTAGAATAAGGTTAGCTGATCCTAACAAAACCTTGCTGAAAGCTTTATAGGATTCATAACCTTCTGTAACATAACAAGTATCTTCTATCTCTCTGCAACACAAATTTGATAGAATATGAATCTTTGACTGACTTCTTCCAATGTTAAGAATCTTTATAAACAAAGGATAGACAACCGACTCATAAATGCTCAAGATCATACAAGATCAATGATCTCTCCTGTGTAGAATCTGCTGTCATCAAACCTTCATGACTGAATGTTTGATTTACTTTCTGAATGTCTCCAAGTGTCCATGCTTCTCAAAAAGTTGTAAAACTTTTCTTCAAACAAATCCTTTCCAAGAATCTGCAATTCTTACTTGAAATTTAAGTGGAAAAACTTCTCACCTTGAGAACTCCAAAAGCTGCAAGTTGATACTTCATAACTTTCATATTTTACCCGGGTGAAATGTGATAGTACCTGCTAGATTTTCTTTTGGCTAACTCCACTTCTTAATCAAGTGATAGGATATGATGGAACACCTTTTGGAATACAAACATGTATCCAAAAAACTCGACAATCATAAAAAGTAGATTCTTCAAATGACCTGTACATCAGCAAATATGAATTTTCTGAAGTTTCTGAAAATACTGAGTATGAGGTAACCTTTTCCAAACATAAAACCTCAACGCAAGTCTTCAACATCTGCTACAAAAAAAACTCTTTTACCTTAAGAGTTAGATAAAGAAGAAATATACTTCTCTGCAACTTGTCATATACCAAGTAGCTCTGTATTGACACTCCAAGAATTCTTTGAGGGAACATATAAGCTGCGTGCTTAAAAGCTTCAACTAAAACATAACTCATACATATATGAGTTAAAACATATATCTGCTGCTTTTTTCTCTCAATGCAGTTCTTTGTCAAATCTACTAAATCATGACCAAGTGTAATGCAAAACAAGAAACTGCTTCTTCTTTAAACAAGATGTTCTCGTAGACTTGTCTTTGGGTGTAGAGGATAAAATAGGAAAAGTATATGGAAAATATATGAGAAAAGGAAGCCTTACTTTTCTTTTGGAAATGATGGACTTTCTTTTTCTGCATCTTTCTTCCACCTGATGATGTCAACATCTTCAAACTTCTCTTCCATACCTTTTGTTCTCTTCATCTTGAAGTAGCAAACACTCTTGACTTCTTCAACTGAATTTTTCTCTTTCTCTAATGCTAAGAGTAAGAGATAAAACAAACATGGTATATAAATGGAAGTGAATATAGAAACATGTTTTATCATCTCCTCATATCAAAATTCTGCTTCAAATGTCTGAAACGACTAAATTCACCAATCGTTGTCTAAATGATGAATTGCCCTTCTAGAGTTACCTTCTCTAGATACATTTGTACCTTGATATCCAACCAACTTACAACAGAAAATTGGCTGAAAAAACTCATCTCATCTCTGCACTTGTCTTCTTAGATGAACTTTCTTGCCATGAAAGAGATCTTCTCAAAACTCTCTAGAAAAACCTCTAGATACCTGTTTTGATGTAGCTAATGCTTTAACTTTCAAATGATGAAAGTGTATAAAAGCAATCCTTGAATTTCTTCAAATCTCTTCATAACTGCTCTTCTAAGATATGACCTGCAAATGATAATCTGATAGTAGAAACTGATACCTGTGATTTGATGTTGATCTGATTTCTTCATCTTCTCTAAACCATTGTTCTTCCTTGAATTTGAAGTAGTCTTCTCTTCATCAATTCTGGGTCTTCAAACAATACTTTTGTAAAGTATTTGCATACTCTTCCAAAAATATTCGGCTGCTAACAGATCATCAACTTCATACTCCACACTGATGAATACACATGTAACTGAATTGTCTAATTCTCAAATCTCTACTCATCTAGATTAAGGGTGTATGTCAAATGTCAAATATTAGAAGATGCTTTCAAATCATATGTTGTGAATCTAGAATTTTGGGAACCTAGGACATGAATGAGCCTTAATGCATTGATGCCAAAGATCTAAAGTTCTGAAACCAAAACCTTAGTGCTCTGATACCAAATGTTGGAAGTGAGGTAGGCCCTTAGGCTCATGTCACAGGTCCATGGTTCCATAGTTCCAGTCACGTACAACATTAATTCCAGCAATCTTCCATATTGACAAAACATGAACATACCACAACTTAATCATAAAAATGATGAGATAAAGATAGAGAAAGAATAGACGACATGTGTAAGGTGTTACGTAAGCCATCGCTTACTCATAGTATCATATATTCCAATGTTCAATGTACAATGTGGGAGCAAAATTCTCAACCATTCTATGTGATGAGAAATGGATGTATGAGTGAATGTACAATGTAACAAACATATTCAGATGTGTGGGCAGTAATCTGAATATACATGAGATGTGTGACCTTATAGGTTATAGAAGAGTGAATATGAGTGACTGAAAGAGGAAGGATCAGTGTGAACGGAAATCCTCAAACTCATGTGAACACACCTTCTCAAACACCTCATAAAAATATGCATAAAGCATATACGTACTGTTTCTCTTGTACCTATGCCGAATAGGACTCCTCCTGATATGAACGCCAAGGCCTCCATAAACTTCAAGTAGTACCTGTGTGCATAAAGAGAATATGTACCTGAATACTTAACATAAGATGTGAATCTTATGTTAAACTCCATCCAATGTCTTTGAAGTAGCTAGACATCTTCTTGTAGAAGACAATCTTCAACCTAACATCTTCGTGTAGAAGATGATCTTCAAATATGCCATGTAGATGGTCCCATCCAATGTCTTTGAAGTAGCCAGACATCTTCTTGTAGAAGATAATCTTCAACCTAATATCTTCCTGTAGAAGACAATCTTCAAATACATCCTGTAGATGGGCGATCCTCACCATCAAGCTGCTAATGACCAAGTCTTCTTGCCATGAACAAGAGATAACCTCCTCTCCATGAGCTAGAGTGTGAGCACACCCTTCATCTTCTCCAAGAAGAATCACTAAGAAGAACTCCATAGCTGCTCCTCAACATGCTTCAAGTTAGCACCATGGCTGCCCCATGTGCTAGAAGAAACACCACCTCTACTGAGGTCCAAGCTCCAGAAAGCTTGTGTTGATCCTAGGTGAAGGATGATTACAATGAGCCCAAGGTGCTTCTTATATAGTAGTTTGTGTACTTGAAAAGCACCCCTCCAAAAGCCAAAATAAAGCTACGATCTTACGATCTCCTATAAAGCATGATCGCTACGCAAATAGTCTTCCGCTGCGCTATTCGTTTTGCTTTTATTGAGTTGAAAAGCATGATATCAAAAGGATTGTATATCTCCGTGTTACGGTCGCGGGATTTGAACCCAGGCGGGTGGGAAAAGAGGACGATGCCTTATCCACTGCGCCCGTCGATATTTGATGTAGGAGGGAGTAGTATCACAGCTATACATTCTTTGTCCGCCCGTCGGTTCCTCAAGAAAACTTGAGTAAAATGGACCAAGAGGATATCTTTAGAGATTTTATACTTGTTGTATTCTCTGAGCAAGAATGACAAGCTTTGACCACTTTCCAACCAATGAGACATTGTTTTCCAACAAACTCTTCACTTGTCATCGCACGCTCTATTGGAAAGTCATATGCCAAACACATATATACAATTCTAGTAAGAGTGCAACATCCATGGATGATCTTTTTTCTTTCCCATCTGTGCTATGCTAGATACAACTGGTCAATAATCCAATGAGTGATGCGAATGTGAGAAGATCTGCTACAAAAGATTAGCACATTAGTATGGAAATTTAGCATGATCCCCTTAAAGTGAGACCGCAATCCCTTTCCATAACCGATGTGTAACCCGTGTAGCCAAGTGTTGTGATGTGGTTTATGGAATGATTGTTGCAAAACTAATGCAGGTCTCTAGACACCTACATGCTTCAGATAGTGCATACATTGCTTGATGATATGTTATTACAAGTGATATTGAGTGATAGTCTGTGGATTTGTACAAAGTTCAATTGTGAATGAGTTATTACAAGGGTAGTGTTTAGTCGGGGTGGGAGTAGTGTTAGACAACGAGTTTGCAGGAGATAGCTGGATACATTTCGATATCCATTTCCTAATGGTTGCTGAGCGGGTAGTATGTGTCTGCTAAGGGGCAAAAGGTGGTATTGGATGTGGTGGTATTGAGGGGTGAGAAGATTTTTGAGGGGTATATATTACATGGCTTGACTGTTGAGCTAGAATACACTGTTTGGGTACCCAAATCTGCGTGGGTGTGGGTCAATTTGTTAGGTAGTTCTTGGCGATCCAAATCTGTCGATTGTTCATACTCATAGAAGAAGGTTGAGAAGACTTTGGATACTGCCTCTGATTTTGCTGAAACTTTGTGTGATCCTTGTCTACACTACTGTAAACTGTCGATGGTTTTTGTCCTTTTGGCACCCATATTTCTATGGTGCCTCTTGCTTTGTGATATTGGTATTGCTTTCCTCCTTGTGTCGTCTGATATTGTTGTCGGTCTGGGTTCCTTTGTTGTGGTTGACTCCTTCGTGGTTGGGGTTGAGAGGTCGGATGGACACTCTGCTTTGGAAAAGAAGGGAGGTCCAACACTTGTGAAACCTGCCCATTAGGAAGTGCTTCATTTTGTACCATTAATCTAGGCCAGTCCACAGTAAGTGTGGAAGGATGGGCACTGCAGAGTCTTTTGCCCATGTGGCTGTTGATGCAGTCCACCTTATCGCTGATGCAACCCACCTGACCCATCTGTTGGGTGGTAACCCTTTCTAATTTGCAAGAAGACCAAGGGAAAATCTCGTGACGTTCTTCTGGATAACAATTGTCCATCACCAAGCCCGCATGGGTTGGGGTAGATGTATCGTGACTAGTCGGGCCAAAGATCTTTCAGTTCTCCATTGCGTGTGGTTCATATGGTCTAGGGTTACATACCTCAGGTAGAGTGCTGTTAGGGAAGTCAAGCGGTATCACTCGTCGTTGGTCTAAGGTTCCGATCTGCAAGGAGCCTTGTCTAAGATTTAGGTCCACTGAGTGATCATATAGCCAATCTTGGCCACCGATTAGGGGTCCTATCAGGTCATCATCATGGCACACTAGGAGCTTCGCTGTCATAATCACATCGTGTATGAAGATAGGAAGGTCCACCTCACCCATGCAAGGGGTTTCCATGCCTCCTATCCCTATGATGTATGCCTCAATTTGCCACATTTCTATTCCTGAGTCCTTATAGTGGTACCATTTAATCACACTAGTCGAAGCACCTGAATCAATTAAAGCCCTGAGCTCTTGGCAAGGGTTGCCATGCTCTAGCCTGACTGTGATGAATGGTCTCCTATCCACTATGCTAGGATGAGTTCTTGAATTTACTTGACACATGGCTATGGAGTATCTGGGTGTTGTTTCCAGATGGTTATAATGTTCTCTCCCTAGTCATTGTCTTCTTAGCTTCATGTGCTTAATGCATTCTATAGCTTCTGCGTGAGCATCTGTTCGTATTCTATTTTCTTCCTCCTTACGCTTCTTTGCCAAAGTGAGTCTTCTAAGCATAGCCTCAGTAAGAGGTTCCTGATAAAGCTTGGCTCTATAGCCACTAATGTAATTAGGCATTATGTCTCCTTCTAAGGTGGCTAATTGTACCACTCCACTTGTCGAGAGTCTGTTAATGATCATAGGTCCATAACCTCACTTCTCTAATTTTCGTGCATGTTGTTTCAGCATATGTACTAGGACTAAATCTCCTTCTTTTAAGCCTTTATATTTCACATGCGCATTGAAATAGGCTTTTTGTCGCTTCTTTGTTGCATATATACCTGCTACTGCTTTCAGTCTGGTTTCTCCTAATTGTTCCAAGTCCATTATCCTTGATGATAATTCATGGCCGGTCCACTGCTGTTCTTGTGCAACCTTAAGGGTCAGTATCAAGAAGTCCAAAGGAAGCATAGCATTCTGACCAAAAACCATCTGAAAGGGAGTTGCATTGAGTACGATCTTGTAGGCCACTTGATATGCCCAAACAACGTGATGTAACTGTTTGTCCCAATTTGAACGTTTGTTGTTCACGAGTTTTGTCAGCACGTTACAAAGGATCTTGTTAGAACTTTCTGCTTGACCATTGGACTGAGGATGATATGGTGCGGATTTCTTATGAATCACCATAAAATCCTGAAACAAATATTCAATGACTTGGTTTAGAAAGTGAGTTCCTTGATTGCTCACTAACTCTATAGGAAGTCCATATTTTGTAAAGACATTTTCAAATAAGAATTTACACAGTCGTGTGTGCATCATTCTTTTTTGTGGCCTTGGCCTCTACCCATTTGGTAAGATAATCTGTTGCAACTATGATATATTTGGCATGAGTACCTTTTGCAGGGGGGTTAATGGGTCCTACAAAGTCTATACCCCACTTAGAAAATGCATGTCCTCCCATCATGGGTTTCAATAGCATTTCATCTCTGCGAGTAGGAAACTGAGTTCTCTGGCACACATCACATCTCTTAACATAGGTATGTGCATCCATGTGAAGAGTGGGCCACCATAATCCTGCAAAGAGGATGGCTTTGATTATCCTATCAGGGCCAAAATGACCTGCTGCAACACCTTGGTGTGAAGTCTCTAATACGCTCAAATAATTGTTTTCATGAACACACTGTCTTAAGTATCCATCTCGTCCTTGTTTGTATAAGTTGTCGCCAATAAGTGAATAGTCTTGAGCTTCCTGCTCTAGACTGTGTTGTCATGCTAAGGTCATTCCTTGAGGGAATGTGTTCCTCCTCAAGTACGTCACTAAAGGTTCACTCCATTCTGGTGCAAGAGACACATGATATAATGTAGCATGTTCTACTGGTGGTCTTTCACAACAAACAGGGCATTCTTTACACAACTTGTAGATGTCTATTTCCATGGAAGGCCAATATACTCCTAATCTATGCAGAGTCTGCAATGTATGATATTTCGAATGATGTTGCTTCAGTGCACCTACATGTGCTAATTGCAACCAATTCGCATGTTCTGATTCATCTACACAACAAGCAAGAATCTTTTGATTATCCTGTTTATATATACTTCCTGCTATTTTTTGGTATCTTGGAGACTTGGTAATCTCTCCTTCCTTGATCCTTATCCTAGGATTCTTGGGTCCATATGTGAGAATAGGGACATTAGGCTTAGCCCATTCTGCTACTATCTCAAGGTTAAACAAATATGCATCTGGTAATTCATCTACTATTCCTTGAGGAGCTTCTCCTATAGTTAATCTTGAGAGGTGGTCAGCTCTAAGGTGTGTCTTTCCCTTCCTGACTACTACTTCAAAGTCGTACTCCATGAGCAATAGAAACGAATGTATCAATCGTCCTGTGTTACATGGCTCGTTGACTAAGTACAATAATACTTGATGATCTATAAAGAATTTGAACTTGTTTGCCAAAAAGTAATGTCTGAATTTCTTAACTACGTAGATCATTCCTAATCCCTCTCGTTCTATAGCGGTATAATTCCTTTCTGCTGCGTTCAACTGTCTGCTTGCATAAGCTATTGGGAGATCTATATTTCCTTCACTCGTGGGTTGTGCTAACACACATCCTATGGCATAGTTGGATGCATCCACATGTACATGGAATGGATTACTCCAATCTGGGGTTGTTAATATTGGTGCTGAGCACTGTTAAACGTTAATCGCTACTTCCACTTTTAGACTCAAAGTACTTCAAGTTCAGCCGGTTTCGAATCTTTCCTAACCGTAAATTTTCTCTTAGTCACGTAGGTCCTTGGGAGTGGTAGGGGTCTGTTAGACAGAGGCCCTATACTATTTTCCCAAATCATCACACAATCCTAAATGTTATCCCGTTCTTAGCTCAGTGTCCATCTCTGAACAACGGAAGACTGTTCAGTGTGCTGAAATTAGAACTTCAGGACTGAGGGCAGCAATCCAATTACTTATTTTATGAGCAAAATATACTTCAGTAACAAGGTCACCTAATACGTACTTCTTCAGAGCAGATAGGTATATCAACCAGACCTTATACCTTAAGGTTATGAGGACTCATCGTATGCTAAACTCGAACAACCAATCTCCTAATAACAAACGGCTAACCATAAACTAACGATGTCCGACTCACATCCAGACCATTACAGCTACTAGTCTTCTTGTGATCGGAATCAACAGCAAATGTAGGCTACGGTATCGAATTCGATCACTTACAGAAACGCTAACAGACAATTAGTTCGGGACTACTTTTCACGTTCTCTGCTCTGTCGAAGAACTGACAAACAACATACTGCACTTGATAACACTCAGAGACACACTCCATCATTACCGAACAGATTCGTAACACAATACAACTGATTCATAACTCTGTAATAAGGTGAGAATAATCGACTAGCCGGAGTACAGAACAGAACAGAACAAAGCAGGACTTATCTTCTCAACAACATACACGCTCACACCATACGTTTACAGTCCTCCCCAAAACGAGGCTCACTCAAACGATACACTACAATTCCCACAAATGGGGCGCGCTTGCCACTCTTTTCTCATTGCCTTAAATAGAGGATTTTTTTACAAGAGTGCGCAATTCTTCAGTTACCTACGCGTTTCTTGAAAGATTCTTTTTCATTTAAGATAGCTGTCCTAGTACTTTTGTCCTTGTTCGGCGGCCGTCTAACACTTTTACATTTAAGAAACCTGTCCTAGTTCATTTGTCCTTGTTCGGCGGTCCTCTAACAGCACAAACGTCGTTTAAGTTCATTGAATGAATTCTCACATTCATCTGTCCATTCAAACTTGGTCAAAAGAGAGTACAGAGGCTTGGCTACTATTGCATACAAGTGTATGAATCGACTGTAATATCCACAATGACCCATAAATGTCTGTATCTCTTTTATGTTATTTTGTCTGGTTAATTCTACAATTACTTTCACCTTTTCTTCATCCGTAGAGATTCCATTCTTTGACACAATGTGTCCTAGAATTTTACCTTGTCTAACCATGAAAACGCACTTCTCTAGGTTCAGACCAACCTAATATTCTCGACATTTGTCGAATACTTGCCTTAGTTCTGGGATATGTGTCTGCCTCATATTTGAATGTGCACATATGTCATCAACATAAACTTCCAAATTCTTGCATAAGAATTCCTTAAAAACATGACACATGAGTTGCTGGAAAGTGGTGGGTGCATTTGTGAGCCCAAAAGGCATCACGCGAAATGCAAATATGCCCCATTCTGTGGCAAAGGCTGTCTTGTGTTGATCTTCTGGAGCAATGGCTACTTGATTATAGCTTGAGAAACCATCAAGAAAGCTGTAAACTTCCTTGCCCGCAACTCTTTCCAATAAATGTTTCGTGATAGGAAGAGGATAACTATCTCTAATCGTGGCGGCATTAAGTTTTTTAAGGTTAATACACACACGCAATTTTCCATTCTTCTTGGGCACAAACACAATGGGGGATACCCATTCGGTATGCTCAATTTCATAAATGAATCTTGCTTCTACCAAACGATCTATTTCTTCTTTAATCTTTGCAGCGTAGTTATCATTGTACGTGTATGGTTTTTGTTTCGTTGGTTTTGCATCTGGAGTCATAGGGATTCTATCGGAACATATATCCAGGTCTACTCCTTTCAAGTCTTTGTAACTCCAGACAAACACATCTCTATATTCGCGCAATAGGGCAACTAACTCTTCCTCTTCTTCATTCGTCAAATCATGCCCTATGTATGTACATTTTTCTTCTTCTCCTTCTATGGTGACTATGATTTTTTTGGTTTTCTCCCGGTTATCATATACTTCTCCAACATCAGCTTTCCTATTAGGAATTCGTACCATTATTCTTCTATCTTCTATTTCATACTTCTTAAAATTTTCGGGAACCTCAAACAAAGATTCTTCTTCCTCTGACACGGTTTCTTTCTTCTTTCTTTTAGTGGTAAAAAGAAACATCTGTGTGTGTATATATATGAGTATGTTGTACTAGTTTCCCTAATGATTTTTTTCAGGTAGATTTCCTCGTCCTCTTTTTGCTTCATTTTAATTTCTCCGTGACTCTGAGGGTGAGCTTCTACTTCGTAGAAATATTCTTCATCTGATGCAAAGGGAGGGTCCATGATAATTGACTCTAGATCAAAGTCACTTGCATCCTCAAATGCATCAGTGCTAGGTTCACATTCTTCTATAATTGAATCACACATGATTGGCTCTATTGTGAAGACTGAGATGTCATAGCCATCCTCGTTACAGTGGGGTGTCCATTGTCTTCATGGATGGCTACATCCATTGTTGCTAATATTTCTGCTCAACCATGAGGTTTGAATTCTTCGTCTGGAAATACTATAGGTGTGTAAGCTTGGTCTTGAAGGGTTCGTGGATGTTGTTCTAAACCTAAGGTTCTCGCTTCTAACTGTTCTTCCTCTTGCTTTGCTACTTTACACATCCATAGATGAGTGTCCTCGTGCAACCATGAGGGGTCCGATTCCAATGAGTGTACCGATTCTGTTTCTTCTTTATGTCTTATGGATGGTATTCCATTGTATAGGGGGTACATCTCGATGGGAATAGTCTTTAAGATTGGCTTTAGTAGTCACTCCTAAACGTTGCAAGTACAAAGAATTAGTTCCCCAATCTTGTACAATTAACTGACGCATGAATGGTCGTCCTAAAATCATCTCGTAAGCATGATTTTTCCCAAAATCACAAATGGCAAAAGTATGCTCAAACTCCACACCACAAGTGGTGAGAGATATGCCTTCTAGTAAGCCTAATGGTTTTTCTATATATCCGTCGGCCATTTGTAGCTTCATTCTGGTAGGTCTTAATGTTGGTTTACCCCAACATTTCCATAAAGCGATGGTAGCGATGGCTACTCCGGCCCCTGAACCTAAGATGGCTTTGGTGGTGTAGCCCTGATGGGTTATTGGAAGATAAGTGTTACCTTCCTCTCCTTCGCTTACATCACCGATTCTTTCTATGGGTATTTCTGGTACCTTCTTGTGTGATCCTGTCTGTGAGGGAGCAATGGCAACCTCAGGGAATTGATTTGCTATGTGTTTCCACAATTCTGGTTTAATCTTCAACAATTCCTCTAGAGTGAGGTGACATTGTACTTTGGTGTTCTTTATCACTTCCATGTTTCTAGGGATTACTGATTCTTCATTCCTCACTATTATCGTGGGTGCTCTCATGCTAATAGACTTGGCTTCCCAAGGTCCTGTGAACTGAGGTAATTCTTGCAAAGAATTGGATTCAAAACCTGTGTGTTCACTCAGTTGCTCTTCCTCTACATCATCGTAGATAGAGGGGATATCTTGGGGAAATTGCTCTTGCAAGTCATCTATTTCTTGAATAGGAGGATGGGTTCCTTGTTCTTTTCTCCATTTCTCTTCCTAGATTTCTCTCAAAAATTCATGTGAATACTTATGTATGGAAGACAGGTTGTGTTCACTCTCGGTGTTGGGTACTTGAGACAGGGATGGTGCATTCCTTTCCTAGGTCTCCAAGCCATTCGGGTTCCTATGCAGATTCTTTTTCTCCTTGCTATCGATCAAGTATTCTAACCTCTCTAGTAGTCATTGAAAGTGCAATTCTGGTTTTGCCATGTTATTCCAATTGAGATAACGAGAGGCTTCAAACATAGTTTGTGCACATCATGTCTAGGTTTTTTGGTATGGGTTCAGCTAAAATTGATCTTGATTTCTGAGCTGGGTTCTCTTGATTTGATTCTTGAGAAGTCAATTCTAGGATTTTAGCTCTAGATTCCTTTAAACTACCTTACAACTCGGTTATCTTTTCACTCCACTTCTTTCCTGTTATCGGAGGATGTGGACAATCCTTTATGAAATGATCTCCTTGGCACCTAAAGCATGGTCCTCTAGGGCCCTCTGGTCTTTGCTGTCTTAATTGGGGCCGCGGGTTAGGGTTGGTATACATCACATTAGCATAATCGGGCTCCCAACTGGGTTCCAATGGTGGACTATCGTATTGATATGTTTCCACATGTTCTGGTGACTCTCTGTAATAAGCGGGTGGACTATCTACATGAGTAGAGTCAAAACTGTTTGAGTTTGGGTCACTTTCTGTGATCAGGGGTGAAGAAGGCACTAAAGCCCTATTGAGGTTTTCTTCTGCAGCAGCATATTTGACTGTGATGACATTAGCTAGTGGGGGTGGCTGCTGAGCTAAAACAGGTTGTGGTCTCTATTGAGCCTGATAAGGATAGTTCTGAGGAGGCCTATAGTAATGAGGCTGAGCATTGTATTGGCCTTGATATCTACCTAGTTTTGGGTATGCTTGCGGGTAGTTCTGCCGTACTGTTGTATGGGCAGTCTTGAGCCGTGTCTTCGTGTATCATCTCTCAATCGTACAGTATTGGCCACTAGGGTTGGCTTGCGGTTGTGTTGCATTGGGACACACATTTGCCATATGATCACCACCACATGTGTAACAACGCTTGTTTGTTGTTAACCTAGGCATTTGTTTACTAGAAACTCCTAGTTTCTAGGCCACTTTTTTTGCTAAGTCTTCTATCGAGCTAGACAGTTTTGAAGATGCTAGAGATGAACAATCTGAGTCCTTATAGACCTTTGAGAGTTCCAACTCGTCTCCTAAGTTGTCCTCAATGTGTATACAAATTCTTACACATTGCTCTAGCATTCTAGGTTCCTTCAAATACACATAGGAGCGTAGTTTAGAGCTCAAGAGGCCATCTAAAAATAATGACACCTGCTTGGCCTGTGAGGGTAACTCTTGCATTGGACATCTTTCCATATATTGTCTAAACCTACGTCCTACAAGTCTGACTGTTTCCTGAGGGGTCTGTTTGAAACTATGAATTAACGAAGACGTATCATGTCTGATTCCACTTTTAGAGAATTCCGTGATGAATGACTGTAAAAAGTGATGGATATCTCTAAATTGCCTTTGTTGCAATGGTTGGAACCAAGTTAATGCAATGTTCTTTAACATTACTCCAAATGTATTATATTGTGTAAACATGTCTTCTACTTGCTCTACTCTTAATACTTGCTTAAATTCTACAACACAATCATAGGCATCTCCTGTCCCATCAAAGTAATTTTTCATTGACTTTACTAATTGAGTGGGTCTCAGTACCCTTGGGTGTTCACGTGGTCTAGGTAGAGGAAAATCATCTCTACCGCCTAGTATTCTAGGTTCTCTTTGTCTTTGCACTCTATCAACGTCCATGGTGGTTCTATCTCTCCCCATGGGATGAGTGAAACTTACGTCAGGTCTCTCTTTGTTCTTCTCTCTTTGATTACCATGGGCTAAGGATGTTCTTGCCCCTTGATGGCTCATGTTTATGTTTGCTCTAGATGGGAAGGAGACTAACTCGCCTCTCCATGTGTAGGTATTTCTTGCATGATCTGGTACTACAAACACTCGTTCCGAAGAATCATCCAGGTATACAATCTTTCCAGGTGTATCTGGGTCCTTGAATTCGTAAATCATGATGGAACCTACCTCGCTAGGTTGTTCCGTTCTGTACCTCCAAAATGCTTCATCGGTTTCCTTATTTAAGAACAACTCTATGCTTCTAGTATCGTGAGGGAACCACTCTGGGATTAGCACTCTTGTCAGTATAGATTTCCCTCTAGGTGTCCTAGGTTCTTCTCTTACTAGTTCTTTCCCTTGGGCTCTTGCCTTTGTATCTAGCTGAACTACACCAAACTCATTGGTATGATTTGGCTGAGCACTTAAGATATACATTGTTCCTTCTTTGTCTACATACGTGTCTCTCTCAAATTTCACCACTGGACATTCCAATCCAATGGGTTGATCAGGGTTGTGTATTTGCACCACTTGTCTTTGCAAACCATCCTCATAGATGCGAGCACCTAAGTGGTTGGTTCGGACAAATTCTAATTGAGTCCTATAGGGTCCTTCGGGTTTTTCCAAATATGCTATGTGTAACCCTCCTTCTGGTCTTTCTGTGCTAAAAGCCATTTTCGATTCACTCGTATCTGAGCTAAACTCGTAACGGTAACTATTCAATTGTTGAGCCCACGAACGTGTAGTAGTTCCTATACTTGCTTCTGAGGATCTAAGGCTTCGTCGGTCTGACTTACCTATATGCTTGCCCAATCTAAGGTTCATGAATTTACTTCCTCTGACCGTTAATGTTTCTTTGTTCTTTATTTCTTGTTCTTTTTAACTTCCTTTAGATACTTTCTTATCTTATTGTATGTGTTAGGAATCAACTTTCCATGGTAATTTTGAGTTCTCATTCCGTCAAACTTAAGTTCTTTCCTTGAGGTTTTTGTATCGCACACCTTTACTTTAGTCTTGAACTTGAAGAATTTAATCTCTTCAACTTGATGCGTTCCTATCGTCATTCTAATTTTATCCTTAGCAGGGGGTTGAGTATTCTTCCAACCTTGAGTCAACTTCTTTGAGTGCTCTGATGCCCAAGAAGTTGCACTTCCCAAGCCTTGCGTTCTTCACTACCTTGCTTTGCTTGTCCTTGATAGCTCTTGCTAGCCTAGTAAAAAGTCAATGTTTAGACCACTTCTTATATGGATGCTCAAGCACTTTAATATATACACCTTTTAAGTCCCTTCTCCTTTGCCCAGAATTTTTATGCCCCCTGGCTTTTCTAGTCCCAACAATGTGAAGAGAGATGATGGATGCAATTCAAAGATGAGTAGGTGCCGCTACACCCAGCTTCACAACAGCCAACTGAGACTTCAGAGTTGATTAGTAGACCCTTTGTGCTTCCTAAATCCACCAAAATATCAGCCAAGTACTTTGGAACATGTATCCCAAAAGTTTAAGTCAAGACAGACTAGTTGCAAAATGACTAGCTCCCAAAACTTGCTATTTTTGGACATACACCTGCTAGAAAAAATGAACAGTGCTCTCAACCTGATAGGAATTAGACAAATTCCTTTTGGGCATAGCAAATAGACTTAGCAAGCTTCCCAATCCAAGTTAAAACACTTCAAATGATAGAGGGAGCACTGAGAACAAGTTTCATCAATTTTTGGAACATGCCCACCATTCTTGGGACTCTGTAGAGATAGACTAGTGAGCAGTAAAATGCAGATATCTTCAAATCTGTATATCCAATGACTATGAAAATTGATATGCACAAACTAGAGAGTAAGAACTATCCAACTCATATTAAAACACTTAAATATGGTGAGTACAACGCAAGATATGACCTTCTGAAGTCACTGCTCTGAGTGAGTATTGCAGAGAACAAAATAGAGAAGTAGATGATGATAAATGTATGGATTCACATATAATTACAACCACATTGGCAATGAATATTTGCACAATGGGAGTAGAATGGTAGAGTTATGGAGTAAGCTCTTCAATCTCTACAAAATGACATGACGTGGTCATGTACAAGGCCTGCTAATCGCCTCTTCCTTCTTGCTCTTTTTATAGCTATTCTTGAGGGAGTTTTGAATTCGAATTCGAATGGCTCCACCTAAAAGTGATCCCCAAAGTTAGCAGAGATTCCGTCAGCTCAAAAATTCGTGGTTTTAGGTAGTTAGAGCCACGAGTTTGCTTTTACATCATGGATGAGGTAATCCATCCTTTTCTTTTTTTTCTTTTTCCATTTACAAGAGATAAAATGTACTCTTTTACAAGAGGTGTTCACATGACTACACATGTGACTTACAAATGATCATAATATCAAGCATATCAAGCATGTAGGCTTGGGTAAAATGCACCAACAGCTCCCACTCAAGCCTAACATGCTTGGCCTCCAAATAAGTCTTCAATTGTCCTTGATTTCCTGCAAGCCAATCATCAACTTGAATCTATTTAACTTTGTACCATCAAGAGCTTTAGTCAACATGTCTGCACATTGCATATCTGTAGAGACATAGGATAGTTGAATATCCTTGCTCATTAGCTTCTCCCTTACATAATGATAGTGGAATTCAATATGCTTGGTTCTAGCATGGTATACCGGATTAGCTGCTAGATGTAGTGAGCTTGTGTTGTCACAAAAAATGTGAGATGTTGAAGAATGAAGTCCAAGATCTGTGTACAAAGACTTTAACCACATGATTTCTTGAGTTGCATTAGCCAAACCTCTATATTCGGCTTCAATAGAAGATAATGCCATGGTTGGTTGCTTCTTCGATGACCAAGAAATGATCTTTGAACCTACAAATGATATATACCCGGATGTGCTTCTTCTATCATCTCTAGATCCAACCCAATCTGCATCTGAGTAGACCTTTAGCTCAATATCTGAAGTAAATGAATAAAACAAACCTTCATTCATGGTCCCCTTTAGGTACTTGAGGACTCTCTTGGCCGCTTCCATATGTGGTCTTCTCGGCTTATGCATAAAATGACTCAATATGCTAACACTATAGCATATATCTGCCCTTGTGAGAGTTGCATAATTCAAACTTCCAACCAAACTTTGATAGCTTGTGATGCCTTCAATTGTCTCTCCTTCATAAGCACTAAGCTTATGATTTTGCTCCATAGGTGTACCTGCACACTTGGTATTTTCCATCTTGAACTTGACGAGCATGTCATGCACATACTTCCTTTGTGTTATGTATATACCTGAATCTGTGTAGATTAACTCCAATCCAAGAAAATAAGTGAGTGGTCCAAGGTCACTTATTTTGAACTCCTCCTTCATTTGACTCTTTACCTGTTTGATTCCTTCAAGATCATTGCCTATGATAAGAATATCATCAACATACACACATAAATAGATCACTTCAGATCCATTCCTCTTTATGAACAAAGAGGTATCCGCCTTGCTAGCTTTGAATCCTTGGTCCTACAAATAAGTCACCAATCTGAAATTCCAAGCTCTTGGAGCTTGCTTCAATCCATACAAAGCTTTCTTTAGTTTGCATACGTAGTTAGGATGATGTGCATCCTCATATCCAGGAGGTTGTGCCATATACACTTCCTCAGAAATCCATCCATTCAAGAAAGCATTCTTTACATCAACTTGATAGAGGTTCCAATTTCTAGATGCAGCAAGACCAATGAGAACCCTAATTGTAGGCATTTTTGCAACAGGAGAGAAAGTCTCCTCATAATCAATACCATGGGTTTGAGCAAACCCTTTAGCAACTAACCTTGCTTTGTGTCTATTTATACTTCCATCTCGATTCCTCTTGATTTTGTATATCCATCGAGATCCAATTACCTTCATAGATGGCTTGTTAGGTACAAGCTCCCAAGTTTCATTCTCCTTCAAGGCTTCCATTTCTTCATCCATTGCATCTCTCCAAGCTTTCTTGCTTTGTGACCAAAGAAGTATCATAACCAAACCTCTCGGGTTTCTTCTTCTCCCTTGAAGACCTTCTAAGTGGTTGATGTGAGCTCTCCGGTCCATATGTAGCATCCTGCATCTTTGCTTTACCTTTGTTCTTCCATAGCTTTAGTCTTTCCAAGTCTTCTAGGTCAATCTCCGAATCACTTTCTTCAATCTGCTTCGGCTCCTTTGGTTGAAGTGATGGAAAATCTTCATCCAAGTCATAAGGAAGCTTCACTTTCTTGTCATCATCAAACCATGATTTGTTTTCATAAAAAATTACATCTCTCCTCACAGAAAATCCTTTATTGGTTGGATTGTACAATCTATATCCTTTTTGGTTTTGATCATAACCAATGAATACACACTTCTCTGCCTTGGGATCCAATTTCCCTCTTACTTGAGAAGGAATGTGAGCATAGGCTAAGCATCCAAAGATTTTGCAATGCTCTAGACTAGGTCTTCTTCCATTCCACACTTCATATGGAGTGGTTCCATCTAGTGACTTAGATGGAAGTCTATTTATGAGATATGTGGCTGTAGACACAACCTCTGCCCATAGGTAGTTTGGCAATTCCTTTTCGTTGAGCATGGACCTTGCAACTTCGACAATAGCTCTGTTCCTCCTCTCTGCTACACCATTGAGTTCGGGTGTATACCTTGTAGTGACTTCCCTTTTAATGCCTCTTTCATGCAAGAAGGCATCAAATTCAGAAGAGAAGTATTCTCCTCCACCATCTGATCTGAGTCTTTTCAAAGTCCTACCTGTTTGGTTTTCAACAAGAGCAATATACTTCTTAAAGCAATTAAACACTTCATCCTTGTGCTTCATGAAAAACAGAATGGTCCACTTGCTACAATCATCTATGAAAGACACATAATATCTTGAGCCTGATATAGATGGCTCCTTACTAAGACCCCACACATCCGTGTGCACTAGATCCAAAGGATTTTGATACATATATCCTTTCTTATTGAAAGGTTGTCTATGAGCCTTGCCGAGTTGACAAGCTTCACACTTATAAATCATGTGTTGCCTTGTCATATTAGGCAAACCAAGTACACTTTGGACCCTGCAAATTTGTTTGAGTGTCCTCTCACCAATGTGAGCAAGCCTTTTGTGCCATATCTCCAACTCTGTAAGAGTTTGAGATCCATAGCTAAACAAAGCTATGTTCTTTGTATCTTCCACTTCAAAAGTGAAGAGCCTTCCTGTCTTTTCTCCTTTGGCAATCCTTTGAAAGCCTTGCCTTGGGTCTTCAACATATGCTCCAAATCGGTTGAATCTAACCTGCAATCCTTTTTCAACAATCTGTCCAACACTTATTAAATTTTTGGTAATTGTAGGGACATACAAGACTTTGCTTAAGAGGTTCATATTCCCATCTGATGTCTTCACATTACCTATCTTCTCCACTGAGTGCCTTGTGTCATCTCCTGTCTGCACTTCATGCTTGTTATGAGGATCTTTGTTGGCATACAAAGCAATAAAGGAGTCATGCACAATACGGCAACAAGGCCAGATCATTTTTTCCCATAGATTATGTACAACCCAAGTGATTTTAATCACTACACAAACATTGTAAATCCCGTTTTTGGTAGATTAGACTCCATTTTGTGCAAGCCGAGGAGTCCTCGAGCTTGAGGAGTATTAGAAGTACCATCGTACCAAATTTCATAATTTTTAGACTTCGTTTGAGCCCTCAAATAAGCCCTGGAACCTAATTTTTAACTAGGCCGGACACTAGGTCTGGACAGGGCCAAAAGCTAGTCAAAAACTATAAAAAGAGCTAGAGAGCTCATTTTTGAGGTCAGATTGTAATTGAAACGAACTTGTAAGAGCTTTTGAAAGTAATCTAAAGCACTCCATTGATTCTCTCTCTTGGTCTTGCCGTGTGTGCGCGTGTGTGTGTATGTGTGTGCATGCTTGTGTGCTTCTCACTCACGCACTTGTGCCGCCACTTGCTCGAGGTCTTCATACCATCCTCACGTCTTCCCGGATTGACATTAAAGGAGGTGCTACTCATCACTGAGCTACACCAAAATTTTGGCGCCGTTGCCGGGGATCGAGCTTTGAGGACGAGCGTGTGATGGTAAGACGTAGAGTTGACGCGTTGGAGTTGTAGGTATTTTCTTCACTCTCATCGATTTTCTTTTACTTTCTTCACCATCATCATCATCACCATCTCCCACGTCCATCTCCATCATCGCGAAAATTTCAGTTTTTTTACTATATCCCCACCTCCACCTCATTTCCCTCATTTCACTTGTGAGAGAGAGCGAGAGAGCGAACTTGCATGTGCTGTTTTTGCATGTTTTCTGAGCTATTTTGCAGGTTTTTCGCTGTACCATCATCCCCAGCAGTGTGCGCAGGTACGACAGGCTCTGCACAGGTCCCGGGACGAAAGCCTCTGTCTATCGCGACAGACAGAAAATCTTAACATTTTGTGAATGCATGTTTATCATTGTAACCTACACCTTGAGGGCACTCTAGATCACTAGAAGTTTTTCAAAAATTTGCATTTTTTCAGTCTATCGCGACAGACACTGTCTATCGCGACAGACACCGTCTATCGCGACAGACACCGTCTATCGCGACAGACAGAAATCCGCGACAGATACCATCTATCGCGACAGACACCGTCTATCGCGACAGACGGAAATCCGCGACAGATACCGTCTATCGCGACAGACAGAATTCCGCGACAGATACCGTCTATCGCGACAGACACCGTCTATCGCGACAGACGGAAATCCGCGACAGATACCGTCTATCGCGACAGACAGAATTCCGCGACAGATACTGTCTATCGCGACAGACACCGTCTATCGCGACAGACAGAAATCCGCGACAGATACCGTCTATCGCGACAGACACCTTCTATCGCGACAGACAGAAATCCGCGACAGATACCGTCTATCGCGACAGACACCGTCTATCGCGACAGACACCGTCTATCGCGACAGACCGAATTTCACGACAGACAGCGTCTATCGTGACAGACACCGTCTATCGCGACAGATACCGTCTATCGCGACAGACACCGTCTATCACGACAGACCGAATTTCGCGACAGACACCGTCTATCGCGACAGACAGCCCCCACGATAGATTGTGTCTATCGCGACAGACACCGTCTATCGCGATAGACAGGCATTTTCGGCAAAAATTAAGGAGTGAATTTTTGGAAATTTAGGCTAAATTTTGGGCATATGTGCACTTTCATGTACTCATCTACTTACGAAGGCCTTAGAAAATGCATTAAAACCCCCGAAAGGATCTGTTGTCTAGTAACCCCCTAAACCCTGAACGGTCATAACTTTTGCGTACGAAATCCATTTCCTGAGCTCTAGGGCTTGTCAGAAAGCTCGTGACACATTTTTATAAGAATATCGCGTTGATTTTCAGATAGGATATTTGGAAGTTGACACACAGAGGGGTAGGAACACCAAGGGAGCTCTAGAGGAAATTTCTAGCAATACAAAAGGGGGAACAAGGGTCATTAAAAAAGTGTCTGAAATAAATTGTCTGTCAATTGAAAGATCTACTTGGAGCTAATCTTGGGATTTATGCAGGCCTATTGAGAAGCAATTGAGAGTATCCAAGAAAGGGTGTGGCACACGCTTGAGAATCAACTTCTCGAGCACTAAAGAGCAAGGTTCGGCAAGAAAGGTCGGAATATTCTCAACTCCTCTTCGTCAATTCCTAGCCTAGGCTAAGAGCGATTAGAAGTAGGAGTAAGTCAGGGCGACGATAGGCCACTATCAAGTTGAAGACTATCTAAAAACTCAAGTTCAAGCTAAAAACTTAATCTCTGTACTGTCGACAACATAAAGGAAAGAACCTAACGTGGAACGATCAACCTGAAAGTACGAAGAACATTCAAGTATTCCTGACGACGTAATAGCAGACAAGACTTTAAACACGAGGAATAACTAAAAAGAATCAAGTGGCTGGTACCAATTGATCGGCAACGAGGTTGTACTCTGGGCAAAAATTTGGGCTAATCAGTTAGGCATATGAACCTTAGATCAGGACGACACCTAGTAAGAGAGAGACAAAGCCTTAGGTCTTCAGAGGCTAGTGTCAACCACACTGCTAGGTCCTGGGCCCAGCAGTTGAGCCACCCCTCGAACTACCCTCGCTCTGAGACCAGTGAGTCAGAGATGTCTCAAGGCATGGACAAACCTACGGGAAGTTCAGGAGTGCCCTACTTGTACAGGGTAGAAGGCCCTTACAAAACACAGTTGGAGTACCTGAGGACCAACCGATTAGGTGCTAGCATCTATGAGGACGGCTTAGGAAGATCTGTGGTCCAGATTAAAAACCCTGATCAATCCATTGGACCAGAACACCCAGCTGTCAAGTTTGAAAATGGTGCATACCTGGACAAAGAAGGAACTATATATGTAGTCACTAGTCATCCTGATAGAACAGATGACTTTGGAAACGTAATCTCAGAAGCGGACTTAGGCGACTTGGAACAAGGAAATATGGGAGTAGAACCTAGAACCCCTCGAGGTAAATCAGTTCTCACTAGGATTATCACGCCTGAGTGGATCCCCCAAGATAACAAGTGCATAGAATTGCTTCTCAATCGAGAAACGGACGAAGCCTTCTGGAGGTATAAACGGGATCACCCAACTGATATAGGAACAATCATGATCTATGAGTTTAAGGATCCAGATAGCCCAGGTAGAGTGACCTACTTAGACCACACTTCGGAGAGGATCTTTGTGGTGACAGAAAATGATAGGCATGCTTACACTTGGAAGGGCGAATTCATTTTCCCCCAACCAAGATCAAATGTAGCCTATGGTCACCCTGGAGCTGGAACATCCCAGGCTCATGGTATGCAAAGAGACAGAAGTAAAGATAGACCAGAAGTAAGTTTTGCCAACCCAGTAGGCAGAGAAAGAACGAGGACGGAGACGAATAGGGTAGAACCTGAGATGCTTAGAGCCCACAGGAACCAAAGAAATGTAGATGGATTCCCTCTGCCGAGACCTAGAGAGCACGCAAGAACCTTGAGACCCACCCAGCTAGTTAAGTCCATGAAGAATTACTTTGACGGCACAGGAGATCCCTATGATCATGTGGCAGAGTTCAAGCAAGTCTTGAGAGCTGAACAAGTGGAGGATCTGTTCACGCAATACAATGCCTTCGGTCTAACCCTTAGGAACACAGCACTTACGTGGTTTCAGCCATTAGATGAACGCCAGTTCAGGAGCATAGATCAACTCCTAGAGGCATTCATTGTAGAGTTCTCTAAGAGCGGCATAAGACACAACACCTCCTCACTGATTCACAGCTTCAAGCAAACCCCTCAAGAGACTGTGAGACTTGCAGGAAGAAGATTTAGACAATATCTTGAAAGGTGCCCTATTTCGGAGCTACCCACATCTGCTAAACAAGTAGCCTTATTTCTTGACGGATTGCTGAGCCCAAAATTGAGATCCTATGTGTATCTGAAAGACCCTAGGACTATAGAAGAATGTGTACGTATGTGCATTGACATTGAAGATAACCTAGGAGAAGAGCTAGAGTTATCCAAAATTTACAAAGATTCAGATAGTGCATCTAGTCAATCTTCCACACAAGCCACATCAATTGAAGAACTTGCCGAAAAAGTAGCTCAGAAACTAGGTGTAACTAGCAAACAAATCCCAAGGTTTGCCCCTGTGAAAAGGTGCTATACATGCGGTGGTGACCATATGGCGAACGTCTGTCCCATTATGGCTCAACCCCAAGTAAACCCTAGTAGCCAGTACTGCACCATAGAACGGAGATACACCAATCACACCGCACAAGACTGCCCATACAACAAGCAGGCAGTTAGGCAACCCTATCCGCAACCCTACCAACAAGGCAGATACCAGAACCAAAATCCACCACCACAATATGCTAGACCCCAACAAACCTACCAACCACAGTATCAGGCCCAACAAAGGCCTCAGCCTGTGCTAGCACAACAACCCCCTGCCCCAGCTAATGTGATTCCGGTAAAGTATACTGCTGCAGAAGAGAACCTGAATAGAGCTATAGTCCCTGTAACATCCTTGATCTCTGAAAATGACCCAAGTGACCATAGCTTTGATTCTACCCATGTGGATAGCCCCCAGGCTTACTACATGCAGTCCCCAGAACATGGAGAGTCCTACTATGGTGAAGAGTCAAACGAACCTAGTTGGGAGTCAGATTACACGAACGTCATGTATACAAACCCCAACCCTAGACCTCAACCTAGGCAAGTACGACCACCATTTCCTAGAGGACCGTGCTACAGATGCCAAGGAGATCACCTCATTCGTGATTGTCCCTTGCCTCCACCTACGCAAACCCAGTCGGTGACGATCCAAGGCTTCTGCCAAGATTGCGGAAAAGAGCATCTCTTACGAGATTGCCCAAAGAACCCCAATAGCATGCCAAAAATCACCCCTATCAACGTTGTTAGGTTAGTGGTAGACTCCTCAGGAAGCGTCACTTCCACTGCACCAGTACAGGTAGTCACTAGGGCTCAGGCATTGCAGCAAAACCAAGGGGTAGGCCAGGAAAAGAGCCCAGAAGCTAGCGATACTGAGAGCCAAAATAAAAAGAGAACAAGAGCTTGGAGAGATAGCCGCGAACGCATGAAAAGGCAATGGGCAAAGAAGATGAGTGAACTTGAGGAAAGTCTACGAGAAACCAAGGCTAAAATCATAGAGATCACATCTCAACCGCACTCTCACACATTCCCACCGCTACCATCCCCATCACCCTCCATCCCTTCACCCTCTAAGACAGCCCACGTAACCCACCCACCACCCCAAACAGGATCGGTATTAGCTGATCCCACTCCCGAAGACATAGACATGATGCTTAAAGCATATCAGGCCAGAATCCAAGAAGGGCCAAACGTCACGGATCATGACAAGTGCTATCCTAGAGCTGACCTAGAGATAGAAAGAACCAAACTATGCGCGAAAATGGTCGCATTGGCTCAGACGATGTTTGAAGCCAGTCGCCTTTTCAATTACTCAGGCCCTGCCAAAACGCAATTACACTTGGATGGATTCCTAGAGAAGTTAGAGAGGATAATTGCAAGATCTGACAAGGAAGAAAAAAATCAAGACCAAGAAAAAGCAAGCACAAACAGGAATCATTCCCAATCAGAAGTGTATGTGGCCAATGCCCCTAAACCGGACAACTTTCCCTCCTTAGAAAGAATAGAGAGGCCAATAGCACAGCCAGAAAAGGAACCTACCCCTCAAAGAAAGGAAAGGGCAAGAGGACGGATAAGCCAGCCTCTTCAGGAAGCCCGTGGGCATCCTCAAGAAGCTTATCTTCCCCCCCAAAAGGCAGATGAGCCTCCCTCGAAAGCTCAAGTACCTCCACAGGTTGCCTACATTCCTTCTCAGGGAGTGTATGAGCCTGTTCGGAAAAGTAATAGAATAAGTAACCCTCCCCAAGAAGCTTGTGCTCCAGTCATTTGCGAGAACGAGGAGAGAGCCAACAATAGAATCAGCCATCCTTCACAGGTTGCTTATGCGCCCAATTCTACGGAGCCAGACACTTCTTCTTCTATGAATCGGTTTGCACCAGACTTCCTACGAGAGATTCAAGAAGACAAATGGGATAATGAAAGCGAGGTCGCCCCTCCTTTTGAACTTGTGGACGATGCACACGACCAATTCCCACAAGACATCCCATCTATTTACGGGGAGCATGAGAGTGTTCAGTCTCACGAGAGATTAGACTTTGAGTCTAATTCCATACAAGAGCTACCCCACTTCACAGGCCCATGGGAAGCAAAGTCCACATGTATGAGAGCACCCACAGTCATGGTAAGGAACGACGACTCAGTCATACCTAGGAACACAGAGGTAGTGAAGAACACTAACGTGCAGTGTAATCTCAAGTTAGAAGAGCTACTCAAGGTTAGACCTGAATTATGGAAACATGTAGCCAAACAAGTACCAGAGATAGCAAAACCTCGTTCCCAGGTAGGATCCCATAGGAAAGTGCCAGAAATTCCCTTGGATAAGATAGGGGATATGTGTGAAGGCGAAGAAGGGAACACCTATCTTCCCATCACCTACCAAGAGTACACCACCAAGGCAATTTTAGACTCAGGTGCAGGAGTTGCAATTGCCACTACTTCCCTTTGGAAGCGTTGGGGCAAGCCAGCACTCAGGCCAACAAGAATGAAATTGCAGATGGCCGATGGTCATATTGAGAGACCCTTAGGATTGCTGGAAGGAATAACTCTCACCACTTGTGGTGTTGAGTTTGAGCATAGCTTTGCTATATGTGACTTCAGCAAAAATCATGCTTATGAGATGATTTTAGGAAGACCATTTATGCGACAGTTGCAAGTGGTACAGGATTGGGGAACCAACTCCTTGTATTTGCAACACTTGGGCGTTACAACCAAAGTCAATCTCAAGGACTATTCTCATAGAGATGTCCCTCCTATCCAGTGGAATCCCATCCATAGAGCCAAAGATGATACGGAATCTGTGCATTCCCTAGAATCTGGATCCTCATGGATGCATGAAGACACTCACTTATGGATGTGCAAGGTAGCAGTAGAAGAAGAGAAGAGAGAGAAAGCCATAGAGGTAGGTGCGAAAGAAACCCATAGATCAATCCAAGACCCAGCCTATGCACCTGTAGTTTTTCCAGACGAAGAATTTGAACCTCACGGTTGGGCAGAAATCTTAGCAACAATGGACGTAGCCATCAACGAAGAACAATGGACACCTCACTGTGATGAGGATGGTTATGATATTTCAGTCTTCTCCATAGAGCCAATCATGGGAGAGGCAGTTCTAGAAGAATGCGAACCTAGCCCTGATGCATTTGAGGATGCAAGTGACTCCGATCTAGAGTCAATCATTATGGACCCACCATTTGCATCAGATGAAGAATACTTCCATGAAGTAGAATTTCAACCCCAGAGGCATGGAGAGGTTACAACTAATGTAAGATTAACAACACATGTGACCCCGAAGGAAGAAGGAAAGAAACGAAAAAAGAGAGAAGCCTCACCAGAAGAGGAAGAATCTTTGTTTGAGGTCCCCGAAAATTTTAAGAAGTATGAGATAGATGACAGGAGAGTCATGATAAGAATGCCTAAACGAGAGGCACAATCAGGAGAGGCCTATGATAACAAAGAAACTACTAAGAAAATAGTAGTGGCCATAGAAGAAGGAGAGGAGAGATGCACGTATATAGGCCATGACTTGACAGAAGAAGAAGAGCAAGAGTTGATTGCCTTGCTAAGAGAATACAGAGATGTATTCGCTTGGAGTTACAAGGATTTGAAAGGTGTTGACCCTGACATATGCTCACACACCATTCCCATGACTTCAGATGCTAAACCCTCTAAGCAAAAGCCTTATACATATAATGATAATTACGCTGCTAAGATCAAGGAAGAGATAGATAGACTGGTTGAAGCTGGATTTATCTACGAAATTGAGCACACCGAATGGGTATCCCCCATCGTAGTGGTGCCCAAGAAGAATGGCAAGCTGCGTGTGTGCATTAACTTGAAAAAGGTTAATGCCGCCACGATTCGAGATAACTATCCGCTTCCCATCACAGAGCATCTCTTAGAAAGAGTGGCAGGAAAGGAAGTGTACAGCTTCCTTGATGGATTTTCGGGCTACAATCAAGTAGCCATAGCTCCAGAGGATCAGCATAAGACAGCCTTTGCCACAGAATGGGGCATTTTTGCTTTTAGAGTAATGCCATTTGGGCTTACCAACGCACCAGCTACCTTCCAGAGACTGATGTGCCATGTGTTTAAGGAGTTCCTAAGGAAGAGTTTAGAAGTCTATGTTGATGATCTTTGTGCTCATTCCAACGTTAGGCAAACCCATATTCCTGAACTCAGACAAATCTTTGACAAATGTAGAGAATATCAAGTCTGCCTAAACCCAGAAAAGTGCGTTTTTATGGTCAGGCAAGGCAAGATTCTAGGACACATAGTGTCAAAGAATGGCATATCTACCGATGAAGAAAAAGTGAGAGCCATAGCAGAGCTACCTAGGCCAAAGAATGTCAAGGAAGTACAAGCTTTCATGGGGCATTGTGGGTATTATCGACGATTTATACACATGTATGCTGTCATTGCAAAGCCCATGTACGGACTTCTGACAAACTTTGAGTGGACGGATGAATGTGAGAATTCCTTCCAAGAGCTTAAACGAAGATTGTGTTCAGCACCAATCTTGACCACACCAGATTGGAATAAGCCATTCCATGTTCACGTGGATGCATCCAATTATGCTATTGGATGTGTGCTCGC
The DNA here is from genome assembly GCA_020310875.1 of Ceratopteris richardii. Taxonomy (NCBI): domain Eukaryota; kingdom Viridiplantae; phylum Streptophyta; class Polypodiopsida; order Polypodiales; family Pteridaceae; genus Ceratopteris; species Ceratopteris richardii. Next base: position 16,771,743 of record CM035419.1, on the reverse strand, counting down.
ACAACCTACTGGCGAAGGTAATATGGATCTTCCAATTGCCTATGCCAGTAGACAATTGAATGCGGCTGAACGGAATTACACCACTACAGAGCGCGAAGGATTAGGCATGGTTTATGCAGTCAAAAAATTTAGACACTATTTGCTTGCAAATAAGTTTAAATTTTTTACTGATCATCAGGCATTGTTGTACCTAGTAAACAAGCCATGCAATACAGGTAGATTAGTAAGATGGTTTCTCTTGCTAATGGAATACGAATTTGAGGTTGTGGTAAGGAAAGGTAGGACTCATTTGAGAGCCGATCATCTCTCTAGGCTCACATCGGGAGAAGCCCCACAAGGAGTGTCAGATGACCTTCCTGATGCTTACTTGTTTAATTTGGAAGTTATACCGCAGTGGGCCAAGCCAATAGTACCAGTATTGACATACGGGCCTAATCATCCAGTGGTGAACACACGGAATAGAGAGATCGTAAAAGCCCAAAAGTACCATATCATGGCAGGAAGCATGTACAAGCACACAGATCAAGGGATCTTGGCTTGTTGCGTAGAAGAGGATGAGTACGCTAAATGGTTGCAATTAGCACATGTAGGTGCGTTAGAGCAACACCATTCAAAGCAAAGAACTTTGCAGACTCTAAAGAGATTCGGAGTGCATTGGCCAACTATGGAAGCTGATGTCCAAAAGTTGTGCAAGGAATGCCCAATCTGTTGCACTAAACCACCAGTGGAACATGCCACTCTTTATCAAGTATCCATTGTGCCAGATTGGAGTGAACCTCTAGTATCATTCTTGAGAACAAACACATTCCCTCCAGACATGACTCTAGCTAGGAAAAGGAGTTTAGAACAAGAAGCCCAGGATTACTCACTCATCGGTAATAATCTATATAAGCGCGGTAAAGATGGTTACCTGAGACTATGTGTCCACGAAAGTGAATATCTGAAGATCTTGGAAACTGCTCACCAAGGTGTAGCAAGAGGACACTTTGGACCAGATCGGGTAATCAAGGCGATACTATTTGCGGGCTTCTGGTGGCCTACCCTTCACATGGATGCACATACCTATGTGAAACGGTGTGATGTCTGTCAAAGGACTCAGTATCCTATACGCAAAGATGAGATGCCACTGAAACCTATGATGGGTGGACGTGCATTCTCTAAGTGGGGAATAGACTTCGTAGGTCCTATTAATCCCCCAGCTAAGGGTTCTCATGCGGAATACATCATTGTGGCAACAGATTATCTCACCAAGTGGGTAGAGGTAAAAGCTACAACCAAGAACGATGCTCAAACAACTGCCAAATTCTTGTTTGAGAATGTATTCACGAGATATGGACTACCTATAGAGCTTGTAAGTGATAGAGGCACTCATTTCTTGAATGAAGTTATTGAAAATCTACTCCAAGAATTTTTGGTAATACACAAGAAGTCTGCCCCATATCACCCTCAAGCTAATGGTCAAGCTGAGAGCACTAATAAGATTTTATGCAATGTACTGACGAAATTAGTGAACACTAAACGCTCTGATTGGGACAAACAGCTACACCATGCTGTTTGGGCATACCGAGTGGCCTACAAAACGGTACTCCAAGCCACTCCCTTTCAGATGGTATTCGGTCAAAACGCTGTGTTACCCTTGGACTTCTTGAACCCTACATTGAGAGTAGCACGAGAGCACGAATGGACAGGTCATGAGCTCTCCTCTAGGATCTTTGACCTTGAACGATTAGGAGAAACAAGACTGAGAGCCGCTGCAGGGATATATGCAGCCAAGAAGAGACAGAAGGCATACTTTGATGCCCACGTGAAGGATAAAGGCTTGAAAGCAGGAGATCTAGTCTTAGTCTATACACTAAAACAACACGCGAGGAAGCTAGAAAAGAGAGGCTACGGACCTATGATCATCAATAGGATCTCCACGAGCGGAGCAGTACAATTGGCCACATTAGAGGGTGATGTTCTCCCAAATTATATTAGCGGTTGCAGAGTCAAGTTGTATCAGGAACCCCTCACGGAGGAAATGCTCAGTCGACTCAACACTGCTAAGAAACGCAAAGAGGAAGAAAAGCGAGTTCGAGAAGAAGCTCAAGCTGAAGCTTTAGAACGCATCAGAAGGATGAAATTACGAAGGCAAGGTAGAGATCAGCCTGGAGCGAATGACTATGCAGACCAAGGATTTCCTATGGCCATGTGTGAAGTCGCAGGAACAAGCTCGCATAGGATAATTGATAGACGTCCTTTCGTAACCTTAGATATAGGACAAGGAAAGAGTGCAAGGACCGTAAGAGCCTTGATTGACTCAGGTGCAGCCACTAGTGCTGTTAAATTGTCTTACTGCCAAGAATTACAATTGACTGTCAATCCTGTGGAAGCATATCTTATAGGATTGGGAGGAGTGGAAACCCCTTGCATGGGCGAGGCGGAACTTCCCCTTTACATTCATGATGAGGCAATGACAGTTAAAGTACTGGTGTGTCAAGATGAGGATCTCACTGAACCTCTAGTCTTGGGTCAAGATTGGATCTATGACCAAGCAATTAACTTAAACCTAAGAAGTGGACTTCTCCAGGTTTGGGTCAATCATAGTCGAGTTACAGTAGAATTAGACAATGGAGCACTCAAGGAACTAGGAAAGGCACAGACTCCTGGTCCTTCCAGGGGTACACATGAAGATGACCATGCTGTTCTTGTTCAAAACCCTGTGTTGCAGAGGAATGATATTTGCAAAAAAGGAGTCAGGGATGCAACGGAACTCCCTTCTTTTCCAAAGGCCAGAAGGAGGCAGCAACCAAAGGCGGATCACAAGCAGAAGAAGCCGAGTACTACCTATGTCCGAGATCAAAAGTACCTGTGCAGCAGAATGTCCCAGAAAATAAACCAGGTGTGGGTGCGGAAAGGCGAACGACCGGGTGCACCACCGTCAACTACACGGGCAAAGCCTCTTATTAGTAACCAACGACACGACGCTAATAAGAAGTCTGTCAGAAATTCTTCTGCTAAAGTAAAATCTATTTGGGTGCCCAAGAAGTCGATGAAGGCAAGCCCACAATCTAGACAAATTTGGGTGCCTAAGGCTTGCTTGAGGGCACAAGTAGTTACGCCAAGGCCACAACCTATGCAGCATAACCCATCTACGAGTACAACCAGTATTCCCTCGTGCTCAACACTTAGGAACACACCAAGACCCATGAGCATGCATGTAATCACTTATAAGTGGGTCCCTAAAAGGCCCCATTCCCAAACAGCGACACCGACACAGCTCTCTGGAGTCTCTACGAAACCGAAAGCAAAGCCCATCCACTGCATTTGGCAGTCTAAGATCTGTAATAAACCCCCCGACCCCGATTTGTAAATTCACCCCACTTACTAACGGCATTAGTCTCCTAGGAATACACAAACGTTAACTACACTCACTGTCTTCGTGCACTTACTAACCACTAACTCACCATATACCTCATGTTAATGTTGTAACGGGGACAGCAACGGATTTAGTCTGTCCATTACGATGTTAACACATGCTTCTATATTCTCATAGAATCAGAAGGCAAGCAGTAAAATGGCAGAAGCGACAGGTTCGGGCTCACAAGTAGGGATACTTACTGCAGGAATTGATGTGGATAGCCTACCTGTGGACGTGCCCCCGACTGAACGACCAGTGGAGATGCAACACCTTCAGCAACTCCCGGTGCCAGACCCACCTACAGGAATCACGGAAAGAGTCCATGCCAACTCTCATTGGTTCAATGGCATGCCCGGTCCATTAGGAGAGGCTAAGTATATCTGGGAGTCTAAATGCGAGTATGACAGATCATGGGTGCGTTTCCAATTTTTCTCCAAGGAGTTCGAGACTTTACAGAACACCGAAGACCTCCAGATCATATGGCAACGAGCAGGGTTGGCGGAATATTTTGAAGCCCCACTACCTAAACCCGACCTCCTCCGATGTTACTATCTGGTCTCTACATTACAAGCTCATGAAGATAAGGACCAACCCGGATCATTTGTTCTCCCCTCATTGCTGGGCAACAACGAGTTGAAGAGGTTTGAACTTACTGTGGAGCTGGTGAGTGATGCTTTAAAGATGCATGGCACGCATGTACCCTCAGAAAAGGATGCTCTCGTTCCCAACAACATGAAGGACAGGAAAGTAGTGAAGCTGAAAGACATGGCAGCCCTCACCCCAAATGTGTCCATCCCTCTCCGCATGTGCATGCAACATTTCGCCTTCCCCGGTCAAGACCGATTCACGCAACCACACAAGAAGATCTGGTTTGCTCTCTACTTGGCGGAAGCAGGTGCGCTACCTATTAAGCTACCAGTGTGGATTATAGATCAGTTGTATGAAGCGAACAAACGGGCTTCTAGGAAATTAGTGGTGAACGGATGTTGTGCACTCACACGCATCATTTACCGATGCTTGGCATATGATGTCCCGATTGAGCGTGCCTTAACTTGGGCACAATTACAAATGTTTAAAAGGCTCAAGACATCCACACATCAGTCCAAGCGCATGAGGGGCGCGATTCCGTGTGTCCAGACAAGGGAAGTCTTGACTACTCCTGAGGCATCACCATTAAGAGAGGGCACTGTACCTCCTTTTACCATTAGGATACCCAGGTCGGAATCTGACACTACGACACAACCCACCCCATCGGCTCCTCCGGTTACACCTGAATTCAAGTTTGCTGCCACTGGAGAGGCTGAAGGACTGGACCCCCAGGATTTCGAAGCATTCCTACAAAGCACACAATTCTCTGATGTGGAGTTTTATTCAGAGGCAGAGGAGCAGGGCACATCCTCACGAAGAAGAAGAAAGTCTACAGACGGTAGACATGTTCATTGGAGTGACGCTCAGCAAAGCCAACAACACGGACACCCGGAAGAAGAAGAAGCATATGAAGAAGAGACCACTGAAGCCCCAGCATATACAGCAGAACTCCGAAGGCTGTATCAGATTATCGAAAGAGTGCGATCGCAGCAGTTACTCACTGAACAGAGCAGCAGAGTACTTATGACTCAGTTGTTGGAAGAAGCGGGAGTTGACTCAGAGTACAGGGAAGGTCTCTTATTGATGGCAGAAACATATGGAGTTGTAGAAGCTGTGCGCACTGCCATTCAGAGGCCTTCAGTTCAATATGACCCACGAAGGTTCCAGACACGACCTCGCTCAGGTAAAAATATCCAAATTCCCGTTACAGTGGCAGAAGAGCCCACTACTACACCAACCTCCCAAACAGCTAGTCAACAGCACCCCGCCACCCATGAGGAGTCCACCGAACCACTACCATCCACTCCCCCACCATCACCTCCTAGAAGAGAAACAGTGGAAACCACATCGACTGCTCAACCCACCGACCCCACCTTCACCTTCCGTACTCCGATCTCCAGTGCCACCCTATTCTCTACCACTGATAACCCGGTCTTTGACGCAAACCCCATCACTACACCACCCACCGAAACCATTCCCGAGCCTGCCCTAGGACAACCATCCCCAATGCCTTCAGCCACCGGTCATCCTGACCCCAGATCCAGATTCATGGGCTTCCCTGCTACCACGCAACCCTTTCAGCCCTCCTCAAATTTACGACCCCAACCCCCGATATCCCTCTCTCCATTTCTACAATCCCTCCAGGACATCTTTGCTAGGGCTTTTCAACCAGGCCCTCAACCATTCCCTGTCTTTTCAGCTCCCCACCCCACGTCACATCTATTCACCACTTCCACACACACACCACCTACCATACCAATGTATATGGCAGGCCCCACACTAACACCCACTACTGAAGGTATGGACATTTCACCACCCACGGCACCTCCACCCACGGTTTCACCTCCTCCCATTCCCCCTCCACCAATTTCACCCACACACACAACTTTCGTAGACACATCATTCACTGTCTCCCTTCCCCAATTCCCTTCCCATGCATCTTCCACAGTAAACACCCCCCACTCATCTATAGGTAATGCATTGGACACCATGTTGGCTTGTATATCAAATTTAAGAACAGATTACATTCAGCTCCAGCAACAAAACGCACGCCTGCAAGAGCACTCAGCGACACTACAGCTCCGCCTTGCGGTACTAGAAGAGGAGAATGCTCGCCTCCACACACAGTTCCAAACCCTCCAAGACGCCCATAATATATTGGAAGTACAGCTACAGAACGTAGATCAGGAAGCAGTGCAGGTGGTAGAAAGTCACCTACGGACACAACTGGAACGCAACTCAAAACTTCAGCGAAATATGGCGCTACTTAAACGCCATCTTGCGGCTGCTCAGGAAGAGAACAGACGTCTGCAAATACAAAATCAAGAGAACCTGGAGGCAGCTATTGAGAGCACACCGGGGGCACCCATCAGCCCATCCAAGTTTCAAGCAGTGACCCCCGATAATATCAAGATAATATTGGAAGATTATGCCATGCTACTCGAAGCACATGATAAGCTATCGGAGGAGCTAGGACAACTGAAGCAGGAACACCAACAAGGCCCAACAGCTGCCCCTCCAACCACCCCCTCTGCAGCTTCGCTTCCCTCCGACGCAGAGGCCATAAAAGATCTCCAGCAACAGGTAACTGAATTGCAGACACGCCTACTACAATATGAGAGGCCATCTTCCCCTCCGGAGGCTCCCACAGACGAAGAAGTTGTGCAAATTCCTGTGGAACAAACGTTTGATGAAGAATATGATCCGCAACCATTCCCAGGAGGCCAACAAACAGAAGAAGCGCAGGACACGTTCGAGGCACCACGGCCGCCATGGTTACGACAAGTGGAGGAAATAGGGACCTCGCATGAAGAGCGCACCGTAGTGCAAAATCAGGCTATGAGGGTCATAGAGGAGACTGTTTTACAATCAGATTACTTCAAGAACTTGTCATCGAGACGCCTGATTCTCTCATCGGAACTCCAGTACAGGCCATATTATATTATCTTGGCTGATTATAATGCAGAAATACAAAGAGTCACGGGTCAGATTCCTACTTTTGCGACCCAATTTCAACCCGAAGACCTTCCTCCAGAGGTGCGAAAAGGCAAGATTCGTCAACCAACATGGCGGCAGAAACTTTTAGAGACTTATCCAGAAATGCTACGCACATGGAACAACGCGCCGTTGCACCTCCTGTACAACCCATGCTACGGTCCAGTCCCCCGCCGCAGGTCGTGGAAGGCATTTAATATCAAGGTACAGAACAATGCGCAATGCAAGGAATGGCTGAACTACCCGTACATAGCGCCACCACAAGGACCACCATCGGTAGCATATATGATGGGGACCATTCGCCACTGGATGCCGCGCTTGAAGCCCATGCAAGATGTAGCAGCGCAAATGATGCTTAAAATCTTAGATATGATGCAAGTGGTGCTGAAGACCTTTAGAAATGCAGCCGCACCACAGGTACGCCTTCCGGGGTTTAGCAATGGAAATTACGACTTGGTGTATGACATGAGCACCACCCCCAGTATCCGTGTGGCTTACGCTTGGCATGCACGCATCAAATACCTCCCCGCCTGCTACAAACAGACCTTCGAAGAAATGTTCAGATCAGGGTTCTGGGAGTACCACTCGGAGATTTTCGCGCCAAAGCCGACACATCTGCTTCAACTGTTTGCTTGTGAACAAGCAATGTATTCAGAGTACTACACCACCCCGCAACCAGAGACCCCCGGTGCAATAAATTGGGAGGCATTGGAAGCCGATCTAGCAAGAGGCTTAAGGATAGGAGAACATGAACTGGCCACCAATGTCATCCAATATTACATCGACCACCCGAGGGAACAAAGGTCTGTCAGGGGCGACAGACGCTAGGAAGGGGGGAGTGTTGGCATACAAAGCAATAAAGGATTCATGCACAATACGGCAACAAGGCCAGATCATTTTTTCCCATAGATTATGTACAACCCAAGTGATTTTAATCACTACACAAACATTGTAAATCCCGTTTTTGGTAGATTAGACTCCATTTTGTGCAAGCCGAGGAGTCCTCGAGCTTGAGGAGTATTAGAAGTACCATCGTACCAAATTTCATAATTTTTAGACTTCGTTTGAGCCCTCAAATAAGCCCTGGAACCTAATTTTTAACTAGGCCGGACACTAGGTCTGGACAGGGCCAAAAGCTAGTCAAAAACTATAATGCTACGCACATGGAACAACGCGCCGTTGCACCTCCTGTACAACCCATGCTACGGTCCAGTCCCCCGCCGCAGGTCGTGGAAGGCATTTAATATCAAGGTACAGAACAATGCGCAATGCAAGGAATGGTTGAACTACCCGTACATAGCGCCACCACAAGGACCACCATCGGTAGCATATATGATGGGGACCATTCGCCACTGGATGCCGCGCTTGAAGCCCATGCAAGATGTAGCAGCGCAAATGATGCTTAAAATCTTAGATATGATGCAAGTGGTGCTGAAGACCTTTAGAAATGCAGCCGCACCACAGGTACGCCTTCCGGGGTTTAGCAATGGAAATTACGACTTGGTGTATGACATGAGCACCACCCCCAGTATCCGTGTGGCTTACGCTTGGCATGCACGCATCAAATACCTCCCCGCCTGCTACAAACAGACCTTCGAAGAAATGTTCAGATCAGGGTTCTGGGAGTACCACTCGGAGATTTTCGCGCCAAAGCCGACACATCTGCTTCAACTGTTTGCTTGTGAACAAGCAATGTATTCAGAGTACTACACCACCCCGCAACCAGAGACCCCCGGTGCAATAAATTGGGAGGCATTGGAAGCCGATCTAGCAAGAGGCTTAAGGATAGGAGAACATGAACTGGCCACCAATGTCATCCAATATTACATCGACCACCCGAGGGAACAAAGGTCTGTCAGGGGCGACAGACGCTAGGAAGGGGGGAGTGTTGGCATACAAAGCAATAAAGGAGTCATGCACAATACGGCAACAAGGCCAGATCATTTTTTCCCATAGATTATGTACAACCCAAGTGATTTTAATCACTACACAAACATTGTAAATCCCGTTTTTGGTAGATTAGACTCCATTTTGTGCAAGCCGAGGAGTCCTCGAGCTTGAGGAGTATTAGAAGTACCATCGTACCAAATTTCATAATTTTTAGACTTCGTTTGAGCCCTCAAATAAGCCCTGGAACCTAATTTTTAACTAGGCCGGACACTAGGTCTGGACAGGGCCAAAAGCTAGTCAAAAACTATAAAAAGAGCTAGAGAGCTCATTTTTGAGGTCAGATTGTAATTGAAACGAACTTGTAAGAGCTTTTGAAAGTAATCTAAAGCACTCCATTGATTCTCTCTCTTGGTCTTGCCGTGTGTGCGCGTGTGTGTGTATGTGTGTGCATGCTTGTGTGCTTCTCACTCACGCACTTGTGCCGCCACTTGCTCGAGGTCTTCATACCATCCTCACGTCTTCCTGGATTGACATTAAAGGAGGTGCTACTCATCACTGAGCTACACCCCCCAGCTAGAAACTCTCATGCAGAGTACATCATTGTAGCCATAGATTACCTTACCAAGTGGGTGGAAGTAAAAGCCACAACAAAGAATGATGCTCAAACAACAGCTAAGTTCTTATTTGAGAATGTGTTCACAAGATATGGACTACCAATAGAGTTAGTGAGCGATAGAGGCACACACTTCTTGAATGAAGTCATTGAAAATCTCCTCCAAGAATTCTTGGTGATAGATAAGAAGTCTGCCCCCTATCATTCACAAGCTAACGGACAAGCCGAGAGCACCAATAAGATCCTCTGTAACGTATTGAAAAAACTGGTAAATAATAAACGCTCTAATTGGGACAGACAACTTCATCATGCTGTTTGGGCTTATCGAGTTGCTTACAAAACGGTACTCAACGCCACCTCATTTCAGATGGTCTTCGGACAGAATGTTGTGCTACCATTATATTTCTTAATGCCTGCTTTAAAAGTAGCACAAGAGTATGAGTGGAATGGACATGAATTGTCCTCTAGGATCTTTGATCTAGAATGCTTAGGTGAGTGTTGAGAGCAGTATGGGCACCCAAGGACTGACTAGACAAGGAAGCCAGCGGAGAGAGTCAGAGCGAGGTGAAGGAGAAAGTAGACAAAGCAGTCGACGCAAATCTAGCAGATAGGCCCTGCAAATTTTTCCAAATCAACATCTTTATAACAGTGATTCTTATCACTAACAATCATTGTAAATACCATTTCATATTTTTGTAGCTCCATTTTGTGCAAGCCAAGGAGTCCTTGAGCTTGAGGAGCCTTAGAAGTACCTACATATCAATTTTCGTATTTTTTAGACTCCGTTTAAGCCCTCAAATTGGCCCTGGAACCTAATTTTTAACTAGGCCGGACACTAGGTCTGGACAGGGCCAAAACCTAGTCAAAAACTATAAAAAGAGCTAGAGAGCTCATTTTTGAGGTTAGCTTGTAATTGAAATGAACTTGTAAGAGCTTTTTGAAAGTAATCTAAGAACTCCATTGCTTCTCACTCTTTGTCTTGCCGTGTGTGCGCGTGTGTGTGTATGTGTGTGCATGTTTGTGTGCTTCTCACTCACGCACTTGTGCCGCCACTTGCTCGAGGTCTTCATACCATCCTCATGTCTTCCCGGATTGACATTAAAGGAGGTGCTACTCATCACTGAGCTACACCAAATTTTGGCGCCGTTGCCGGGATCGAGCTTTGAGGACGAGCGTGTGATGGTAAGACGTAGATTGGAGACGTTGGCGTTGTAGGTAATTTCTTTACTTTTCCTATTTTTCTCTTTCTTACCTTACCACCATCATCACCATCATCATCATCACCATCTTCCACCTCCACTTCCATCATTGCGAAAATTTCAGTTTTTTGATTATAGCACCTTCTCCACCTCATTTCCCTCATTTCACTTGTGAGAGAGAGCGAGAGAGCGAACTGTTGTGTGCTATTTTTTGTATGCTTTTGGAGTTTCTTGCAGGTTTCAACATCATCATCCCCTCCAGTACATCGCGCAGGTACGGAAATGTGTAGAACTGTCTCGCAGTCACCGACTCCTGTCGATCGCGATTGACAGAAATTTTCACCTTTTGGTAAATCTGAGTGCACCACAGTGGACTAGAGACCCTGCACACCACATTTCCACAAAAATTTTTGAAAATTTTGCAAGATTTCAGTCCATCGCGATTGACAGCTCTGTCCATCGTGATTGACAGCCCTGTCCATCGCGACCGACTGCCTGTCCATCGCGATTGACTGCCTGTCCATCGCGACTGACAGCCTGCCTGTCCATCGCGACCGACTGCCTGTCCATCGCGGCTGACAGCCTGCCTGTCCATCACGACCGACTGCCTGTCCATCGCGACTGACAGCCTGCCTGTCCATCGCGACCGACTGCCTGTCCATCGCGACTGACAGCCTGCCTGTCCATCGCGATTGACAGCCCTGTCCATCGCGACCGACTGCCTGTCCATCGTGACCGACTGCCTGTCCATCGCGACTGGCAGCCTGCCTGTCCATCGCGACCGACTGCCTGTCCATCGCGATTGACTGCCTGTCTGTCCATCGCGATTGATTGCTCTGTCCATCGCGATTGATGCTCTGTCCATCGCGATTGATACTCTGTCCATCGCGATTGACAGCCCTCTCCATCGCGATTGACAGCCAATTTTAGCCAATTTTTTAGGGTTTTTAAATTGAAGAGTTGGGCTAATTTTGGGCATAAACATTTTACTCTAGAGCACATAAGGAGGCCTTAGGAAAACAACTTGGGGAAAACCTGTTGCACAGTGATCCTGTTTGAACCCTATCTTAACCCTAGAACCCTGAACGGTCATAACTTTTTCATACGAAATCCATTTTTTGAGCTCTAGGGCTTGTTGGAAAGCTAGTGGCATATAAAGATAATGCGTTGATTTTTAGCTAGGGTATTTTGAAGTTGACCATACCCAGGGGGATCAAAGTCAGGGGTCTTAAGAATTGTTTTCCTAAAAATCACTATGCAAATTAGTATTTGTGCTACAGGAATAAGAATCATTGGTTCTGTCTTTGGAATTTAAATCTTAAAGCTAACTTTGGAACTCTACAGATCTATTGAGAGCATCGAAAGGCGTTCTAAGCAAGTGTAAGTGCAAGCTTGGGAACACACTTCCTGGGCATTCAAGGGCAACCAAGCAGGAAACAAAAGGTTGGAAACTTTCAACCCCCTCTGTCAATTCCTAGCTTAGGCTAAGAACGACTAGAGGTAGGAGTAAGTCAGGGCGACGATAGGCAATTATCAAGTTGAAGAATACCTAAACTTTCAAGTTCAAGCTAAGAACATAATCTTCGTACTGTCGAGAACTTTAAAGGAAAAGAACTTAACGTGGAACGATCAACTGTAAGTGCGGAACTACACTCAAATATACCTTGCGATGTGATATCAGACAAGAACTTTAACACGAGAATCAACTAAAAAGAATCAAGTAACTGATACAAAAGGACTCTGCAACGAGGTTGTACTTGGGCAAAATTGGGCTATTCAACTAGGCTTATGAACCTTAGATCAGGGCGACATCTAGTAAGGGATAGACAAAGCCTTAGGTCTTCAGAGGCTAGTTGGTGTAGCTCAATGATGAGTAGCACCTCCTTTAATGTCAATCCGGGAAGACGTGAGGATGGTATGAAGACCTCGAGCAAGTGGCGGCACAAGTGCGTGAGTGAGAAGCACACAAGCATGCACACACATACACACACACGCGCACACACGGCAAGACAAAGAGAGAGAATCAATGGAGTTCTTTAGATTACTTTCAAAAGCTCTTACAAGTTCGTTTCAGTTACAATCTAACCTCAAAAATGAGCTCTCTAGCTCTTTTTATAGTTTTTGACTAGCTTTTGGCCCTGTCCAGACCTAGTGTCCGGCATAGTTAAAAATTAGGTTCCAGGGCTTATTTGAGGGCTCAAACGAAGTCTAAAAATTATGAAAATTGGTACGATGGTACTTCTAATACTCCTCAAGCTCGAGGACTCCTCGGCTTGCACAAAATGGAGTCTAATCTACCAAAAACGGGATTTACAATGTTTGTGTAGTGATTAAAATCACTTGAGTTGTACATAATCTAAGGAAAAAAATGATCTGGCCTTGTTGCCGCATTGTGCATGATTCCTTTGTTGCTTTGTGTGCCAACACTCCCCCCTTCCTAGCGTCTGTCGCCCCTGACAGACCTTTGTTCGCGCGGGTGGTCGATGTAATATTGGATGACATTGGTGGCCAGTTCATGTTCTCCTATCCTTAAGCCTCTTGCTAGATCGGCTTCCAATGCCTCCCAATTTATTGCACCGGGGGTCTCTGGTTGCGGGGTGGTGTAGTACTCTGAATACATTGCTTGTTCACAAGCAAACAGTTGAAGCAGATGTGTCGGCTTTGGCGCGAAAATCTCCGAGTGGTACTCCCAGAACCCTGATCTGAACATTTCTTCGAAGGTCTGTTTGTAGCAGGCGGGGAGGTATTTGATGCGTGCATGCCAAGCGTAAGCCACACGGATACTGGGGGTGGTGCTCATGTCATACACCAAGTCGTAATTTCCATTGCTAAACCCCGGAAGGCGTACCTGTGATGCGGCTGCATTTCTAAAGGTCTTCAGCACCACTTGCATCATATCTAAGATTTTAAGCATCATTTGCGCTGCTACATCTTGCATGGGCTTCAAGCGCGGCATCCAGTGGCGAATGGTCCCCATCATATATGCTACCGATGGTGGTCCTTCTGGTGGCGCTATGTACGGGTAGTTCAGCCATTCCTTGCATTGCGCATTGTTCTGTACCTTGATATTAAATGCCTTCCACGACCTGCGGCGGGGGACTGGACCGTAGCATGGGTTGTACAGGAGGTGCAACGGCGCGTTGTTCCATGTGCGTAGCATTTCTGGATAAGTCTCTAAAAGTTTCTGCCGCCATGTTGGTTGACGAATCTTGCCTTTTCGCACCTCTGGAGGAAGGTCTTCGGGTTGAAATTGGGTCGCAAAAGTAGGAATCTGACCCGTGACTCTTTGTATTTCTGCATTATAATCAGCCAAGATAATATAATATGGCCTGTACTGGAGTTCCGATGAGAGAATCAGGCGTCTCGATGACAAGTTCTTGAAGTAATCTGATTGTAAAACAGTCTCCTCTATGACCCTCATAGCCTTATTTTGCACTACGGTGCGCTCTTCATGCGAGGTCCCTATTTCCTCCACTTGTCGTAACCATGGCGGCCGTGGTGCCTCAAACGTGTCCTGCCCTTCTTCTGTTTGTTGGCCTCCTGGGAATGGTTGCGGATCATATTCTTCATCGAACGTTTGTTCCACAGGAATTTGCACAACTTCTTCGTCCGTGGGAGCCTCCGGAGGGGAAGATGGCCTCTCATATTGTAGTAGGCGTGTTTGCAATTCAGTTACCTGTTTCTGGAGATCTTTTATGGCCTCTGCGTCGGAGGGAAGCGAAGCCGCAGAGGGGGTGGTTGGAGGGGCAGCTGTTGGGCCTTGTTGGTGTTCCTGCTTCAGTTGTCCTAGCTCCTCTGATAGCTTATCATGTGCTTCGAGCAGCATGGCATAATCTTCCAATATAATCTTGATGTTATCGGGGGTCACTGCTTGAAACTTGGATGGGCTGATGGGTGCCCCCGGTGTGCTCTCAATAGCTGCCTCCAGGTTCTCTTGATTTTGTATTTGCAGACGTCTGTTCTCTTCCTGAGCAGCCGCAAGATGGCGTTTAAGTAGCGCCATATTTCGCTGAAGTTTTGAGTTGCGTTCCAGTTGTGTCCGTAGGTGACTTTCTACCACCTGCACTGCTTCCTGATCTACGTTCTGTAGCTGTACTTCCAATATATTATGGGCGTCTTGGAGGGTTTGGAACTGTGTGTGAAGGCGAGCGTTCTCCTCTTCTAGTACCGCAAGGCGGAGCTGTAGTGTCGCTGAGTGCTCTTGCAGGCGTGCGTTTTGTTGCTGGAGCTGAATGTAATCTGTTCTTAAATTTGATATACAAGCCAACATGGTGTCCAATGCATTACCTATAGATGAGTGGGGGGTGTTTACCGTGGAAGATGCATGGGAAGGGAATTGGGGAAGGGAGACAGTGAATGATGTGTCTACAAAAGTTGTGTGTGTGGGTGAAATTGGTGGAGGGGGAATGGGAGGAGGTGAAACCGTGGGTGGAGGTGCCGTGGGTGGTGAAATGTCCATCCCTTCTGGAGTGGGTGTTAGTGTGGGGCCTGCCATATACACTGGTATGGTAGGTGGTGTGTGTGTGGAAGTGGTGAATAGATGTGAAGTGGGGTGGGGAGCTGAAAAGACAGGGAATGGTTGAGGGCCTGGTTGGAAAGCCCTAGCAAAGATGTCCTGGAGGGATTGTAGAATTGGAGAGAGGGATATCGGGGGTTGGGGTCGTAAATTTGAGGAGGGCTGAAAGGGTTGCGTGGTAGCAGGGAAGCCCATGAATGTGGATCTGGGGTCAGGATGACCGGTGGCTGAAGGCATTGGGGATGGTTGTCCTAGGGCAGGCTCGGGAATGGTTTCGGTGGGTGGTGTAGTGATGGGGTTTGCGTCAAAGACCGGGTTATCAGTGGTAGAGAATAGGGTGGCACTGGAGATCGGAGTACGGAAGGTGAAGGTGGGGTCGGTGGGTTGAGCAGTCGATGTGGTTTCCACTGTTTCTCTTCTAGGAGGTGATGGTGGGGGAGTGGATGGTAGTGGTTCGGTGGACTCCTCATGGGTGGCGGGGTGCTGTTGACTAGCTGTTTGGGAGGTTGGTGTAGTAGTGGGCTCTTCTGCAACTGTAACGGGAATTTGGATATTTTTACCTGAGCGAGGTCGTGTCTGGAACCTTCGTGGGTCATATTGAACTGAAGGCCTCTGAATGGCAGTGCGCACAGCTTCTACAACTCCATATGTTTCTGCCATCAATAAGAGACCTTCCCTGTACTCTGAGTCAACTCCCGCTTCTTCCAACAACTGAGTCATAAGTACTCTGCTGCTCTGTTCAGTGAGTAACTGCTGCGATCGCACTCTTTCCATAATCTGATACAGCCTTCGGAGTTCTGCTGTATATGCTGGGGCTTCAGTGGTCTCTTCTTCATATGCTTCTTCTTCTTCCGGGTGTCCGTGTTGTTGGCTTTGCTGAGCGTCACTCCAATGGACATGTCTACCGTCTGTAGACTTTCTTCTTCTCCGTGAGGATGTGCCCTGCTCCTCTGCCTCTGAATAAAACTCCACATCAGAGAATTGTGTGCTTTGTAGGAATGCTTCGAAATCCTGGGGGTCCAGACCTTCAGCCTCTCCAGTGGCAGCAAACTCGAATTCAGGTGTAACCGGAGGAGCCGATGGGGTGGGTTGTGTCGTAGTGTCAGATTCCGACCTGGGTATCCTAATGGTAAAAGGAGGTACAGTGCCCTCTCTTAATGGTGATGCCTCAGGAGTAGTCAGGACTTCCCTTGTCTGGACACACGGGATCGCGCCCCTCATGCGCTTGGACTGATGTGTGGATGTCTTGAGCCTTTTAAACATTTGTAATTGTGCCCAAGTTAAGGCACGCTCAATGGGGACATCATATGCCAAGCATCGATAAATGATGCGTGTGAGTGCACAGCATCCGTTCACCACTAATTTCCTAGATGCCCGTTTGTTTGCTTCATACAACTGATCTATAATCCACACTGGTAGCTTAATAGGTAACGCACCTGCTTCCGCCAAGTAGAGAGCAAACCAGATCTTCTTGTGTGGTTGCGTGAATCGGTCTTGACCGGGGAAGGCGAAATGTTGCATGCACATGCGGAGAGGGATGGACACATTTGGGGTGAGGGATGCCATGTCTTTCAGCTTCACTACTTTCCTGTCCTTCATGTTGTTGGGAACGAGAGCATCCTTTTCTGAGGGTACATGCATGCCATGCATCTTTAAAGCATCACTTACCAGCTCCACAGTAAGTTCAAACCTCTTCAACTCGTTGTTGCCCAGCAGTGAGGGGAGAACAAAGGATCCGGGTTGGTCCTTATCTTCATTAGCTTGTAATGTGGAGACCAAATAGTAACATCGGAGGAGATCGGGTTTAGGTAGTGGGGCTTCAAAATATTCCGCCAATCCTGCTCGTTGCCATATGATCTGTAGATCTTCTGTGTTTTGTAAAGTCTCGAACTCCTTGGAGAAAAATTGGAATCGCACCCATGATCTGTCATACTCGCATTTAGACTCCCAGATATACTTGGCCTCACCTAATGGACCGGGCATGCCATTGAACCAATGAGAATTCGCATGAACTCTTTCCGTGATTCCTGTAGGTGGATCTGGCACCGGGAGTTGCTGGAGGTGTTGCATCTCCACTGGTCGTTCAGTCGGGGGCACATCCACGGGTAGGCTATCCACATCAATTCCTGCAGTAAGTATCCCTACTTGTGAGCCCGAACCTGTCGCTTCTGCCATTTTTCTTCTTGCTTTCTGATTCTGTGAGAATATAGAATCATGTGTTAACATCGTAATGGACAAAATAAATCCGTTGTTGTCCCCGTTACAACATTAACATGAGGTAGATGGTGAGTTAGTGGTTAGTAAGTGCACGAAGACAGTGAGTGTAGTTAACGTTTGTGTATTCCTAGGAGACTAATGCCGTTAGTAAGTGGGGTGAATTTACAAATCGGGGTCGGGGGGTTTATTACAGATCTTAGACTGCCAAATGCAGTGGATGGGCTTTGCTTTCGGTTTCGTAGAGACTCCAGAGAGCTGTGTCGGTGTCGCTGTTTGGGAGTGGGGCCTTTTAGGGACCCACTTATAAGTGATTACATGCATGCTCATGGGTCTTGGTGTGTTCCTAAGTGTTGAGCATGAGGGAATACTGGTTGTACTCGTAGATGGGTTATGCTGCATAGGTTGTGGCCTTGGTGTAACTACTTGTGCCCTCAAGCAAGCCTTAGGCACCCAAATTTGTCTAGATTGTGGGCTTGCCTTCATCGACTTCTTGGGCACCCAAATAGATTTTACTTTAGCAGAAGAATTTCTGACAGACTTCTTATTAGCGTCGTGTTGTTGGTTACTAATAAGAGGCTTTGCCCGTGTAGTTGACGGTGGTGCGCCCGGTCGTTCGCCTTTCCGCACCCACACCTGGTTTATTTTCTGGGACATTCTGCTGCGCAGGTATTTTTGATCTCGGACATAGGTAGTACTTTGCTTCTTCTGCTTGTGATCCGCCTTTGGTTGCTGCCTTCTTCTGGCCTTTGGAAAAGAAGGGAGTTCCGTTGCATCCCTGACTCCTTTTTTGCAAATATCATTCCTCTGCAACACAGGGTTTTGAACAAGAACAGCATGGTCATCTTCATGTGTACCCCTGGAAGGACCAGGAGTCTGTGCCTTTCCTAGCTCCTTGAGTGCTCCATTGTCTAATTCTACTGTGACTCGACTATGATTGAGCCAAACCTGGAGAAGTCCACTTCTTAGGTTTAGATTGACTGCTTGGTCATAGATCCAATCCTGACCCAAGACGAGAGGTTCAGTGAGATCCTCATCTTGACACACTAGTACTTTAACGGTCATTGCCTCATCGTGAATGTAGAGGGGAAGTTCCACCTCGCCCATGCAAGGGGTTTCCACTCCTCCCAATCCTATAAGATATGCTTCCACATGATTGACAGTCAATTGTAATTCTTGGCAGTAAGACAATTTAACAGCACTAGTGGCTGCACCTGAGTCAATCAAGGCTCTTACGGTCCTTGCACTCTTTCCTTGTCCTATATCTAAGGTTACGAAAGGACGTCTATCAATTATCCTATGCGAGCTTGTTCCTGCAACTTCACACATGGCTATGGGAAATCCTTGGTCTGCATAGTCATTCGCTCCAGGCTGATCTCTACCTTGCCTTCGTAATTTCATCCTTCTGATGCGTTCTAAAGCCTCTGCTTGAGCTTCTTCTCTAATTCTCTTTTCTTCCTCTTTGCGTTTCTTAGCAGTGTTGAGTCGACTGAGCATTTCCTCCGTGAGGGGTTCCTGATACAACTTGACTCTGCAACCGCTAATATAATTTGGGAGAACATCACCCTCTAATGTGGCCAATTGTACTGCTCCGCTCGTGGAGATCCTATTGATGATCATAGGTCCGTAGCCTCTCTTTTCTAGCTTCCTCGCGTGTTGTTTTAGTGTATAGACTAAAACTAGATCTCCTGCTTTCAAGCCTTTATCGTTCACGTGGGCATCACAGTATGCCTTCTGTCTCTTCTTGGCTGCGTATATCCCTGCAGCGGCTCTCAGTCTCGTTTCACCTAATCGTTCAAGGTCAAAGATCCTAGAGGAGAGCTCATGACCTGTCCATTCGTGCTCTTGTGCTACTCTCAATGTAGGGATCAGGAAGTCCAAGGGTAACACAGCGTTTTGGCCAAATACCATCTGAAAGGGGGTGGCTTGGAGTACCGTTTTGTAGGCAACTCGGTATGCCCAAACAGCATGGTGTAGCTGTTTGTCCCAGTCAGAGCGTTTAGTGTTCACTAATTTTGTCAGCACATTGCACAAAATCTTATTAGTGCTCTCAGCTTGACCATTAGCTTGAGGGTGATAAGGGGCAGACTTCTTGTGTATTACCAAGAATTCTTGGAGTAGATTTTCAATAACTTCATTCAAGAAATGAGTGCCTCTATCACTTACAAGCTCTATAGGTAGTCCATATCTCGTGAATACATTCTCAAACAAGAATTTGGCAGTTGTTTGAGCATCGTTCTTGGTTGTAGCTTTTACCTCTACCCACTTGGTGAGATAATCTGTTGCCACAATGATGTATTCCGCATGAGAACCCTTAGCTGGGGGATTAATAGGACCTACGAAGTCTATTCCCCACTTAGAGAATGCACGTCCACCCATCATAGGTTTCAATGGCATCTCATCTTTGCGTATAGGATACTGGGTCCTCTGACAGACATCACACCTTTTCACATAGGTATGTGCATCCATGTGAAGGGTAGGCCACCAGAAGCCCGCAAACAATATTGCCTTGATCACCCGATCTGGTCCAAAGTGTCCTCCTGCTACACCTTGGTGAGCAGTCTCCAAGATCTTGAGATATTCACTTTCATGGACACATAACCTCAGGTAACCATCTTTACCGCGCTTATATAGATTATCACCTATGAGTGAATAATCCAGGGCTTCTTGTTCTAAACTCCTTTTCCTAGCTAGAGTCATGTCTGGGGGGAATGTGTTTGTCCGCAAGAATGATACTAGAGGTTCACTCCAATCTGGCACAATGGATATTTGATAGAGAGTGGCATGTTCCACAGGTGGTTTAGTGCAACAGATTGGGCATTCCTTGCACAACTTTTGGACATCAGCTTCCATAGTTGGCCAATGTACTGCGAGTCTCCTTAGAGTCTGTAACGTTCGTTGCTTTGAATGGTGTTGCTCTAGTGCACCTACATGTGCTAATTGCAACCATTTAGAGTACTCATCCTCTTCTACGCAACAAGCCAAGATCCCTTGATCTGTGTGCTTGTACATGCTTCCTGCCATGATATGGTACTTTTGGGCTTTTACGATCTCTCTATTCCGTGTGTTTACGACTGGATGATTAGGCCCGTATGTCAATACTGGTACCAATGGCTTAGCCCAATGCGGTACAACTTCCAAATTAAACAAGTAAGCATCAGGAAGGTCATCTGACACTCCTTGTGGGGCTTCTCCGGATGTGAGCCTGGAGAGGTGATCTGCTCGTAAGTGAGTCCTACCTTTTCTTACCACAACCTCAAAATCATATTCCATTAGCAAGAGAAACCATCTTACTAATCTTCCCGTATTGCATGGCTTGTTTACTAGGTACAACAATGCCTGATGATCAGTAAAAAATTTAAACTTATTTGCAAGCAAATAGTGTCTAAATTTCTTGACTGCATATACCATGCCTAATCCTTCGCGCTCTGTAGTGGTGTAATTCCGTTCAGCCGCATTCAATTGTCTACTGGCATAGGCAATTGGAAGATCCATATTACCTTCACCAGTAGGTTGTGCAAGCACACATCCAATGGCATAATTGGACGCATCAACATGAACATGGAATGGCTTATTCCAATCTGGTGTGGTCAAGATTGGTGCTGAACACAATCTTCGTTTAAGCTCCTGGAAGGAATTCTCGCATTCATCCGTCCACTCAAAGTTAGTCAGAAGTCCGTACATGGGCTTTGCAATGACAGCATACATGTGTATAAATCGTCGATAATAACCACAATGCCCCATGAAAGCTTGTACTTCCTTGACATTCCTTGGCCTAGGTAGCTCTGCTATGGCTCTCACTTTCTCTTCGTCAGTGGATATGCCATTCTTTGACACTATGTGTCCTAGAATCTTGCCTTGCCTGACCATAAAAACGCACTTTTCTGGGTTCAGGCAGACTTGGTATTCTCTACATTTGTCAAAGATTTGTCTGAGTTCAGGAATATGGGTTTGTCTAACGTTGGAATGAGCACAAAGATCATCAACATAGACTTCTAAACTCTTCCTTAGGAACTCCTTAAACACATGGCACATCAGCCTCTGGAAGGTAGCTGGTGCGTTGGTAAGCCCAAATGGCATTACTCTAAAAGCGAAAATGCCCCATTCTGTGGCAAAGGCTGTCTTATGCTGATCCTCTGGGGCTATGGCTACTTGATTGTAGCCCGAAAATCCATCAAGGAAGCTGTACACTTCCTTGCCTGCCACTCTTTCTAAGAGATGTTCTGTGATGGGAAGCGGATAGTTATCTCGGATTGTGGCTGCATTAACCTTCTTCAAGTTAATGCACACACGCAGTTTGCCATTCTTCTTGGGCACCACTACGATGGGGGATACCCATTCAGTGTGCTCAATTTCATAGATAAATCCAGCTTCGACCAGTCTATCTATCTCTTCTTTGATCTTAGCGGCGTAATTATCGTTATATGTATAAGGCTTTTGCTTAGAGGGTTTAGCATCTGAGGTCATGGGAATAGTGTGTGAGCATATGTCCGGGTCAACCCCTTTCAAATCCTTGTAACTCCAAGCGAATACATCTCTGTATTCTCTTAGCAAGGCAATCAATTCATGCTCTTCTTCTTCTGTCAGGTCATGGCCTATATACGTGCATCTCTCCTCTCCTTCTTCTATGGCCACTACTATTTTCTTGGTGGTTTCTTTGTTATCATAGGCCTCTCCTGATTGTGCTTCTCGTTTAGGCATTCTTATCATGACTCTCCTATCATCTATCTCATACTTCTTAAAATTTTCTGGGACCTCAAACAAAGACTCTTCCTCCTCTGGTGAGACTTCTTTCTTCTTTCGTTTCTTTCCTTCTTCCTTAGAGGTCATATGCGTTGCTAATCTTACATCATTTGTAACCTCTCCATGCCTCTGGGGTTGAAATTCTATTTCATGGAAATATTCTTCATCTGACGCAAATGGTGGGTCCATAATGATTGACTCTAGATCGGAGTCACTTGCATCCTCAAATGCATCAGGGCTAGGTTCACATTCTTCTAGAACTGCCTCTCCCATGATTGGCTCTATGGAGAAGACTGAAATATCATAGCCATCCTCATCACAGTGAGGTGTCCATTGTTCTTCGTTGATGGCTACGTCCATTGTTGCTAAGATTTCTGCCCAACCGTGAGGTTCAAATTCTTCGTCTGGAAAAACTACAGGTGCATAGGCTGGGTCTTGGATTGATCTATGGGTTTCTTTCGCACCTACCTCTCTGGCTTTCTCTCTCTTCTCTTCTTCTACTGCTACCTTGCACATCCATAAGTGGGTGTCTTCATGCATCCATGAGGATCCAGACCCTATGGAATGCACCGATTCTGTGTCATCTTTAGCTCTATGGATGGGATTCCACTGGATAGGAGGGACATCTCTATGAGAATAATCCTTGAGATTGACTTTGGTTGTAACACCTAAGTGCTGCAGGTACAAAGAATTGGTCCCCCAATCCTGTACCACTTGCAACTGTCGCATGAATGGTCTTCCTAAAATCATCTCATAGGCATGATTTTTGCTGAAGTCACATATGGCAAAGGTATGTTCAAACTCGACACCACAAGTGGTGAGAGTTATTCCTTCCAGCAATCCTAGGGGTCTCTCTATGTGACCATCGGCCATTTGCAATTTCATTCTTGTTGGCCTGAGAGCTGGCTTGCCCCAACGCTTCCATAAGGAGGTAGTGGCAATTGCAACTCCTGCACCTGAGTCCAAAATTGCCTTCGTGGTGTAGTCCTGGTAGGTGATGGGAAGATAGGTGTTCCCTTCTTCGCCTTCACACATATCCCCTATCTTATCCAAGGGAATTTCTGGCACTGGCCTATGGGATCCTACCTGGGAACGAGGTTTTGCTATCTCTGGTACTTGTTTGGCTACATGTTTCCATAATTCAGGTCTAACCTTGAGTAGCTCTTCTAACTTGAGATTACACTACACATTAGTGTTCTTCACTACCTCTGTGTTCCTAGGAATGATTGAGTCGTCGTTCCTTACCATGACTGTGGGTGCTCTCATACATGTGGACTTTGCTTCCCATGGGCCTGTGAAGTGGGGTAGCTCTTGTATGGAATTCGACTCAAAGTCTAATCTCTCGTGAGACTGAACACTCTCATGCTCCCCGTAAATAGATGGGATGTCTTGTGGGAATTGGTCGTGTGCATCGTCCACAAGTTCAAAAGGAGGGGCGACCTCGCTTTCGTTATCCCATTTGTCTTCTTGAATCTCTCGTAGGAAGTCTGGTGCAAACCGATTCATAGAAGAAGAAGTGTCTGGCTCAGTAGAATTAGGCGCATAAGCAACCTGGGAAGGAGGGCTTATTCTTCCGTTGGCTCTCTCCTTGCTCTCATAAATGGCTGGAGTACAAGCTTCTTGGGGAGGCTTGCTTATTCTATTACTCTTTCGAGCAGGCTCATACATTCCCTGAGAAGGAATGTAGGCAACCTGTGGAGGTACTTGAGCTTTCGAGGGAGGCTCATCTGCCTTTTGGGGGGGGAGATAAGCTCCTTGAGGAGGCCCACGGGCTTCCTGAAGAGGCTGGCTTATCCGTTCTCTTGCCCTTTCCTTTCTTTGGGGGGTAGGTTCCTTTTCTGGCTGTGCTATTGGCCTCTCTATTCTTTCTAAGGAGGGGAAGTTGTCCGGTTTAGGGGCATTGGCCACATACACTTCTGATTGGGAATGATTCCTGTTTTTGCTTGCTTTTTCTTGGTCTTGATTTTTTTCTTCCTTGTCAGATCTTGCAATTATCCTCTCTAACTTCTCTAGGAATCCATCCAAGTGTAATTGCGTTTTGGCTGAGCCTGAGTAATTGAAAAGGCGACTGGCTTCAAACATAGTCTGAGCCAATGCGACCATTTTCGCGCATAGTTTGGTTCTTTCTATCTCTAGGTCAGCTCTAGGATAGCACTTGTCATGATCCGTGACGTTTGGCCCTTCTTGGATTCTGGCCTGATATGCTTTAAGCATCATGTTTAGGTCTTCAGGAGTGGGATCTGCTAGGATTGATCCTGTTTGGGGTGGTGGGTGGGTTGCGTGGGCTGTCTTAGAGGGTGAAGGGATGGAGGGTGATGGGGTTGGTAGCGGCGGGAATGTGTGAGAGTGCGGTTGAGACGTGATCTCTATGATTTTAGCCTTGGTTTCTCGTAAACTTTCCTCAAGTTCACTCATCTTCTTTGCCCATTGCCTTTTCATGCGTTCGCGGCTATCTTTCCAAGCTCTTGTTCTCTTTTTATTTTGGCTCTCAGCATCGCTAGCATCTAGGCTCTTTTCCTGGCCTACCCCTTGGTTTTGCTGCAATGCCTGAGCCCTAGTGACTACCTGTACTGGTGCAGTGGAAGTGACACTTCCTGAGGAGTCTACCACTAACCCAACAACGTTGATAGGGGTGATTTTTGGCATGCTATTGGGGTTCTTAGGGCAATCTCGTAAGAGATGCTCTTTTCCGCAATCTTGGCAAAAGCCTTGGATAGTCACGGACTGAGTTTGTGTAGGCGGAGGTAAGGGACAATCACGAATGAGGTGATCACCTTGGCATCTGTAGCACGGCCCTCTTGGGAATGGAGGTCTGACTTGCCTAGATTGAGGCCTAGGATTGGGGTTTGTATACATGACGTTCGTGTAATCTGATTCCCAACTAGGTTCGTTCGGCTCTTCACTATAGTAGGACTCACCATGTTCTGGAGACTGCATGTAGTAAGCCTGGGGGCTATC
This sequence comes from Ceratopteris richardii, assembly GCA_020310875.1. NCBI lineage: Eukaryota > Viridiplantae > Streptophyta > Polypodiopsida > Polypodiales > Pteridaceae > Ceratopteris > Ceratopteris richardii. The sequence continues at coordinate 16,746,628 of CM035419.1, read as the reverse complement.
CACATGGGTAGAATCAAAGCTATGATCACTTGGGTCATTTTCAGAGATCAAGGATGTTACAGGGACTATAGCTCTATTCAGGTTTTCTTCTGCAACAGCATACTTTACCGGAATCACATTAGCTGGGGCTGGGGTTTGTTGTGCTAGCACAGGCTGAGGCCTTTGTTGGTTTTGATATTGAGGTTGGAAATTTTGTTGTGGCCTGCCATATGGTTGTGGAGGGTACTGGTTCTGGTATCTGCCTTGTTGGTAGGGCTGAGGGTAGGGTTGCCTAACCGCCTGCTTGTTGTATGGGCAGTCTTGTGCGGTGTGGTTGGTGTATCTCCGTTCTATGGTGCAGTACTGGCTACTAGGGTTTACTTGGGGTTGAGCCATAATGGGACAGACGTTCGCCATATGGTCACCACCGCATGTATAGCACCTTTTCACAGGAGCAAACCTTGGAATTTGTTTGCTAGTCACACCTAATTTCTGAGCTACTTTTTCGGCCAGTTCCTCAATTGATGTGGCTTGTGTGGAAGATTGACTAGATGCACTATCTGAATCTTTGTAAATTTTGGACAGCTCTAGCTCTTCTCCTAGGTTATCTTCAATGTCAATGCACATACGTACACACTCTTCTATAGTCCTAGGGTCTTTCAGATACACATAGGATCTCAATTTTGGACTCAACAATCCGTCAAGGAATAAGGCTACTTGTTTAGCAGATGTGGGTAGCTCCGAAATAGGGCACCTTTCAAGATATTGTCTAAATCTTCTTCCGGCAAGTCTCACAGTCTCTTGAGGGGTTTGTTTGAAGCTATGAATCAGTGAGGAGGTGTTGTGCCTTATGCCACTCTTGGAGAACTCAATAATAAATGCTTCTAGGAGTTGGTCTATGCTCCTGAACTGGCGCTCATCCAATGGTTGAAACCATGTAAGTGCCGTATTCCTCAGGGTTAGACCGAAGGCATTGTACTGCGTGAATAGATCCTCAACTTGTTCGGCTCTCAAGACTTGCTTGAACTCCGCCACATGATCATAGGGATCTCCTGTGCCGTCAAAGTAATTCTTCATGGACTTAACTAGCTGGGTGGGTCTCAAAGTTCTTGTGTGCTCCCTAGGTCTCGGCAGAGGGAATCCATCTACATTTCTTTGGTTCCTGTGGGCTCTATGCATCTCAGGTTCTACCCTATTCGTCTCGGTTCTCGTTCTTTCTCTGCCCACTGGGTTGGCAAAACTTACTTCCGGTCTATCTCTACTTCTGTCTCTTTGCGTACCATGAGCTTGGGAAGTTCCAGCCCCAGGGTGACCATAGGATACATTTGATCTAGGTTGGGGGAAAATAAATTCGCCCTTCCAAGTGTAGGCATGTCTATCATTTTCTGTCACCCCAAAGATCCGTTCTGAAGCGTGATCTAAGTAAGTCACTCTACCTGGGCTGTCCGGATCCTTAAACTCATAGATCATGATATTTCCTATGTCTGTTGGCTGATTAGACTTATACCTCCAAAAGGCTTCATCAGTTTCTCGATTGAGGAGCAACTCTATGCTCTTGTTGTCTTGGGGGACCCATTCAGGCGTGATAATCCTAGTGAGAACTGATTTACCTCGAGGGGTTCTAGGTTCCACTCCCATGTTTCCTTGTTCCAAGTCACCTAAGTCTGCTTCTGAAATTACATTTCCAAATTCATCTGTCCTATCTGGATGACTGGTGACTACGTATATGGTTCCTTCCTTGTCCAGGTATGCACCGTTTTCAAACTTGACAGCTGGGTGCTTTAGTCCTATGGATTGGTCAGGGTTTTTAATCTGGACCACAGATCTTCCTAGGCCGTCCTCATAGATGCTCGCACCTAATCGGTTGGTCCTAAGGTATTCCAACTGTGTTTTGTAAGGGCCTTCCACCCTGTACAAGTAAGGCATACCTGAACTTCCCGTAGGTCTATCCATGCCTTGAGACATCCCTGATTCACTGGTATCCGAGCTAGGGTAATGAGAGTGGCGACTCAACTGCTGGGCCCAAGACCTTGCAGTGGGATTGACACTAGCCTCAGAAGACCTAAGGCTTTGTCTCTCTCTTACTAGGTGTCGTCCTGATCTAAGGTTCATATGCCTAACTGATTAACCCAATTTTTTTGCCCAGAGTACAACCTAGTTGCTGGTTTCTTTGTATCAGCCGCTTGGTTCTTTTTAGGTTGATTATCGTGTTTATGGTCTTGTCTGAAATCACGTCGTCAGGAATATTTGAATGTTGTTTTGCACTTACAGTTGATCGTTCCACGTTAGGTTCTTTCCTTTATGTTGTCGACAGTACAGAGATTAAGTTTTTAGCTTGACTTGAGTTTTTAGGTAGGCTTCAACTTGATAGTGGCCTATCGTCGCCCTGACTTACTCCTACTTCTAATCGTTCTTAGCCTAAGCTAGGAATTGACGAAGAGGAGTTGAGAATATTCCGACCTTTCTTGCCGAACCTTGCTCTTTGGTGCTCGAGAAGTTGATTCTCAAGCGTGCGCCACACCGTTGCTTGGATACTCTCAGTCGCTTCTCAATAGGCCTGCATAAATCCCAAGATTAGCTCCAAGTAGACCTTTCAATTGACAGACAATTTATTTCAGACACTTTTTTAATGACCCTTGTTCCCCCTTTTGCATTGTTAGAAATTTACTCTAGAGCTCCCTTGGTGTTCCTACCCCTCAGTGTGTCAACTTCCAAATATCCTATCTGAAAATCAACGCGTTATTCTTATAAAAAACAGTTAAGGGCGTGTAGTATATGTCACGAGCTTTCCGACAAGCCTTAGAGCTCAGAAAATGGATTTCGTATGAAAAAGTTATGACCGTTCAGGGTTTAGGGGGTTAACTAGACAAACAGAACCTTTCGGGGGTTTTAATGCATTTTCTAAGGCCTTCGTAAGTAGATGAGTACATGAAAGTGCAATTATGCCCAAAATTTAGCCTAAATTTCCAAAAATTCACTCCTTAATTTTTTGCCGAAAATGCCTGTCTATCGCGATAGACGGTGTCTGTCGCGATAGACACAATCTATCGTGGGGGCTGTCTGTCGCGATAGACAGTGTCTGTCGCGATAGACAGTGTCTATCGTGGATTTCTGTCTGTCGCGATAGACGGTGTCTGTCGCGATAGACGCTATCTATCGTGGATTTCTGTCTGTCGCGATAGACGGTGTCTGTCGCGATAGACGGTATCTGTCGCGGATTTCTGTCTGTCGCGATAGACGGTGTCTGTCGCGATAGACGCTATCTGTCGTGAAATTCGGTCTGTCGCGATAGACGGTATCTGTCGCGGATTTCTGTCTGTCGCGATAGACGGTGTCTGTCGCGATAGACGCTGTCTGTCGTGGGTTTCTGTCTGTCGCGATAGACGGTGTCTGTCGCGATAGACGCTATCTGTCGTGAAATTCGGTCTGTCGCGATAGACGGTGTCTGTCGCGATAGACGGTGTCTGTCGCGATAGACGATATCTGTCGCAGATTTCTGTCTGTCGCGATAGACGGTGTCTGTCGCGATAGACGCTGTCTGTCGTGGGTTTCTGTCTGTCGCGATAGACGGTGTCTGTCGCGATAGACAGTGTCTGTCGCGATAGATGGTGTCTGTCGCGATAGACTGAAAAAATGCAAATTTTTGAAAAACTTCTAGTGATCTAGAGTGCCCTCAAGGTGTAGGTTACAATGATAAACATGCATTCACAAAATGTTAAGATTTTCTGTCTGTCGTGATAGACAGAGGCTGTCGTCCCGGGACCTGTGCAGAGCCTGTCGTACCTGCGCACACTGCTGGGGATGATGGTACAGCAAAAAACCTGCAAAATAGCTCAGAAAACATGCAAAAACAGCACATGCAAGTTCGCTCTCTCGCTCTCTCTCACAAGTGAAATGAGGGAAATGAGGTGGAGGTGGGGATATAGTAAAAAAAAACTGAAATTTTCGCGATGATGGAGATGGACTTGGGAGATGGTGATGATGATGATGGTGAAGAAAGTAAAAGAAAATCGATGAGAGTGAAGAAAATACCTACAACTCCAACGCGTCAACTCTACGTCTTACCATCACACGCTCGTCCTCAAAGCTCGATCCCCGGCAACGGCGCCAAAATTTGGTGTAGCTCAATGATGAGTAGCACCTCCTTTAATGTCAATCCGGGAAGACGTGAGGATGGTATGAAGACCTCGAGCAAGTGGCGGCACAAGTGCGTGAGTGAGAAGCACACAAGCATGCACACACATACACACACACGCGCACACACGGCAAGACAAAGAGAGAGAATCAATGGAGTTCTTTAGATTACTTTCAAAAGCTCTTACAAGTTCGTTTCAGTTACAATCTAACCTCAAAAATGAGCTCTCTAGCTCTTTTTATAGTTTTTGACTAGCTTTTGGCCCTGTCCAGACCTAGTGTCCGGCCTAGTTAAAAATTAGGTTCCAGGGCTTATTTGAGGGCTCAAACGAAGTCTAAAAATTATGAAAATTGGTACGATGGTACTTCTAATACTCCTCAAGCTCGAGGACTCCTCGGCTTGCACAAAATGGAGTCTAATCTACCAAAAACGGGATTTACAATGTTTGTGTAGTGATTAAAATCACTTGAGTTGTACATAATCTAAGGAAAAAAATGATCTGGCCTTGTTGCCGCATTGTGCATGATTCCTCTGTTGCTTTGTGTGCCAACACTAGTGTCAACCACACTGCTAGGTCGTGGGCCCAGCAGTTGAGCCACCACTCATACTACCCAAGTTCTGAGACTAGTGAATCCGAAATGTCTCAAGGTATGGAGAGACCTACAGGAAGTTCAGGAGTGCCATACCTGCACATGGTAGAAGGCCCTTACAAAACGCAGTTGGAATACCTTAGGACCAACCGATTAGGTGCCAGCATCTATGAGGACGGCCTAGGAAGATCTGTGGTATCAGATTAAGAATCCTGATCAATCCATTAGATTAGAGCACCCAACTGTCAAGTTTGAAAATGGAGCATACTTGGACAAAGAAGGAACCATATACGTAGTCACCAATCACCCAGATAGGACGGACGAATTTGGAAATGTGATCCCCGAAGCAGACTTAGGTGACCTAGAGCAAGGAAACATGGGGGCAGAACCTAGAACCCCTCGAGGTAAATCGGTTCTCACTAGGATTATCACACCGGAGTGGATTCCCCAGGATAATAAGAGCATAGATTTGCTCCTCAATCGAGAGACTGACGAAGCCTTTTGGAGGTACAAACCTGATCGGCCAATTGATATAGGAACAATCATGATCTATGAGTTTAAGGATCCTGATAGCCCAGGTAGAGTGACCTACTTAGATCACGCTTCGGAGAGGATCTTTGTGGTGACAAAAAATGATAGGCATGCTTACACTTGGAAGGGTGAATTCGTTTTCCCCCAACCAAGATCGAATGTATCCTATGGTCACCCTGGAGCTGGAACATCCCAAGCTCATGGAATGCAAAGAGACAGAAGTAGAGATAGACCAGAAGTAAGCTTTGCCAACCCAGTGGGCAGAGAAAGAACGAGGACGGAAACAAATAGAGTAGAACTTGAGATACTTAGAGCTCACAGGAATCAAAGAAATGCGGATGAGTTCCCTCTACCACGACCTAGAGAGCACACAAGGACTTTGAGACCGACTCAGCTAGTTAAGTCCATGAAGAACTACTTCGATGGCACTGGGGATCCATACGATCATGTGGCCGAGTTTAGGCAAGTCTTGAGAGCTAAACAAGTGGAGGATCTATTCACGTAGTACAATGCCTTTGGTCTGACCCTTAGGAACACTGCCCTGACATGGTTTCAGCCACTAAATGAGAGGCAGTTCAGGAGCATAGACCAACTCCTAGAGGCTTTCATTATTGAATTCTCTAAGAGTGGCATAAGGCATAATACCTCCTCGTTGATTCACAGCTTCAAGCAAACCCCTCAAGAAACCGTGAGACTTGCAGGAAGAAGATTTAGGCAATACTTAGAAAGATGCCCTGTTTCGGAGCTACCCACACCAGCTAAGCAAGTGGCTTTATTCTTGGATGGATTGCTAAGTACTAAATTGAGATCTTATGTGTACTTAAAGGACCCTAGGACCATAGAAGAGTGTGTGTGCATGTGCATTGACATCGAGGATAACCTAGGGGAGGAGTTAGAGCTTTCCAAGATATACAAAGATTCAGATAGTGCCTCTAACCTCTCTTCCACGCAATCCACATCAATTGAGGAACTTGCAGAGAAAGTAGCTCAGAAATTAGGTGTCACTAACAAACAAATCCCAAGGTTTGTCCCTGTGAAAAGGTGCTATACTTTTGGTGGCGACCACATGGCGAATGTATGTCCCATTATGGCTCAACCCCAAGTTAATCCTAGTAGCCAGTACTGCACCATAGAACGAAGATACACCAATCACACCGCGCAAGATTGCCCCTACAATAAGGAGACCGTTAGGCAGACGTACACACAATCATACCCTCAACAAGGAAGATACCAGAACCAGTACCCACCTCAGCAGTATGCGAGGCCTCAACAAACCTACCAACCCTACCAAAACCAACAAAGGCCCCAGCCTGTGCTAGCACAACAACCCCCAGCTCCAGCTAATGTGATTCCAGTAAAGTATGTTGCTACAGAAGAAAACCTGAATAGAGCTGTAGTCCCTGTAACACCAGTGCTTTCAGAAAGTGATCCCAGTGACCATAGCTTTGATTCTACACATGTTGATAGTCCCCAGGCTTACTACGTACAATCTCCTGAACATGGTGAGTCCTACTATAGTGAAGAGCCAAATGAACCTAGTTGGGAGTCAGATTACACAAACGTCATGTATGCAAACCCCAACCCTAGACCTCAACCTAGGCAGGTAAGACCCCCATTCCCTAGAGGACCATGCTACAGATGTGTTAGCAGCAGACAAGGGAGTCAACAAAGATCTGGCAAATAGGCCAGTAATTTTCCTCATGAAGAAGCAAGTACGAGCACTCAACACAGATTTAACACTAAGGCAACCTTGATCTTTCAAAACCTCTACACCCATTAAAAGTGATTCTCATCACTAAGCACCATTGTAAATATCATTTCATCTTTTTGTAGCTCCATTTTGTGCAAGCCAAGGAGTCCTTGAGCTTGAGGAGCATTAGAAGTATCTACCTGCCAATTTTCGTAATTTTTGGATATCGTTTGAGCCCCCAAATAGGCCCTGGAACCTAATTTTTAACTAGGCCGGACACTAGGTCTGAACAGGGCCAAAGCTAGTCAAAAACTATAAAAGGAGCTAGAGAGCTCATTTTTGAGGGTAGATTGTAATTGAAACGAACTTGTAAGAGCATTTTGAAAGTAATCTAAAAGCTCCATTGATTCTCACTCTTTGTCTTGCCTTGTGTGCGCGTGTGTGTGTGTGTGTGCATGCTAGTGTGCTTCTCACTCACGCACTTGTGCAGCCACTTGCTCGAGGTCTTCATACCATCCTCACGTCTTCCCGGATTGACATTAAAGGAGGTGCTACTCATCATTGAGCTACACCAAATTTTGGCGCCGTTGCCGGGGATCGAGCTTTGAGGACGAGCATGTGATGGTAAGACGTAGAGTTGACGCGTTGGAGTTGTAGGTATTTTCTTCACTCTCATCGATTTTCTTTTACTTTCTTCACCATCTTCATCACCATCATCATCATCACCATCTCCCACCTCCATCTCCATCATCGCGAAAATTTTCAGTTTTGATCATATCACCATCTCCACCTCATTTCCTCCATTCCACTTGTGAGAGAGAGCGAGAGAGCGATATTGCTTGCACTGTTTTTGCATGTTGTTGTGATTCTTGCAGGTACTGCCATCATCATCATCCCCAGCACGCTGCGCGCAGGTACGAAAATCTCAGAAACTGTCTCGCGGTCGCAAGTCTCTGTCGATCGCGATTGACAAAAAATTTTAACTTTTGACAAAACTAAGTGCACCATGAGAACAAGCACAAGGAGCACATCCTAGATCACTAAAAAGTTTTCAAAAATTCCGTGTTTTCCTGTCAATCGCGACCGACACTGTCGATCGCGATCGACAGCCACGATCGATAGATTCTGTCAATCGCGACCGACAGACCCTGTCAATCGCGACCGACAGACCCTGTCAATCGCGATTGATCCTGTCGATCGCGACTGACAGCCACGACCGACACCCCTGTCGATCGCGATTGACACCGTCGATCGCGATTGACTGAAATTCCACGATTGATTGACTTTTACGCGTAGCCACGTGTCCATCGCGACTGATAGGCCCCCGATTGACTGAAATTTCGGCGAAAAACCCGGAAAACGTGTCGATCGCGATTGACATCGTCGATCGCGATTGACAGCCACGATCGACTCTGTCGATCGCGATTGACACTGTCGATCGCGATTGACAGCCCCGACGGACACTTTTGTCAATCGCGATTGACAGACCTGTCGATCGCGATTGACAGGCTTTTCGGCCAAAAATTAGGGTTTGATTTTTGAGATAATTTTGGGGCAAAATAGTCAATCCATTAGCATTTTTGAGGTTCCTATACTTGTGAATTGGGAGAAAACTCTAGGATCTGTCAGCCAGTTTGAATCGTGTTTTAACCCCCTAAACCCTGAACAGTCATAACTTCTTCATACGAAATCAAATTTTTGAGTTCTAGGGCTTGTTGGAAAGCTCGTGGCCTATACTACAAGCCCTCAACTGGTTTTTATAAAGATAATACATTGATTTTCAGATAGAGTATTTTGAAGTTGCCCATATCCAAGGGGATCAAAGTCAGGGATCTCTAGAATTATTTTCCAAAAAAAATCATAGTGAAAATTGGTGCTGTGCTACCTGAATGAAAATCATTGGTTCTGTCTTTGGAGTTTAAGTCTTGAGCTAACTTTGGAACTCTTACAGATCTATTGAGAGCATCGCAAGGCGTTTTGAGCAAGTGTAAGTGCAAGCTTGGGAACACACTTTCCGGGCATCCAAAGGCAACCAAGCAGGAAACAAAAGGTTGGAAATTCTCAACTCCCTTTATCAATTCCTAGCTTAGGCTAAGAACGACGAGAGGTAGGAGTAAGTCAGAGTGACGATAGGCAGGTATCAAGTTGAAGACTGCCTAAAAACTCAAGTTCAAGCTAAAAACCTAATCTCTGTACTGTCGATAACATAAAGGAAAAGAACCTAACGTGGAACGATCAACCTGAAAGCACGAAGAACACTCAAGTATTCCGACGACGTAATATCAGACAAGACCTTAAGCACGATAAATAACTAAAAAGAATCAAGTGACTGATACCAATTGATTGGCAACGAAGTTGTACTCTGGGCAAAGAATTGGGCTACTTAGTTAGGCATATGAACCTTAGATCGGGACGACATCTAGTAAGGGAGAGACAAAGCCTTAGGTCTTCAGAGGCTAGTGTTAACCACACTGCTAGGTCTTGGGCCCAGCAGTTGAGCCACCACTCGTACTACCCTAGCTCTGAGACCAGTGAGTCAGAGATGTCTCAAGGCATGGATAGACCTACAGGAAGTTCAGGAGTGCCTTACTTGCACAGGGTAGAAGGCCCATACAAAACACAGTTGGAATACCTTAGGACCAACCGATTAGGTGCTAGCATCTATGAGGACGGCCTAGGAAGATCCGTGGTCCAGATTAAAAACCCAGACCAATCCATAGGACTAGAGCACCCAGCTGTCAAGTTTGAAAACGGTGCATACCTGGACAAAGAAGGAACCATATACGTAGTCACCAGTCACCCAGATCGGACAGATGAATTGGAAATGTAATCTCAGAAGCAGACTTAGGTGACTTAGAACAAGGAAACATGGGAGTAGAACCTAGAACCCCCCGAGGTAAATCAGTTCTCACGAGGATTATCACGCCTGAGTGGGTTCCCCAAGACAACAAGAGCATAGAGTTGCTCCTCAATCGAGAAACTGACGAAGCCTTTTGGAGGTATAAATCTAATCAGCCAACGGATATAGGGAATATCATGATCTACAAGTTTAAGGACCCTGATAGCCCAGGCAGAGTGACCTACCTAGATCACGCCTCAGAACGGATCTTTGTGGTTACGGAAAATGATAGGCATGCTTACACTTGGAAGGGTGAATTCATTTTTCCCCAACCAAGATCAAATGTATCCTATGGTCACCCTGGAGCTGGAACATCCCAAGCTCATGGAACTCAAAGAGACAGAAGTAGAGATAGACCAGAAGTAAGCTTCGCCAACCCTGTGGGCAGAGAAAGAACGAGGACGGAGACGAATAGGGTAGAACCTGAGGTGCTTAGAGCTCACAGGAACCAAAGAAATGTGGATGGATTCCCTCTGCCGAGACCTAGAGAGCACACAAGAACTTTGAGACCGACCCAGCTAGTTAAGTCCATGAAGAATTACTTTGATGGCACAGGAGATCCCTACGATCATGTGGCGGAATTCAAGCAAGTCCTGAGAGCTGAACAAGTGGAGGATCTATTCACACAGTACAATGCCTTCGGTCTAACCCTTAGGAACACAGCACTTACATGGTTTCAGCCATTGGATGAGCGACAATTCAGATGTATAGACCAACTCCTAGAAGCCTTCATTGTAGAGTTCTCTAAGAGTGGCATAAGACACAATACCTCCTCACTGATTCACAGCTTCAAGCAAACCCCTCAAGAGACCGTGAGACTTGCAGGAAGAAGATTTAGGCAATACCTTGAAAGATGTCCTGTTTCGGAGCTACCCACATCTGCCAAACAGGTAGCCTTGTTCCTCGATGGATTGCTGAGTACGAAATTAAGATCCTATGTGTATCTGAAGGACCCTAGGACTATAGAAGAGTGTGTACGCATGTGCATTGACATTGAAGATAACCTAGGGGAAGAACTAGAGCTTTCCAAAATCTACAAAGATTCAGATAGTGCATCTAGTCACTCTTCCACGCAATCCACATCAATTGAGGAACTTGCAGAGAAAGTAGCTCAGAAATTAGGAGTAACTAGCAAACAAATCCCAAGGTTTGCTCCTGTGAAAAGGTGCTATACATGCGGTGGTGACCATATGGTGAATGTCTGCCCCATTATGGCTCAGCCCCAAGTAAATCCTAGTAGCCAGTACTGCACCATAGAACGGAGATACACCAATCACACCTCACAAGATTGCCCATACAACAAGCAGGCAGTTAGGCAACCCTACCCTCAGCCATACCCGCAGCAAGGAAGATACCAGAACCCGTACCCTCCACAACCATATGGCAGGCCACAACAACCTTATCAGCAACCCTATCAAAACCAGCAAAGGCCTCAGCCAGTGCTAGCTCAACAACCACCTGCCCCAGCTAATGTGATTCCGGTAAAGTATGCTGTTGCAGAAGAAAACCTGAATAGAGCGATAGTCCCGGTGACACCCTTGATCTCTGAAAATGACCTCAGTGACCATAGCTTTGATTCTACACATGTCGATAGTCCCCAGGCGTACTACATGCAGTCTCCAGAACATGGTGAGTCCTATTACAGCGAAGAACCGAGTGAACCTAGTTGGGAGTCCGATTACACAAACGTCATGTATACAAACCCCAACCCTAGACCTCAACCTAGGCAAGTAAAACCTCCATTCCCAAGAGGACCGTGCTACAGGTGCCAAGGAGATCACCTCATTCGTGATTGTCCCTTGCCTCCACCTACACAACCCCGGTGAGTGACGATCCAAGGCTTTTGCCAAGACTGTGGAAAAGAGCATCTCTTACGAGATTGCCCAAAGAACCCCAATAACATGCCGAAAATCACTCCCATCAACGTTGTTGGGTTAGTGGTAGACTCCACAGGGAGCGTGACTTCCACTGCACCAGTACAGGTAGTCACTAGAGCTCAAGCATTGCAGCAAAACCAAGGGGCAAGCCAGGAAAAGAACCCAGAGGCTAGTGAAACCGAGAGCATAACAAAGAAAAGGACTAGAGCGTGGAAAGATAGTCGGGAAAGAATGAAAAGACAATGGGCTAAAAAGATGAGTGAACTTGAGGAAAGCATAAGAGAAACCAAAGCCAGGATAACTGAACTCACATCTCAAACTCCTTCTCACACTACCCCACCACCACATTTCCCATCGCCATCCGACCAACCACCTTCCAACCCGCCTAACCTAAACCCACCACCCCCTAGAGTAGGATCAGTCCTAGCAGATCCCACTCCCGAAGACCTTAATATGATGCTTAAACCCTATCAGGCCAGAATCCAAGAAGGGCCAAACGTAACTGATCATGAAAAATGCTACCCTAGAGCCGAGCTAGAGCTTGAACGAACCAAAATTTGTGCCAAAATGGTGGAATTGGCTCAGACCATGTTTGAGGCCAGTCGCCTATTTAACATCTCAAGTTCAGCGAAGACACAGTTGCATTTTGATGGATTGTTAGAAAGAATAGAGAGGTTAATTGCACAATCGGAAAAGGAACCTGCCCCTCAAAGAAAGGAAAGAGCAAGAGAACGAATAAGCCAGCCTCTTCAGGAAGCCCATGTGCCTCCTCAAGAAGCTTATCTTCCCCCTCAAAAGGCAGATAAACCCCCCTCGAAAGCTTACGTACCTCCACAGGTTGCCTTCATTCCTTCTCAGAGAGCGTATGAGCCTGCTCGGAAGAGTAATGGAATAAGTAATCCTCCCTAGGAAGCTTGTGCTCCAGCCATCTATGAGAACAAGGAGAGAGTCAACGATAGAATAAGCCCTCCTTCTCAGGTTGCTTATGTGCCTAATTCTACGGAGTCGGACACTTCTTCTTCTATGAATCGGTTTGCACCAGACTTCCTACGAGAGATTCAAGAAGACAAATGGGATAACGAAAGTGAAGTCGCCCCTCCTTTTGAACTTGTGGATGATGCACACGATCAATTCCCACAAGACATCCCATCTATTTACGGGGAACATGAGAGTACTCAGTCTCACGAGAGACTGGACTTTGAGTCTAATTCCATACAAGAGCTACCCCACTTCATAGGCCCATGGGAAGCAAAGTCCACGTGTATGAGAGCACCCACAGTCATGGTAAGGAACGACGACTCAGTCATATCAAGGAACACGGAGGTAGTAAAGAACACCAAGGCGCAGCACGATCTCACTTTGGAAGAACTGCATAAGAATAGACCAAAAGCGCGGAAATGTGTAGCCAGTCAAGTGACTGAAGTTGCAGAACCACGTTCCCGAGTAGGATCCCATAGGACAGTGCCAGAAATTCCCTTGGATAAGATAGGAGATATGTGTGAAGGCGAAGAAGGGAACACCTATCTTCCCATTACCTACCAGGACTACACCACCAAGACAATTTTGGACTCAGGCGCAGGAGTTGCAATTGCTACCACTTCCCTATGGAAGCATTGGGGCAAGCCAGCACTCAGGCCAACGAGAATGAAATTGCAGATGGCCGATGGTCACATAGAGAGACCCTTGGGATTGCTAGAAGGCATAACTCTCACCACTTGTGGTGTTGAGTTTGAGCATAGCTTTGCTATATGTGACTTTAGCAAAAATCATGCCTATGAGATGATTTTGGGAAGACCATTTATGCGACAGTTGCAAGTGGTACAGGACTGGGGAACCAATTCTTTGTACCTGCAACACTTGGGTGTTACGACCAAAGTCAATCTCAAGGATTATTCTCATAGAGATGTCCCTCCTATCCAATGGAATCCCATCCATAGAGCCAAAGATGATACAAAATCGGTGCATTCCATAGGGTCTGGATCCTCATGGATGCATGAAGACACTCACTTATGGATGTGCAAGGTAGCAATAGAAGAAGAGAAGAGAGAGAAAGCCAGAGAGGTAGGTGCGAAAGAAACCCATAGATCAATCCAAGACCCAGCCTATGCACCTGTAGTTTTTCCAGACGAAGAATTTGAACCTCACGGTTGGGCAGAAATTTTAGCAACAATGGACGTAGCCATCAATGAAGAACAATGGACACCTCACTGTGATGAGGATGGCTATGACATTTCAGTCTTCTCCATAGAGCCAATCATGGGAGAGGCAGTTCTAGAAGAATGCGAACCTAGCCCTGATGCATTTGAGGATGCAAGTGACTCCGATCTAGAGTCTATCATTATGGACCCACCATTTGCATCAGATGAAGAATACTTCCATGAAATAGAATTTCAACCCCAGAGGCATGGAGAGATTATAAATGATGTAAGATTAACAACACACGTGACTCCAAAGGAAGAAGGAAAGAAACGAACGAAGAGAGAAGTCTCACCAGAAGAGGTAGAATCTTTGTTTGAGGTCCCAGAAAATTTCAAGAAGTACGAGATAGACGACAGAAGAGTCATGATAAGAATGCCTAAACGAGAGGCACAATCAGGAGAGGCCTATGATAACAAAGAAACTACCAAGAAAATCGTAGTGGCCCTAGAAGAAGGAGAGGAGAGATGTACGTACATAGGCCATGACCTAACAGAGGAAGAAGAGCACGAATTAATTGCCTTGCTAAGAGAATACAGAGATGTGTTCGCTTGGAGTTACAAGGATTTGAAAGGTGTTGACCCTGACATCTGCTCACACACCATCCCCATGACCTCAGATGCTAAACCCTCTGAGCAAAAACCCTACACATATAACGATAATTACGCTGCTAAGATCAAAGAAGAGATAGATAGACTGGTCGAAGCTGGATTTATCTATGAAATTGAGCACACTGAATGGGTATCCCCCATCGTAGTGGTGCCCAAGAAGAATGGCAAGCTACGTGTGTGTATTAACTTGAAAAAGGTTAATGCAGCCACGATTCGAGATAACTATCCGCTTCCCATCACAGAACATCTCTTAGAAAGAGTGGCAGGCAAGGAAGTGTACAGCTTCCTTGATGGATTTTCGGGTTACAATCAAGTAGCCATAGCTCCAGAGGATCAGCATAAGACAGCCTTTGCCACAGAATGGGGCATTTTTGCCTTTAAAGTAATGCCATTTGGGCTTACCAATGCACCAGCTACCTTCCAGAGGCTGATGTGCCATGTGTTTAAGGAGTTCCTGAGGAAGAGTTTAGAAGTCTATGTTGATGATCTTTGTGCTCATTCCAATATTAGACAAACCCATATTCCTGAACTCAGACAAATCTTTGACAAATGTAGAGAATATCAAGTCTGCCTGAACCCAGAAAAGTGCGTTTTTATGGTCAGGCAAGGCAAGATTCTAGGACACATAGTGTCAAAGAATGGCATATCTACCGACGAAGAAAAAGTGAGAGCCATAGCAGAGCTACCTAGCCCAAAGAATGTCAAGGAAGTACAAGCTTTCATGGGGCACTGTGGTTATTACCGACGATTTATACACATGTATGCTGTCATTGCAAAGCCCATGTACGGACTTCTGACTAACTTTGAGTGGACGGATGAATGTGAGAATTCCTTCCAGGAGCTTAAACGAAGATTGTGTTCAGCACCAATCTTGACCACACCAGATTGGAATAAGCCATTCCATGTTCATGTTGATGCATCCAATTATGCTATTGGATGTGTGCTTGCACAACCTACTGGCGAAGGTAATATGGATCTTCCAATTGCCTATGCCAGTAGACAATTGAATGCGGCTGAACGGAATTACACCACTATAGAGCGAGAAGGATTAGGCATGGTATATGCAGTTAAGAAATTTAGACACTATTTGCTTGCAAATAAGTTTAAATTTTTTACTGATCATCAGGCATTGTTATATCTCGTAAACAAGCCATGCAATACAGGAAGATTAGTAAGATGGTTTCTCTTGCTAATGGAATATGATTTTGAGGTTGTGGTAAGAAAAGGGAGGACCCATTTGAGAGCTGATCATCTGTTGGAAGGTGTATTTTTGGAAAGCATTTTTTGATGTAGAAAATTAGTAAAAAGCCAAAAATCTTGTAAAATATTTATGCAATGGTTGTAAAAATAAGGAAGAGTCTTCCTTATGTAGTCAAGGACCTCATGTAATTTTTGTAGAATTTTTAGAAACTCTTAGATAGCATATTTTTAGAAAATTAGAGAAAAAGACCTAATTTCAAGTGTGAAAAGGGACACTTGAAAATGTATATAAGTCGATTTTCTCTAATTTGGAGAGGTTGGTTAGTCATTTGCTCAAGCTATCAATAGAGAAGAAAGAGTTTCTGCAAAAATCGTGTTTTCTCCTGTTGAGTGTATTTTCTTTGATGTGAGAGCTTGTTTCTTGCTTAATCATGGAGATTTGTGAGTTACATTTGTGTATTACTGAGTGAGTTGTATGAAGGAAGAGGTTTACTGATGTAATGAGTGGAAAAGGATTGAAGAAAGTTCCAGAATTGTGAAAATCGTCTGAATGCACAGAATCGCGATTGTTTCGTCTCTGGGATACAGGTGATATTTTTCAATTTTGAGTTCATACTTGTATTCTGCTGATGAAATAGCATGGTTTTGACACAAAGATCATAGAAAATGATGGAGATTTGCCTTAGATATGGTAAACCCTAGATTTTCTCTTCATCTTCAATTTTTCTCAGCAATCCAACCATTAATCTCTTATCTCCTTGAATCTATTATCTTGAAGGGGCTGTGGTCTTATGGATATTCCTAGGATTGACAAAATAAAGATGATTTGTTGATTCTTTGTTACTTCATGATTGGAGAGGACAACTTGGAGTCCAAAACAAAACATTTTTTGGCGCCGTTGCCGGGGAACATTCCAAGAACTTCTTTGAAGTTGGACCTTTGCTGGATCTTCAGTTGATGATGGTAACCAACACAAGAACAAGGTAAAGCTCATCAATTAGGAAAAGTGCACATGAATAGGTAGATATCATTGTTTGTCTTTAGGGAAGAAGAAAGCAATGGATGTCTTGTAGAAGTGGAAGTGCTGAAATCTTTGTAAATTGATAGTTGCTCATCATATTGGTGAAGTAAAAGTGCAGGTGTGTGGAGGATTTGAGCCAAGAAGCTGAAGATGGAGGTAACTTGAATCTATTCTTGCATTTCTAGATTTCTTTTTGCCCAAGTACTAGACACCATGGGTGATCTTGGGAAGATAACATGGTGATATTAAGGAAAGGACAGTTAAAGTAGCTAGATGTAAGAATGAGGGATTCAGTTGTTGACCGAATCTGAGCATTAATCTTGAGTTGTGCTGCATTTTGAAAAAAATATGATTGAGTTTATCTTTACAAAAATTGATTGCCTTTCATAACACTTTTTCATTTGAGAAACTTTCTTTGGTACTTTAGTGATAGGTAAGGACATAGAAACTCATAACCAATCAAGAACCATGGGATCAGCTGATCTCCAAAACCAGAAACCCTAAGTAAAGTGTTCTCCTTTATTTTTAGGGCAAAAATACCAAACAAATTCACAAAACCTATCAAAAATTATTAAACAAATTTCTTTTCTTGTTAGAAAGCTGGAGTAAGGTGTTGTGGATAAGAGTGATTGTGGAGAAGTGAAAACAGAAACAAAAAAATGGTCAAAAAACCAGAAAATTAGAAAACACGATTCTCTGCACAGAATCGCGACTTTCTGAAAAAAGTGATTGATTTTGAAATAACATTTTAAGTGAAAGTTGAATTGAAGTTGTTGAAGGACCTTGAAGGTAATCAGGAAGAAAAAACTACTCAAATTGGCATAAAATCAAAAATAGAGAAAAACACGATTTTCTGCACAAAGTCGCGATTTTCTGAAGAAGATTGTGATTTTGGTGCAAAAGTAATAGAGTCTGGTAAATCACAAAGGAAAGAGGATCTTGATTGGAAAGAAGAAGAAATAACACTCAAATTTGCACAAGATAAGATTTACAGAAACAACACGATTTTCTGCACAAAATCGCGATTTCCTGAAAAGGGAAATTTTGGATGTCTTGGCTTAATTGGGAACTTGGAGAAAAAGTAATAGTAAAAAAGGTCATCAAAATTAAGTGAGTAAGGTTGGACAAGTAAAAGAGTGAGGAAAAGTGGGAAGTGTACAAAATCGCGATTTTCTGAGCACTATATAAACAGAAAAGTGAAGAAAAAATTCATTTGTGGATGAGAGTGAGGGAGAGAGGGAGAGTGAGCAGAGCACAGAATCGCGACTTCCAGCAAACAGTGGCTTTGGAGGAGTTTTCAACCAAGCAAGGAAGGTAAGACTCCTAATATCATTCTGGAGTGTATATTTTTTATTTTTGATTGAAGAAAAAACACCAAAAAATAGAAAAGATAAGAGGAGAACAGAATCGCGATTTTCTGATTTCTTGAGTTTTCTCTGAAAATCCTTAATTTTTGGTTTAGTTGCTTTATTGCATGTTAAAATTTTGATAAGGCGATTCTATAGGTGAAAAGAAAAATTGAAAAATCAATAAGTTGAAATTCTGCCAAAATTTGGACAAAATCGCGATTCTGAGTTTTAACTCAAAATCGCGATTCTGTGAAAAGTGCCATCAACATCGCGATTCCCAGAACACGATTTTCATAAGAAAATCGTGTTTTTCACAATCTGTGAGCAATCACGATTGTCTGGGAACAAAATCGTGGAAAACACGATTTTGTGAACAAAATCGTGAAAAACACGATTTTCACACAAAATCGTGGAAAACACGATTTTGTGAACAAAATCGTGAAAAAAACACGATTTTCACACAAAATCGTGAAAAACACGATTTCGTGCACAAAATCGTGGAAAACACGACTTTGATCACAAAATCGTGAAAAACACGATTTTCACACAAAATCGTGAAAAAACACGATTTTCACACAAAATCGTGAAAAACACGATTTCGTGCACAAAATCGTGGAAAACACGACTTTGATCACAAAATCGTGAAAAACACGATTTTCACACAAAATCGTGAAAAACACGATTTTCACACAAAATCGTGAAAAAACACGATTTTCACACAAAATCGTGAAAAAACACGATTTTCACACAAAATCGTGAAAAACACGATTTCGTGCATAAAATCGTGAAAAACACGATCTTGTGAACAAAATCGTGAAAAACACGATTTTCACACAAAATCGTGGAAAACACGACTTTGAACAGAAAATCGTGAAAAACCCCAAATTCATCAAGAAAATCGTGGAAAAGTCTAATTGCATCATAAAATCGTGGAAAACACGATTTTCATCTGAAAATCGTGAAAAAACACTATTGGCAGTAGAAAATCGTGAAAAACCCTAATTTCATTAGAAAGTTGGGAACAGCACAAAACCTAGGAAGAAAATCAAAACACACACAATTTTGGACAGAAAATTGTAGAAAACCAATACATTGGTTAGGAAATTGTGACAAACACTCTTTTGAGTATTAGAAATTTGTCAAAAATAGTTGAATGATATTAAGGTCTGGAAATAAAATAAATTCACTTTCTAAACAAGACCTAACAAGGAAGGAAAAAGAGCCGGGAAGTAGTAAAAGATCAGAAAGAAGTTTAGGGCAAGAAAATAACATGGAAAACCTAAATGAAACAAATGAGTCAATAGAAACTGGGGATTTTAGAAACATCCTTAAATACATGTATACAAATAGGTTTGGAGCCTATGTATATCAGGATGGAATGCATAAATTCCTCATTAGATTGAGAAATTTAGAAGTTCCCCTGAATATAACCCCAGTAGCACAATTCAAGGATGGAAGATATGAAGACAGGCAAGGATGTATATACATCTTCTCTCAAGACCCAGAAAATTCAAATGATCTAGGGCAATGTGCTGACAAGGGACCTTGGGAACATAACATGGGACAACCAGATATACCTAGACCAAATGAAAACTACACTAATAATGAGCAACATCATGGGAGAAGGACACATGCTTCACCAAATCCCTTTGACAAAGAACCAGAAGGATACAATGACTTCCCACTTAGAAGAAGACCTCATTGGCAGCCTCAGGGTAGAATGCTTAGACCATACCAAGTAGCCAAATGCATGAAGAACCAATATGAAGGGTATTCAGATCCTCATGCTCATGCAACAGAATTTAGACAACTAATTAGAGCTGAGGAAGTAGAGGATTACAAGGTGCAATTTGAAGCATTTGGATTAACCCTAACAGGACCAGCCTTATCCTGGTTCATTCCCCTGAGAAAGGAAATGTATCTGGACATTGAATCTTTTTTAGAAGCTTTCATTGGAGAATTTTCTAAGACTGGAATAAAACATAGTACAGCCACATTAATACATAGTTTCAAACAACAAAAGGAGGAAAATGTTAGAGAAGCAGCCAGAAGATTTAAACAATACATTGATAGATGCCCAAGAGAGGAAGTACCTTCCATGGCAAAACAAGTATCCCTATTCATTGAAGGTTTGAGAAGTGCTCAACTAAGAACCCTAGTGTACTATAGGAGATGTCCTGACTTAGCAGCCTGTGTGAAGGAGGCAATAGACTTGGAGGACAACAGAGGTCAAGATTTGTTGGCATTTGATCAACCTAGATCATATGAAGACAAAATTCCTCGAGCAGAAGAATTGGCTCAGGCCATTGCTAAAGCCCTAGAGGTAAACACTAAAGCTAATCTGATTAACTCTAGGATAAACACAAACAAAAAATGTTACATTTGTGGAGAAAATCATCTGGCACAACAATGCCCATATCAGAAGCCTCCACACTTGCAAGATAGGAAGACACTCAAATACTGCACACTAGAGAGGAAATGGACAAACCATACCAGGGAGGAATGCTTCTATAACAAACAACCCGTCAAGGAAAGAGACTACATGGCTCAGAGGGAATCAGGTTATACTAAGCAACCAAGACCAGTATTGGGACAACAGCCTCCTATTCCAACTAATGTGGTGCCAGTCAAATATACACCCATAGAGGAAGGAAATTCAAGATTCAGATCACCTTATAAAGAAGAGTATCAATGGAGTGAGGGACATCAGGAAGAATGGGAAGATTATGAAATAAGAGAACCTGAGCTTAAAGCCCTAGATTTGGGAAATGGAAAAATTGAAATGGACACAGCAACATTCATGTACATTACCAACAACTACATGTCCAATCAAAAACCTCAGTTCAAAGGGGGACCAAAGATAACATGTTATAGGTGTGGGGGAGAGCATTTCATCAGAGACTGTCCACAACCTCCAACATTCAGGATAGAGGGAGCATACTGCAAGGATTGTGGAAGAGAACACCTGATCAAAGACTGTCCAAAAAATCCCCAAAAACAACAGAACACACCCAATAGCATACCACTAAAAACAGTCAATATTATGGAACAAGAGGAATTGAGTGACAATGATCAAGTTGGAATCAATGTAATAACAAGGGCACAAGCTAAGCAACAGGAAACAAATAAGGAACAAAGTGAAGGTTCAACCTCAAAGGTGAAAAGGAATAAACAAAAAGGGAAGTGGGAAAAGAAAAAAAGAATGGGCAAAAACTTGGAAGAAAATAATGAGGAACAATCAAAAAGTACTCCTCCCCAAAACACTCAAAATTAGTCTGAAATAGGACACTCTCAGAGTCTAGAAACCCTAATCAAAGCATATAAGGGAAGAATCCAAGAAGGACCAAGTCCTGCAGATCATGCAGTGGCTTATCCTATACCAGAGTTAGAGCAAGAAAGAATGCTAAAGTGCAAACAAATTATCCAGGAAACACAACTCAAATTAGGGGAAGAAGACAGTTCTCAGAAAACAATTGAACAAATTGAGAAAACAAGAACATGGAAAAACGTTAACAAAGAGGAAAATCCACAATTAACATTCCAAATGATCATAGATGAACAATGTAGCATTACATGTCATACAACATGGGAAAACTTGTTGAAACAAAATCCTCACCTACAAAACAAAATAAATAAAGGGGAAACAATACCTGGAAACCTTCATTCACCAACACAAGAATTAGAGGAATTATGGTATATTCCTATTGATAAAATATGAGGATATTGTGAAGGAGAAGAAGGGAATTCAACCCTAAAATTACAATATGGAAAAAATTCAGCTAAAGCCATTTTGAATAGTGGATCAGGAGTGGCCATAATGACTAAACAAACTTGGGAGAAATGGGGAAGAAATGAATTACTACCCACTAAGATGAGGTTACAACTTGCAGATGGGCATATAGAAAAACCCCTAGGAATTTGGGAGAAAGTGATTGTGGACATATGCGGTATAGAAATAGAGCATACCTTTGCCATAGTAGAATTTCCACAATCCACTTCATATGAAATCATCATAGGAAGACCTTTTATGAGACAAATGCAAATTGTACAAGATTGGGGTAATGATTGTTTATATCTCCAAAGCAAAGGAAGAATAACAAGAGTGAACTTGAGAAATGGGCATTATTGTGATGTATCTCCTCAAGAATGGTATAAAATACATCAAAATCAAGAAGAAAGTGAGGAATCAGATATGGAGGATCAGGAAGAGAGTGAATCAGCAATATGGAAGTGCAACATGATAAGAAATCTCACCAATAGAAAGAGAAGACTGAAAAGAGAGGAATGTGTGAAAGAAAGAAAAGTACAGGATGAAAGCTATGAGCCACAACAATTTAAAGATGAAGAGTTTGAGCCTTATGGGTGGAATCAAATCTTGGCTACTATGGATCTGGCCAGTGAAGAATATGTAGGAATGAAATTCCAAGACGAAGAAGGCTTTGATGTTTTCCACATTAGTATACACATGATAAGTGTACCAAAAACAGAAGAGGAGCAAAATAAAGAAATAATATTACAAAAAGGAAAAACACGGTATTTGGAAACAGTAAAAGCCGAGGATGCAATCAAAGACAAAATCTCAGGCAAATACAAGGAACATAAACACAAGGAAATAGAAAGAGATCAGACAAAAGAGAAGAAAGAGAAAGAGATCAATAAGGATCAATATTTTGATGTACCAGCAAATTTTAAAACTTATAAGGTAGAAGACAGACTACTCCTGAAAATGAAACCAAAAAGAGAGAAGAAAAAAGGAGAAGCTTATGACAATTAAGAACAAACAAAAAAGATTGTGATTACTCAGGAAGAAGGAGAAGGGAGACAGATAGTGATAGCTGATGATATGACCACACAAGAAGAAGAGGCCTTAAGGAGCCTGGCAAAGAACTATAGGGATGTATTTGCTTACAGTTATAAAGATTTAAAAGGGATTGATCCAAAAATCTGTGAGCATAAGATTCCTATGACACCTGATGCAAAACCAAGCAAACAGAGACACTACACATTTAATGATAAATACTCTGCCAAAATAAAGGAAGAAATTGACAAGTTGTTGGCGGCTAATTTCATTTATGAAATAGAGTACACTGAATGGATATCACCTATAGTTGTGGTGCCAAAGAAGAATGGAAAACTTAGGGTTTGCATCAACTTGAAAAAAGTGAATGCAGCAACTATAAGGGATAGTTATCCACTGCCAATAACAGATCATCTTCTTGAGAGAGTTGCAGGAAAGGAGGTTTACAGTTTCCTAGATGGTTTCTCAGGCTACAATCAAGTGCCAATAGCCTTAGAGGACCAACACAAGACTGCCTTTTCTACAGAATGGGGGGTTTATGCCTTTAGGGTTATGCCCTTTGGACTAACCAATGCTCCAGCAACCTTTCAAAGATTGATGTGTCATATTTTCAAAGAATTCCTGAGAAATGTAATGGAAATCTATGTGGATGATCTGTGCACTTTTTCTTTAAAAAGACAAGATCATTTACAAGATTTAGAAAAAATATTCAGGAAATGCAGGACATACAGAGTATGCTTAAATCCTGAAAAGTGTGTATTCTTTGTAAGACAAGGTAGAATGTTAGGTCACATAGTTTCAAAAAATGGAATTTCTACAGATGAGAAGAAGATAAAAGCAATAATAGAACTTCCAAGACCTACAAATGTGAAGGAACTCCAAACTTTTATGGGACATTGTGGGTACTATAGAAAATTTGTACACAAATTTGCTGATATAGCTAAACCCTTATATGCCTTAATCACAAAGTTTGAGTGGACTAAAGAATGTGACCAAGCCTTTGAAACATTAAAAACTTGTTTGGTGACAGCACCAATTTTAAAAACACCTCAGTGGGATAAAATTTTTCATGTACATGTCGATGCTTCAAATTATGCTCTGGGATGTGTGTTAGCACAACCTATAGAAGGAAGCAAGTTAGATTTCCCAGTAGCATATGCAAGTAGACAATTAAACATTGCAGAAAAAAATTACACAACCACTGAGAGAGAAGGATTGGGAATGATATTTGCTGTCAAAAAGTACAGACATTATCTATTGGCCAACAAGTTTAAATTCTTTGTGGATCATCAAGCTCTACTCTATTTAGTAAATAAACCATGTCATACAGGAAGAATAGTAAGATGGTTTCTTTTACTAATGGAATTTGAATTTGAGGTGGTGGTTAGACAAGGAAAAACACACTTGAGAGCAGATCATTTGTCAAGAATCCAGTCAAAAGAACCTAGTTCACCGATAGATGATGACTTGCCAGATACATACTTATTCAAGGTGGAAAGTGTTCCTGAATGGTCTATGTCATTAATTCCTTTGCTAACCATGGGACCGTGTAGCACATTAGGGAATAATACACATCTGGTGTTACAAAGCAGAAATTTCATGTTGTTAGCTGGACATTTGTATCACCTCAGTCAGTCAGGTATACTGGAATTTTGTACTCCAGAGGAGGAGCAATATGAATATGTAAGAAGAGCTCACGTCTGGAACCCATGTACTCATGCTTCCAAGATAGTCACTTTAAGCAACCTTAATAGGATGGGAGTACATTGGCCAAACAAGATTCAAGATGTGGAGAGATATGTTGATAATTGTAAAAAATGTCAAACATTGAAGGAATCAGAATTGATAACTTTATATTGGTTTCAAAAAAACCCTGAATGGAGTGAACATATTGTAGAGGAATTGAAGAGAAAGAAGAAAGGGAAACAGGTAATAGCTGGTGCTGACTCAAGAAACTTACAAGTGATCTCGGAAGAATATCAACTCATAGGAGAACAACTATATAAGAGAGGAATGGATGGATATTTGAGAATTTGTGTTCCTGAAGGAAAATATTTAGAAATGTTGGAAATGGCACACTCAGGAGTGGCAGGAGGACATTTTTCAAGTGATAGAACAGCCAAGCTCATATTGTACTCTGGCTTTTGGTGGCCAACCCTATTTGCTGATGCAAGAATTTATGTAAAAAGATGTGATGTCTGTCAAAGGGTGAGTCAACCAAACAAAAGAGATAATATGCCATTAATTCCTTTAATTTCAGCCAGAGCTTTTAGCAAATGGGGATTGGATTTTATTGGATCAATACATCCTCCAGCCAGACAAACCCATGCAGAATACATAATAGTAGCTACAGATTATTTGACAAAATGGGCTGAGGCCAAAGCTACTAAAAGAAATGATGCTCACACTACTGCCAGATTTTTGTATGAAAACATTATCACTAGATTTGGACTACCAATTGAACTGGTAAGTGATAGGGGAACTCATTTTTTAAATCAGATCATAGAAAACATGACCAACCACTTTTTGATCAGTCATAGGAAATCAGCCCCATATCACCCACAAGCTAATGGCTTAGCAGAAAGTACTAATAAAGTACTCTGTGCAGTATTATCCAAACTAGTCAACACAAATAGAAATGACTACTCAACTTAATCATGTTCTCTGGGCCTACAGAGTGGCATACAAAACTGCAATAGGAACTACCCCATTTAATTTAGTATATGGCCAAAATGCAGTTTTACCCATGGAATTTCTTATTCCAACATTAAAAGTGGGTAATCAATATAATTGGACAGGACATGAATTATCCGAGAGAGTAATAGATCTGGAAAAACTGGGAGCTACTAGACTCCAAGCAGTGATGAGTATATACGCAGATAAGAAAAGACAGAAAGCTTATCATGATGTTCACATTAAAGACAAAGATCTACAAGAAGGAGACCTGGTCTTGGCTTACACAGTTAAGGAACATCAGAGGAAATTTCAGAAAAAAGGTCATGGGCCATACATTATACATCAGATAAGTAAAAGTGGAGCCATTCAATTAGCTAACATTGATGGAGAAATCATGCCAAATTTCATAAGTGGATGCAGAGTTAAGAGGTATGATTGTCCATTAACTCCTGATGAATGGAGAAGACTGCAAAAGGCCCAAAATAGAAAAAAAGAAGAGAAGAACATCAGAAAAGAGGCTCAACAAGAAGCCAAGGAGAGAATAAGGAAATTGAAAGAAGTGTGTTTATGTGAAAACACTCTAAAGCAAAGAGAACATTTGCCTATGATATTGATGGATTATCAGAATAAAAATATTAGGGTTTTAATAGATTCAGGAGCTCAAGTGAATCTAATTAGCTCAGCCTTGGTCAATAAGTTTAACCTTAAGAGGGCTGGAAGCAGAATTCTGATCAAAACCCTGGGAGGGAAAATGATTCAGAGCATATCTTCACTTTCTATTAAAGTTAAATTTAATGATGAATATATGGATATAGATTGTGAAGAGTGGCCAGACCAATTCATGACTGAAAAGTTGATTTTGGGACAACCTTGGCTCAAACAAGGTAAAGTTGTTTTGAACTTTGAGAAAATGAAGCTTAATTTGACCATAAATGACAAAAAGTTTTTAATGTTTTTTCTGAGTAATGAAGGACAGGAGGTTTATCTAGATGTTCTTGACCCAGATATGGAAGGATTTACTTTCTCAATGAAGGACAGGAACATATTACCAATACCAAGTGCTCAAGCTTCATACAAGCAAACCACACAAGAGATCTCGGGAGTAAGAACAACTGGTGAGACAAAAATAAGAAGACAGTTATGGACACATCAACAAAACACATGGAGAAAGGGCACACACAGATGGTATCCACCAAAACAGGAAGAGGGAATAAAATGGGTATGGAAACCAAAAGAGACTACAAGAAGTTTGTCTATGAAACATGGATACTTGTCTGATACAAAGACATTGAGAGTGAAGCATTGTTGGGTAAAAAAATCAGAATTGAGTCAATGGAAGAGAGATCATCCACACTTAACCTATTTTCAGATCGGTGGAACAAAATACTATTAAAAAAAAAAAAAAAAAAAAGAAAGAAAAAAAGAAGGAGGGAGAATGAATAACAAAAGCAACATGTTCTTCTAAATTCTTTTTCCTTGAATGGGAATTAGGAGGGGAAGGAAAGCAGAAAAAATGTCATTATTATTAAAAAAAAAAAAAAAGAGAATAAATTGAAAAAAAAGAGGATAAATTGAAAAAAAAAGGAGGAAAATGTGTTTTAATTTCTATCTAAAATTAAAAGCACAAAAGCAAGATATAGGGAGGGAGAAAATAACTTATCAAGGAAAATCTGTATTATTTTGTTCAAAATTTTATGACCATCTTTTTTATTTTCTATTTTTTTGAAGTCTTTACATTAATCATCTTTTCCATCATCTTCTTTCTATTTAAGAATTGTTTTCTTTTTTGAGTAAGGAATTGACAATTGAAGAGAGCACAGTAGATATCTTGCTACACCTGTATTGCTCACTTAAAAATTGAGTCTTTTGGAAAAAGAAAAAATTGTTTGGAACTTGTCTCTTTCATTTGTTTATATCAGTGACATACCAGAATGAGACAGTATTTTTTTATGAGAATTCTTGTGACTCATGTGGGTGGAGTGTTTTTCTTTTCTTTGATATATAAACACAGGATGGTGAATACAAAAGAATTGACCATTCATGACTTCAAAGCTGATTCAGTAACCTTGTCAAGAGGACATTGGTTCTTGGACAGTGAGAGCACAGTGGAGCAGGTGGACCTGGAATCAGATGAAGATACAGGAATTCCAGAGGCAGAAGGAGCAGTAAAGGAACTGAAGGAAATTCTTGGAGTAATAGGCCAGCACATCTTCACAGTGGCAGTGGGAGGTTATAAATACACCATGTTGTGTCAGGAGTTTTATAGGTTTCAAAGAACTACTGTCAACTTGAAAAGATGGAAAGCTGTGGGATTGCATAAACTATTGGAGGAACCAATCTTCTTCATTGACTTTGAAAGGGTAGCACAGGTAATGAACAGTTTGGAAGAAGTTGGAACAAAGAATGATGCTTATTTCAGGTGCAAAGTGAAGAACAAAGATGACCAGGAGGTGCGTATTACCATTAAGGCAGAACATATTAGAGCTGCTCTACAATTTTTTCCAATGGGCACCAAACTGGATCAAAGCTTTGTAAAAAAGAATAAGGATACTTATACAGGATATGGAAAGTTCACGGATTTTAAAGGAAAAGAAAATGAAGAATATGCAATCAGAATGTTTTTGCAATATTTTTGTTTTCCCAAGCTGCCTAGATACACCATGCCGCACAAATCTGTAACTCTGTTGATGTTCAACAATAAAGACAAAACCAGACCATTTGGAGTTATGGATGTCTCACCATACATCCATGAACAGTTAAAGGAAGCAGCCAAACATTGGGAACAGAAGAAATTTATGAATGGAGCCCAGTTTTTGACAAGAATTATTTATCATATCTTGGGTATGGAAGAACAATTGAAATTAGCTCCAGAAGCCCAATACTTTAGAAATTTGATGGCAGGAGTAAAAAGTCCTCCCAAAAGGATGCAGGTTAAAGACACAGTGGGACAAACCAGTATGAGGGGAGCTGGGATGAAGAGGAAAATTATCTCTGAAGAAGTAGTACCTGTTAAGAAGAGGAAAGTGGATCCAAGGAAAATAGAGATGGAGCAGATTGAAGCAACAAAAGAAGACATTTGGCAGCCCAAAAAGGAGTACAATCCTCTAGTGAACCTCACCCTCCACAGACCAGCAAAGAGCAATTATTTACTTATTTAACTCAGGGTAACAATAAAAGAGCAACGTACGAAGCCCAATATCAGAAAATGCTGGAAGACTATTCCTGCAAGGCTACATATTGGATACAGGAGGAGGTGGAGCATTATGAAGTTTTACATGAGGAAATGATGGCAGCCGAGACCGAAGAAATATTTGTGAAAAAAGAAGTAGAGTTGCTGGCATACTTCAAAGAGTTGCAAGGACCTCCAGAAGCCAGGACTACTGTGGTGATAAAAAAGAAAGTGCCAAAAAAGCAAGTCCAAAAGAAGAAACTAGTCAAGAAGGGAAAAGAAAAAGCAGTAGTTGAAGTTACAACAGTTGAAGACACAGAAGCAACAGTTATTGAAACAACTCAGAAGTCTACCAAAGTAAAGGAAGTATTAAAGTCTACAGAGCAAGAAGTAGGAGGATCCTCACGATTCTCATCCGAGTCAGATAGTGACATTGAGAATTTTTTGTTGAAAAGTTTAAACTTGTCAATACCCAACACTCCTAATGTAGCTATACAGGCTGTAGAAAAAATGAAGACACCTGAGGATACAAACAAGAAGTCTAAAGAAAGGCAGACTCATGAAGAAACTGTCCAACAGATGAGTGCTGAAGAAGAAAGAAGACTGTTAAAAGGAAAGGCAAGAATGACAGAAGAGGAAAACCAGAGGAGAGATGAAGATAGCTTTGGAATAATGAATGTTGGTGTAAATTCAATATGGACCAAGCCTTCACAGACACAATTCCAATTGAATGCAAGATTGAATGCAAGTTTAGAGGAACTAGCAAAGAGGGTATTCAGCAGTTCATATATTCAGCAGAAGGATGCACCTAAAGAACAGGAAATCAAGAAGTTGGAACCAGAAAAGAATGCTCAAGAGGTCTTAGGACAGGTGATGGAAGAAGGAATTATTCAAAGTATAAAAGATGTACTGCAGGAGATAAACAGTAATAAGGAATCTACATACAATGGTGAGCAGGAACAGGAAGAAGAAATAGATTCTATGGATATGGATGAGCAAGATCATGAATATACAAATCAGGGGAGTGATGATCAAATAAAAGCTTTTCATGCAAATATATCAGATACAGCTCAAGAAACGGGAAGACAGGAAATGCAGAAAAATGATGATCAGATTATCCATGTGGCAGATATTGAATCAATAGAAGTTCAAGAAAAATTGGTACAGGAAGAGCAACTTAGGGAGGATCAATCAGGCCAGGATGAAAAAGAGCTAGAAAACAATCAGAAAACCCTAGAACAGGGAGAAGAAATGCAAGGTCAAGAAGAAAGGAATTCATTGGAAGAGAGTAGAATTTCAAACCTCTCAGATCAGAGAAGTGCAAAGGACAGGGTATTAGAGCTTGAAGAAGATGATATTAATCAAGAAACAGAGAATGATGCTTCCAGTAATGAAGAACAAGATACAAAGGATGTAGAGGATGAAACAAAAGCAGATGAAAATGAGGAAGGTAAAAGAGATAAGCAAATTGAAATCAGACAGGCAGAAGTGGAAGTGGGTTTGGAAAGGATACCCAAGAATATAAGGTCAGCCTGTCAAATAATCATGAATAATATTGAGCAGTTCAGACCATCTAGCAGGAATATGATCATATCAGGCATGGTGGCTGAATCTGAATTTGAGAAAGGGAGTATGATTATCAAAGAACACAGAAAGGAAAAGGAGCAGATGTCAGAACAACTGAGGTCAATTCAGAAGAAAAATGAAGAGTATGTCAATAGAATAATTGCTTTGGAAGAAAGTGAAGTTCAGAAGCAGAACAAAATTCAATATTTGGAGGATAAGAGTGTGAAGTTATCAGAACAGAATGCCAAGATGGAAATGGAACTAAAAACCATAGGAGGGAGATACAGAACACTACAAACCTCATATCAAATTTTGACTAGGGCCCATGAAGATATTAATAAGTTGTTGCTAGAAGAAGGTCTAGTAAGAGATGGAAGTAAACCTGCCCAATTGACAGAAGAAGAAAAAGATGAAATGCATAAAGAAATTCAGAAACTCCAAGAAATTAAAGGAAGCCAAAGAACTAGAAAAGCAGGCAAGTACACATGCTGCTACAGCTATGAGAGGGTATAACAAGTTGTTTTTGAATACAGAGCAAGAGAAGAAGGATTGGCAGGACAAGTTGGAAAGAGAAAGAATGGACTGGATGAAAGAAAGAGAAGATTTGATAACTCAGAATAAAAGCTTAAAGATGACCTTAGAAGATTTACAGAAACAACTGGGGGAATCAAAAGCTCAGGAAGAGGTTCAGAATCAGGTACATGCAGAAGATATCAATACAAGAGAGTATGAAACAGGAGATGCTGATAGAGAACAGGAAAACTATGAGGAAGTATCCAAAGGATCTGAGGAAGAGTACACTGAGGACTTTGTTCAGAAGTTGCTGACTAGCAGAGAAGCAAGAATGGAGTTTATGAGAAAAATTTTGTATGGTATTGGAAAGCATAAAAAATTATCAGTTGGCCAGAGTGGGATTATCTCCAAATCAATATTTTGAATATGAAGAGGATATTAATGTTACAAAGGAATTATTTGAAAGAGCAAACCCAAAATGGAGGAATAAATGGTTGGATGCTAATAAAGAGTGTAGGAGAATCTGGAAGGAGGCACCTTTACACTTAAAGATTAACCCAGCTTATTGTCCTGTGGCCAGAAGAAGGGAGTGGACTGTTTTTTGGGAAAGAAGAAAAACAGGGCAGATTCCAGCAAAATGGCTGAACTTTCCAAAAATAGCAGGTCCAAAGGCAGGAACTTGGCCTACTAAAAGTTACATGGTGAATACTGCTGAGTCCGTCATATCAAATTATAAAGTTGTCAATGATCCTGCTTGTATACTACTTGTCAGAATAATGAGGTTAATTCTAGCCTGTATAGAGACCTACACTGATACAGATGTCAGAATTTTGAACTACATTGGTTTTAATTCGCCTACAGATGCTCTATTGTTTGATCTAAGTGAGACACCAGACAGGATTTGTTTGATGGCCTACTACAGTAGAATAATATTTTTGGGCAGTCATTTTTTGCAAATATTTGAAGATGCTTTTGATTATGGATTCTTTGAAAGGGAGTCAGAAATTTTTGGAAACTTACCTGTGGTTACAAAAGCAAGACTTACTGCCTATGAAGCCGCTTACACAGAATACTTGAAGAAGGATGTCATAGATAAGCCTGAAGCTGCAGTACAATGGAGGAAAGCCTTATTTGAAATGGTCAATAACTTGAATGTCACAGAAAGGAAGAGCCATGATTTGGTGTCACAAGTGTATCAAAGGAAGAAGAAATAAAGCTGAGCTCACATAAGGAAGTCTTTTGTCAGGAGCCAAAAGCTCTAGGAGGGGAAGAATGTTGGAAGGTGTATTTTTGGAAAGCATTTTTTGATGTAGAAAATTAGTAAAAAGCCAAAAAACTTGTAAAATATTTATGCAATGGTTGTAAAAATAAGGAAGAGTCTTCCTTATGTAGTCAAGGACCTCATGTAATTTTTGTAGAATTTTTAGAAACTCTTAGATAGCATATTTTTAGAAAATTAGAGAAAAAGACCTAATTTCAAGTGTGAAAAGGGACACTTGAAAATGTATATAAGTCAATTTTCTCTAATTTGGAGAGGTTGGTTAGTCATTTGCTCAAGCTATCAATAGAGAAGAAAGAGTTTCTGCAAAAATCGTGTTTTCTCCTGTTGAGTGTATTTTCTTTGATGTGAGAGCTTGTTTCTTGCTTAATCATGGAGATTTGTGAGTTACATTTGTGTATTACTGAGTGAGTTGTATGAAGGAAGAGGTTTACTGATGTAATGAGTGGAAAAGGATTGAAGAAAGTTCCAGAATTGTGAAAATCGTCTGAATGCACAGAATCGCGATTGTCTCGTCTCTGGGATACAGGTGATATTTTTCAATTTTGAGTTCATACTTGTATTCTGCTGATGAAATAGCATGGTTTTGACACAAAGATCATAGAAAATGATGGAGATTTGCCTTAGATATGGTAAACCCTAGATTTTCTCTTCATCTTCAATTTTTCTCAGCAATCCAGCCATTAATCTCTTATCTCCTTGAATCTATTATCTTGAAGGGGCTGTGGTCTTATGGATATTCCTAGGATTGACAAAATAAAGATGATTTGTTGATTCTTTGTTACTTCATGATTGGAGAGGACAACTTGGAGTCCAAAACAAAACATCATCTTTCTAGGCTCACATCGGGAGAAGCCCCACAAGGAGTATCAGATGACCTTCCTGATGCTTACTTGTTTAATCTGGAAGTGGTGCCGCAGTGGGCTAAGCCATTGGTACCAGTATTGACATACAGGCCTAATCATCCAGTGGTAAACACACGGAATAGAGAGGTTGTAAAAGCCCAAAAGTACCACATCATGGCAGGAAGTATGTACAAGCACACAGATCAAGGGATATTGGCTTGTTGCGTAGAAGAGGATGAGTACTTTAAATGGTTGCAATTAGCACATGTAGGTGCACTAGAGCAACACCATTCAAAGCAACGAACCTTACAGACCCTAAAGAGACTCGGAGTGCATTGGCCAACTATGGAAGCTGATGTCCAAAAGTTGTGCAAGGAATGCCCAATCTGCTGCACTAAACCACCTGTGGAACACGCTACTCTTTATCAAGTATCCATAGTGCCAGATTGGAGTGAACCACTAGTATCCTTCCTGAGGACGAAAGCATTCCCTCCAGACATGACTCTGGCTAGGAAAAGGAGTTTAGAACAAGAAGCCCTGGATTACTCACTCATTGGTGATAATCTATACAAACGTGGTAAAGATGGTTACCTGAGACTGTGTGTCCATGAGAGTGAATATCTTAAGATCTTGGAAACTGCTCACCAAGGTGTAGCAGGAGGACACTTTGGACCGGATCGGCTGATCAAGGCAATACTATTTGCGGGCTTCTGGTGGCCTACCCTTCACATGGATGCACATACCTATGTGAAACGGTGTGATGTCTGTCAGAGGACTCAGTATCCTATACGCAAAGATGAGATGCCACTGAAACCTATGATGGGTGGACGTGCATTTTCTAAGTGGGGAATAGACTTCGTAGGTCCTTTTAATCCCCCAGCTAAGGGTTCTCATGCGGAATACATCATTGTTGCAACAGATTATCTCACCAAGTGGGTAGAGGTAAAGGCTACGACAAAGAACGATGCTCAAACAACTGCCAAATTCTTGTTTGAGAATTTATTCACGAGATATGGGCTACCTATAGAGCTTGTAAGTGATAGAGGCACTCATTTCTTGAACGAAGTGATTGAAAATCTACTCCAAGAATTCTTGGTAATACACAAGAAGTCTGCCCCCTATCACCCTCAAGCTAATGGACAAGCCGAGAGCACTAATAAGATCTTATGCAATGTACTGACAAAATTAGTGAACACTAAACGCTCTGATTGGGACAAACAGCTACACCATGCTGTTTGGGCATACCGAGTTGCCTACAAAACGGTACTCCAAGCCACCCCCTTTCAGATGGTATTCGGCCAAAACGCTGTGTTACCCTTGGACTTCTTGATCCCTACATTGAGAGTAGCACAAGAGCATGAATGGACAGGTCATGAGCTCTCCTCTAGGATCTTTGACCTTGAACGATTAGGAGAAACAAGACTGAGAGCCGCTGCAGGAATATATGCAGCCAAGAAGAGACAGAAGGCATACTTTGATGCTCACATGAAGGATAAGGGTTTGAAAGCAGGAGATCTAGTTTTAGTCTATACACTGAAACAACACGCAAGGAAGCTAGAAAAGAGAGGCTACGGACCTATGATCATCAATAGGATCTCCATGAGTGGAGCAGTACAATTAGCCACATTAGAGGGTGATGTTCTCCCAAACTATATTAGCGGTTGCAGAGTCAAGTTGTATCAGGAACCCCTCACGGAGGAAATGCTCAGCCGACTCAACACTGCTAAGAAACGCAAAGAGGAAGAAAAGCGAGTTCGAGAAGAAGCTCAAGCAAAAGCTTTAGAACGCATCAGAAGGATGAAGTTACGAAGGCAAGGTAGAGATCAGCCTAGAGCGAATGACTATGCAGATCAAGGATTTCCTATGGCCATGTGTGAAGTTGCAGGAACAAGCTCGCATAGGATAATTGATAGACGTCCTTTCATAACCCTAGATATAGGACAAGGAAAGAGTGCAAGGAACGTAAGAGCCTTGATTGACTCAGGCGCAGCCACTAGTGCTGTTAGAGTGTCTTACTGCCAAGAATTACAGTTGACTATCAATCCTGTGGAAGCATATCTTATAGGATTGGGAGGAGTGGAAACCCCTTGCATGGGCGAGGTGGAACTTCCCCTTTACATTCATGATGAGGCAATGACAGTTAAAGTACTGGTGTGTCAAGATGAGGATCTCACTGAACCTCTTGTCTTGGGTCAAGATTGGATCTATGACCAAGCAATTAATTTAAACCTAAGAAGTGGACTTCTCCAGGTTTGGGTCAATCATAGTCGAGTTACAGTAGAA
The DNA here is from genome assembly GCA_020310875.1 of Ceratopteris richardii. Taxonomy (NCBI): domain Eukaryota; kingdom Viridiplantae; phylum Streptophyta; class Polypodiopsida; order Polypodiales; family Pteridaceae; genus Ceratopteris; species Ceratopteris richardii. Next base: position 16,711,421 of record CM035419.1, on the reverse strand, counting down.
TTAGACAATGGAGCACTCAAGGAACTAGGAAAGGCACAGACTCCTGGTCCTTCCAGGGGTACACATGAAGATGACCATGCTGTTCTTGTTCAAAACCATGTGTTGCAGAGGAATGATATTTGCAAAAAAGGAGTCAAGGATGCAACGGAACTCCCTTCTTTTCCAAAGGCCAGAAGGAGGCAGCAACCAAAGGTGGATCAAAGGCAGAAGAAGCAGAGTACTACCTATATCCGAGATCAAAAGTACCTGCGTAGCAGAATGTCCCAGAAAGTAAACCAAGTATGGGTGCGGAAAGGCGAACACCCGGTTGCACTCACGACAACCACACGGGCAAAGCCTCTTACTAGTAACCAACAACGTGACTCCACTAAGAAGTTTATCAGAAATTCTTCTGCTAAAGTGAAATCTATTTGGGTGCCCAAGAAGTCGATGAAGGCTAGCCCACAATCAAGACAAATTTGGGTGCCTAAGGCTTGCTTGAGGGCACAAGTAGCTACGCCGAGGCCACAACCTAAACAGCATAACGCAGCTATGCATACTGCCAGTATTCACTCGTTCTCAACACTCAAGAACACACCAAGACCCAAGAGCGCGCATGTAATCGCTTGTAAATGGGTCCCTAAAAGGCCCCATTTTCAAACCACGACACCGAGAAAGCTCTCTAGAGTCTCTACGAAACTGAAAGCAAAGCCCATCCACTGCATTTGGCAGCCTAAGACCTGTAATAAACCCCCCGACCCCAATTTGTAAATTCATCCCCACTTACTAACTTCATTAGTCTCCTAGGACTACCCAAGCATTAACTACACACACGTGCACCGAACACTTACTAACCCATTATTCGCTCCCGACCCTCATGTTAATATTGTGATGGGAACAACAACGGTCCTCCCTTGTCCTGTACAATATTAACACCTGTTTGTATATTCTCACAGAGACAGACAGCAAGAAGTAAAATGGCAGATACAGTAGGAACTAGCTCCCAGGCAGGCACCAGCCCACAAGTGGTGGACATCGAAAGCCTTCCAGCCGAGGAAGAATTAAAAGAAAGACCAGCGGCATTACGGGCATTGCACGCCATACCAATTCAGAATCCTCCGCAGGGTCACACAATGCCGGTGGGCAAAACCTCACATTGGTTCAGTGACGTTGCTGGACCTCTGGGTGAAGGCACATATATGTGGGAGTCCGAGGTCGAATTCAACGGACGATGGGGCAGATACCATTTCTTTACCAGGGAGTTTGAAAGGCTACAGAATAACGAAGGACTGAAGCCGATCTGGAAGAAGGCAGGGCTATATGACTACTTCAAGTCCCAACTACCAAAGCGAGATTTCCTAAGATGCTCATATCTAATTAGTACCCTCACCCCCAGCAAAGACAAGAAAGGATACAGCTCCTTTGTGCTCCCATCACTCACAAGGGGCAACGAGCTGAAGCGTTTCCGCTTGACTATCAACCTGGTAAGAGAAGCGCTCGACATGACTGGTATGCACATTCCAACAGAGAAAGAGACAATGGTTCCAGACAACATGAAGAACAGGAATCTGACGAAGCTGAAAGACATGGTTGCAATGACACCCACGATCGCCATCCACTTACGTATGGTCATGCAACATTTCGCCTTCCCCGCGCAGGAGAGGTTCACAATGCCTCCCAAAAAGATCTGGTTTAGCCTCTACCTGGCGGATGCTTTTGAGTTGACCATCAATATGCCCCACTGGATTATCGACCAGATTCATATGGCCCATCAGAGATGGTATAAAAAGCAAAAATCTGTATTGTATGGTTGCTGTGCACTCACAAGAATTGTATACAGATGTCTCGCATATGATGTACCGGTGCAGAGGGCTCTGATCTGGTCCAGAGCACAGGAATTTCAACGAAGATTGTCAGCCGTAGGGCCTCCCTCAAAGAAGATGAGAGGAGCCGTCCAGATGCCTTGTGCAGAAGCTCGCGGTGCAACCCTGACCCCTGAGATAACCCCAAGACTTCCACGACGAGTGCAACCATTTACTATCAGGTTACCCAGACACAGCACTGATGGCCCTAATCTTGTGTTTCCACCGGTACCGACTGATCTGGAATTCCCACATGGATTCACTGTGGAGGATCTAACGGATGAAGAAGTTGCAAGAATCATAGATGCTGTAAATGCAGAAGTTGAAGAAGAGCAAGCCGGTGGACAGCAAACTGCCCCAGACCAAGCACAGCCCAGCCAACCGGACGTAGTCAATGTGGACGATGAAGACGAAGCTCATGAGGAGACACAGGGTGGACAATCAGAAGCAGAAGAACAAGAATATGATCAAGAAGCCCTACAAGTACTGGAAGGTGCCCCCGCCTACACTAGCGCGTTAAAAAAGCTTTACGATACAATGAACCGAGTTCAAGAGCAACACAGACTCTCATTAGCTGCAGGTAAAGCTCTCATGAACCAGATTCTGGAGGAGGAAGGTGTGGACGAGCAATACCGTGCCACCTTGGAAATGATATTAGATGCTTTGGGAGTACCGGAAATAGTGCATACCGCACTAGCGCAATCACGAAGGACAGAGAGAAGATATGGAAGACGCCCCCCACGAACAGGAAAACGAATGAATGTATTAGGTTCAGGACCACAAGGCACCCCCACAACCACTGGCACAGCACACACAGTTCACGACACCGAGGAAGCTCACACATCGAGTGCACCCCCATCACCTCCCTTGCCACCTTCCCCCCCACATCCACCTCACTCACCTCCCTCTACCACTATAACCTCCACTGTCACCACCTCTGAAACCACTACGCACACCAACACACAAACCATCAGCCAACCCCCACACTCTACTTTCACTGAAAACACGAGTCTAACTACAACCACGGTACACCTCACTACCCCGAGCACACTTCCTAGAAGTTCACAATTACACACACCTCTATACACATTCACAACCCTCACCGCTACCACAATCCCCATGTTCACGGTCACTCCCACCACGATCCCCACTTTCATGGAGGTGTCACCCACCTCTGCACCTCTCCCATCCCCCATGTACCCACAATCTCCCATTCCCCCACCTCCCCCCTCACCCGTCCCCAGTACTGCATCCACCATCCCCTTCCCCGTTCCCTACCCCTCTGCATTCAACACTATTCCTCTCAGTAACTTATTTAATAATATGCATCAATGCATGGCCCAACTTCAGCAACACTACCAACACCTGGACAACCAACATACAATGCTCTTCCGAAGCCACGAAGATCTCCAAGCACGATGTAGGGATCTTGAAGAGCAGAAGCTGCTACTCGAACAGAAGCACGTGACATTACAGGAGCAATACGCACAATTAGAAGCCAACCCACCCCAAGCAGATGATGAAGAACGACGACATATGGACGAGTTGCTACATTCTCAGATCACGGAAAACCTGAAACTTCGACGGAACTTGGGCCTCCTCCGCAAGCATATGTCGACCGCGTTAGAGGAGAATAAAAGATTACAGAAACAGAACGAAGAAAACCTGGAGGCGGCCATGGAGGGCTCCCCACAGGAGATTGACCCAGAACGATTCAAGGCAATTCCCTCGAAGAATATGCAGGTGGTGTTAGAAACTCATGCCGATCTAATGGAGGCCCATGCCACTTTAGAAAAAGAGAGAGACGAGTTACGAAGACAGTTGGCCACCCGGCAGACAGAACCCAGCCCAGGCATAACCGCAGAAGAAACAGCTGAAGAGGTCACTAAACTCCGGGCCGAACTTGAGGAATTACGCAGCAAGGTCATGCAATACGAGCGTCAGCCCTCCCCTCTGGAAGAGCCCGAGCCTGACGATCTTGTGCCAATTGAAGTGGAAGAAACATTCGAGGATCCCTATGTACCAATGCCAACACCCGGCGGTAAGCGCACAGAACAGGGAATGGACACAATTGAGATTGAGGCACCCGAATGGATGCAAAAGTTAGAGAAAGTAGCCACGACGCATGATGACAGGGTGGCAGTCCAAATCGCATTGATGTCAAAATTGGAAGAGGTGGTAATAAAATATGATTATTTTCAGAATCTTTCACACCATAGGTGGATCGGCCCATCGGATGATCTGTATGTACCTTTTTGCGTGCTAATGGTGGATTATAATGCGGAGATCAAGCGCCACACCTCAAGGGAACCCACCTCTGCCACCCAATTTGCACCCGATGACATCCCAGAGAGTGCCAAGCAAGGACATATCCGCCAGCCAACGTGGAGAATTCGGCTGCTCGAAACCTACCCGGAAATGGTAAGAACATGGAACAACATGCCATTCTACATCAAATATAATCCATGTTATTGCCCTGTGTTTCGAAGGAGATCCTGGCCGGAGTACACACATACAGTGCTGACGATTAAAGGATGTGAGAAGTGGCTAAATTACGTGTACTTCGCACCCCCTAAAGGCGCACCTACAATTGGCTATATGATTTCAACGATCCGACATTGGGGGGTCCGTTTCAAGAATGTTCCTGATATCATGACTCAGATGTGCCTGAAAATTTTCGAACTTATGCTGGTCACCTTCAGGACCTTCAAAAATGTCAAGGAACCGCATCTCTCAGCACTAGGATTTAATGAAGGGAACCAGGACCTTGTATACGACATGAGCACAACTCCATCGATCAATGTGGTGTATGCATGGCACGCTCGCATCAAATATCTACCGGCCTGCTTCAAACAAACGTTCGAAGAGATGTTTGTCACGGGATTCTGGGAATATCGCTCAGAGATATTCATTCCCAGACCATCCCATCTCTTGCAGTTGTTTGCAGTGGAACAAGCTCTCCACTCCGAAAAGCTACGTATGCCACATCCAGAGGTTCCTGGGCCGGTAGACTGGGATGCTCTTCTAACAGATTTGGCTCAAGGGTTGCGAATTGTTGAACATCATTTAGCGCAGGATGTCATCGAGTTCTACATCCAAAAACCCTCTCAACAAGGGTCTGTCAGGGACGACAGACGCGAGAGAGGGGGGGGAGTTAGCAGCAGACAAGGGAGTCAACGAAGATTTGGCAAATAGGCCAGTAATTTTCCTCATGAAGAAGCAAGTACGAGCACTCAACGCAGATTTAGCACTAAGGCAACCTTGATCTTTCAAAACCTCTACACCCATTAAAAGTGATTCTCATCACTAAGCACCATTGTAAATATCATTTCATCTTTTTGTAGCTCCATTTTGTGCAAGCCAAGGAGTCCTTGAGCTTGAGGAGCATTAGAAGTATCTACCTGCCAATTTTCGTAATTTTTGGATATCGTTTGAGCCCCCAAATAGGCCCTGGAACCTAATTTTTAACTAGGCCGGACACTAGGTCTGAACAAGGCCAAAGCTAGTCAAAAACTATAAAAGGAGCTAGAGAGCTCATTTTTGAGGGTAGACTGTAATTGAAACGAACTTGTAAGAGCATTTTGAAAGTAATCTAAAAGCTCCATTGATTCTCACTCTTTGTCTTGCCTTGTGTGCGCGTGTGTGTGTATGTGTGTGCATGCTAGTGTGCTTCTCACTCACGCACTTGTGCAGCCACTTGCTCGAGGTCTTCATACCATCCTCACATCTTCCCGGATTGACATTAAAGGAGGTGCTACTCATCATTGAGCTACAAGATGTCAGGGGGATCACCTCATTCGTGATTGTCCCTTGCCTCCACCTACACAACCCCAGTCAGTGACGATTCAGGGCTTTTGCCAAGAGTGTGGAAAGGATCATCTCTTACGAGACTGCCCTAACAATCCTAATAATATGCCAAAAATTACTCCTATTAACGTTGTTGGGTTAGTGGTAGAGTCCACAGGAAGTGTCACTTCCACTACACCCGTGCAAGTGATCACTAGAGCTCAAGCATTGCAGGAAAACCAAGGTGTAGACCAGGAGAAGAGCCCAGATGTTAGTGAAACAGAGAGCATGACAAAGAAGAGGACAAGAGCTTGGAGAGATAGCCGTGAACGTATGAAAAGGCAATGGGCAAAGAAGATGAGTGAACTTGAGGAAAGTCTACGAGAAACCAAGGCCAAAATCATAGAGATCACATCCCAACCGCACTCTCACACATTCCCACCGCTACCATCCCCATCACCCTCCATCCCTCCACCCGCTAATACACCCCACGTAACCCACCCACCACCCCAAGCAGGATCAGTATTAGCTGATCCCACTCCCGAAGACCTTAATATGATGCTTAAAGCATATCAGGCCAGAATCCAAGAAGGGCCAAATGTAACTGATCATGAAAAGTGTTACCCAAGAGCAGAACTAGAGTTAGAACGAACCAAAATTTGTGCTAAGATGGTGGAATTAGCTCAGACCATGTTTGAGGCCAGTCGCCTATTTAACATCTCTAGCTCAACAAAGACGCAGTTGCACTTTGATGGACTGCTAGAAAGAATAGAGAAGCTAATTGCACAATCGGAAAAGGAACCCGCCATACAACACAAGGATAAGGCAAGTGAAAGAGTAAGCATTCCTACCCAGGAAGCCTATGTGCCTGAAGCCTATGTGCCTAACTCTACGGAGCCAGACACATCATCTTCTATGAATCGGTTCACACCAGAATTCCTACGCGAGATTCAAGAAGACAAATGGGCTAAAGAGAGTGAAGTCCCTCCTCCTATTGAACTTGTGGATGATGCACACGACCAATTCCCACAAGACATGCCATCCATTTATGAGGAGCAGGAGAGCACCCACTCTCAGGAAAGATTAGACTTTGAGTCTAACTCTCTACAAGAATTACCCCACTTCACAGGCCCATGGGAAGCTAAGTCTACTTGTATGAGAGCACCCACGGTCATGGTACGAAATGAGGACTCAGTCATACCTAGGAACATAGAGGTAGTGAAAAACACCAAAGTGCAGTGCAATCTCACTTTGGAAGAGCTACTCAAGGTTAGACCTGAATTATGGAAACATGTTGCCAAACAAGTACCAGCGATAGTGAAACCTCATTCCCAGGTAGGATCACATAGGACGGTGCCAGAGATACCCTTGGATAAGATAGGAGATATGTGTGAAGGTGAAGAAGGGAACACCTATCTTCCCATTACCTACCAGGAGTACACCACCAAGGCAATTTTGGACTCAGGTGCAGGAGTTGCAATTGCCACCACTTCCCTATGGAAGCGTTGGGGCAAGCTAGCACTCAGGCCAACGAGAATGAAATTGCAGATGGCCGATGGTCATATTGAGAGACCCTTAGGATTGCTAGAAGGATTAACTCTCACCACCTGTGGTGTCGAGTTTGAGCATACATTTGCTATATGTGACTTCAGCAAAAATCATGCCTATGAGATGATTTTGGGAAGACCATTTATGCGACAGTTGCAAGTGGTACAAGACTGGGGAACCAACTCCTTGTATTTGCAACACTTAGGTGTTACAACCAAAGTAAATCTCAAAGATTACTCTCATAGAGATGTACCTCCCATCCAATGGAATCCCATCCATAGAGCCAAAGATGATACAGAATCGGTGCATTCCATAGGGTCAGGATCCTCATGGATGCATGAAGACACTCACTTATGGATGTGTAAGGTAGCAGTAGAAGAAGAGAAGAGAGAGAAAGCCAGAGAGGTAGGTGCAAAAGAAAACCATAGATCAATTCAAGACCCAGCCTATGCACCTGTAGTCTTTCCTGATGAGGAATTTGAACCCCATGGTTGGGCAGAAATCCTAGCAACAATGGATGTAGCCACCAATGAGGAACAATGGACACCCCACTGTGATGAGGATGGCTATGACATTTCAGTCTTCTCCATAGAGCCAATCATGGGAGAGGCAATTCTAGAAGAATGCGAACCTAGCCCTGATGCATTTGAGGATGCAATTGACTCCGATCTAGAGTCAATCATTATGGACCCACCTTTTGCATCAGATGAAGAATACTTCCATGAAGTAGAATTTCAACCCCAGAGGCATGGAGAGCTTACAAATGATGTAAGATTAGCCACACATGTGACCCCGAAGGAAGAAGGAAACAAACGAAAGAAGAGAGAAGTCTCACCAGAAGAGGAAGAATCTTTGTTTGAGGTCCCAGAAAATTTTAAGAAGTATGAAATAGACGACAGGAGAGTCATGATAAGAATGCCTAAACGAGAGGCACAATCAGGAGAGGCCTATGATAACAAAGAAACCACCAAGAAAATAGTAGTGGCCCTAGAAGAAGGAGAGGAGAGATGCACGTACATAGGCCATGACCTAACAGAGGAAGAAGAGCATGCATTAATAGCCTTGCTAAGAGAATACAGAGATGTATTCGCTTGGAGTTACAAGGATTTGAAAGGTGTTGACCCTGACATATGTTCACACACTATCCCCATGACCTCAGATGCTAAACCCTCTAAGCAAAAGCCCTATACATATAACGATAATTACGCTGCCAAGATTAAGGAGGAGATAGATAGACTGGTTGAAGCTGGATTTATCTATGAAATTGAGCACACTGAGTGGGTATCCCCCATCATAGTGGTGCCCAAGAAGAATGGCAAGCTGCGTGTATGCATTAACTTGAAGAAGGTTAATGCAGCCACAATTCGAGATAACTATCTGCTTCCCATCACAGAACATCTCTTAGAAAGAGTGGCAGGCAAGGAAGTGTATAGCTTCCTTGATGGATTTTCGGGCTACAATCAAGTAGCCATAGCTCCAGAAGATCAGCATAAGACGGCTTTTGCCATAGAGTGGGGTATATTTGCCTTTCGTGTAATGCCATTCGGGCTTACCAATGCACCAGCTACCTTTCAGAGACTAATGTGCCATGTATTTAAGGAGTTCCTGAGGAAGAACTTAGAAGTCTATGTTGATGATCTTTGTGCTCATTCCAACATTAGACAAACCCATATTCCTGAACTCAGACAAATCTTTGACAAATGTAGAGAATATCAAGTCTGCCTAAACCCAGAAAAATGTGTTTTCATGGTCAGGCAAGGCAAGATTCTAGGGCACATAGTGTCAAAGAATGGCATATCTACTGACGAAGAGAAAGTGAGAGCCATAACAGAGCTACCTAGGCCAAGGAATGTCAAGGAAGTACAAGCTTTCATGGGACATTGTGGTTACTACCGCCGGTTCATTCACATGTATGCTGTCATTGCAAAGCCCATGTACGGACTTCTGACAAACTTTGAGTGGACTGAGGAATGTGAGAATTCCTTCAATGAGCTTAAACGGCGATTATGTTCAGCACCAATCTTAACCACACCAGATTGGAACAAGCCATTCCATGTTCACGTGGATGCATCCAATTATGCTATTGGATGTGTACTCGCACAACCTACGGGTGAAGGTAATATGGATCTTCCAATTGCCTACGCTAGTAGACAATTGAATGCAGCTGAACGAAATTACACCACTACTGAGAGAGAAGGCTTAGGCATGGTGTATGCGGTTAAAAAGTTTAGACATTATTTGCTTGCAAATAAGTTTAAATTTTTTACTGATCATCAAGCTCTACTATACTTGGTAAAGAAGCCATGCAACACAGGTAGATTAGTAAGATGGTTTCTCTTGCTAATGGAATATGATTTTGAGGTTGTGGTAAGGAAAGGGAAGACTCATTTGAGAGCAGATCACCTTTCTAGGCTCACATCGGGAGAAGCCCCACAAGGAGTGTCAGATGACCTTCCTGATGCTTACTTGTTTAATTTGGAAGTGGTGCCGCAGTGGGCTAAGCCATTGGTACCAGTGTTAACATATGGACCTAACCACCCAGTAATAGCCACACAGAATAGGGAGGTAGTAAAAGCCCAAAAGTATCACATCATGGCTGGAAGTATGTACAAGCACACAGATCAAGGGATCTTGGCCTGTTGTGTGGAAGAGGATGAGTATGCGAAGTGGTTGCAATTAGCACACGTAGGTGCATTAGAGCAACAATACTCAAAACAACGAACCCTACAGACACTAAGGAGACTCGGAGTGCATTGGCTAACTATGGAAGCAGATGTCCAAAGGTTGTGCAAAGAATGCCCAATCTGTTGCACTAAACCACCGGTGGAACATGCCACTCTTTATCAAGTGTCCATAGTGCCAGATTGGAGTGAACCACTAGTATCCTTCCTAAGGACGAAAACATGCCCTCCATACATGACTCTGGCAAGGAAAAGGAGTTTAGAACAAGAGGCCCAGGATTACTCTCTCATTGGCGATAATCTATACAAACGTGGTAAAGACGGTTACTTGAGACTATGTGTCCATGAGAATGAGTATCTCAAGATCTTGGAAACTGCTCACCAAGGTGTAGCAGGAGGACACTTTGGACCAGATAAGGTGATCAAGGCAATACTATTTGCAGGCTTCTGGTGGCCGACCCTTCACATGGATGCACATACCTATGTGAAACGGTGTGATGTCTGTCAGCGAACTCAGTATCCTATACGCAAAGATGAGATGCCATTGAAACCTATGATGGGTGCAGGTGCATTCTCTAAGTGGGGAATAGACTTTGTAGGCCCTATTAATCCCCCAGCTAAGGGTTCACATGCTGAATATATCATTGTGGCCACGGATTATCTCACCAAGTGGGTGGAGGTAAAAGCTACGACAAAGAACGACGCTCAGACAACTGCTAAATTCTTGTTTGAGAATGTATTCACAAGATATGGGCTACCTATAGAGCTAATAAGTGATAGAGGCACTCACTTCTTGAACGAAGTAATTGAAAATCTACTCCAAGAATTCTTGGTAGTTCATAAGAAGTCTGCCCCCTATCACCCTCAAGCTAATGGACAATCCGAAAGCACCAACAAGATCTTATGCAATGTACTGACCAAATTAGTGAACACTAAACACTCTGATTGGGACAAACAGCTACACCATGTTGTTTGGGCATACCGAGTCGCCTACAAGACGGTACTCCAAGCCACCACCTTTCAGATGGTGTTTGGCCAAAACGCCGTGCTACCTTTGGACTTCTTAATACCTACATTGAAAGTAGCACAAGAGCACGAATGGACGGGTCATGAACTCTCCTCTAGACTTTTTGACCTTGAACGATTAGGAGAAACAAGACTGAGAGCAGCTGCAGGGATATATGCAGCTAAGAAGAGACAGAAGGCATACTTTGACGCCCATGTGAAGGATAAGGGCTTGAAAGCAGGAGATCTAGTTTTAGTCTACACATTGAAACAACACGCAAGGAAGCTAGAAAAGAGAGGCTACGGACCTATGATCATCAATAGGATCTCCACGAGTCAAGTTGTATCAGGAACCCCTCACGGAGGAAATGCTAAGTCGACTCATTACTGCTAAGCAACGTAAAGAGGAGGAAAAACGAATTCGAGAAGAAGCTCAAGCAGAAGCCCTAGAGAGCATACGGAGAATGAAATTAAGAAGACACGGTAGAGAGCAACCTGTGCGAGATGCATATGCAGATCAAGGATATCACGTGGCTATGTGTCAAGTTTCAGGTGTTAGCTCACATAGGATAACTAATCGACGTCCTTTCATAACCTTGGATATAGGGCAAGGAAAGAGTGCAAGGACTGTAAGAGCCTTGATTGACTCAGGTGCAGCCACTAGTGCTGTTAAATTGTCTCACTGTCAAGAGTTGCAATTAACTGTCAATCCTGTGGAAGCATATCTCATAGGATTGGGAGGCGTGGAAACCCCTTGCATGGGCGAGGTGGAACTTCCCTTCTATATTCATGATGAGGCAATGACAGTTAAAGTACTAGTGTGTCAAGATGAGGACCTCACTCAACCCCTTGTCTTGGGTCAAGACTGGATCTATGACCAAGCAGTCAACTTAAACCTAAGAAGTGGACTTCTTCAAGTATGGGTGAATCAGACTAGAATCACAATTGAGTTAAATAATGGAGCACTCAAGGAACTAGGAAAGGCACACACTCCTGGTCCTTCCAGGAGTACACATGAAGATGACCATGCTATTCTTGTCCAAAACCATGTGTTGCAGAGGAATGATGGTTGCAAAAAAGGAGTCAGGGATGCAACGGAACTCCCTTCTTTTCCAAAGGCCAGAGGGAGGCAGCAACCAAAGGTGGATCAAAGGCAGAAGAAGCAGAGTACTACCTATGTCGGATATCAAAAGTACCTGCGCAACAAAATCTCTCAGCTAGTGAAACAAGTGTGGGTGCGGAAAGGTGAACACCCGGTTACACTCAAGCCAACCACACGGGCAAAGCCTCTTATTAGTAACCAACAACACAACACTAATAAGAAGTCTTTCAGAAGTTCTTCTGCTAACGTGAAGTCTATTTGGGTGCCCAAGAAGTCGATGAAGGCCAGCCCACAATCAAGACAAATTTGGGTACCTAAGGCTTGTTTGCAGGCTCAAATAGCTACGCCAAGAACACACCCTATACAGCATGATCCATTCACTCGCACAGCCGGCATCCACTCGTTTTCAACACTCAGGAACACACCAAGGCCCATGAGCACGAACAGAATCACTTGTAAATGGGTCCCTAAAAGGCCTCATTTTCAAGCTGACACACCTATAAAGCTCTCGAGAGACTCTACGAAACCAAGAGCAAAACCCATCCACTGCATTTGGCAGCCTAAGACTTGTAACAAGCCCTCGGACCCCAATTGTAAATCCATGTCCACCTACTAACCACTTCACTCTCACAACACATCATTCCGCTTAGCTTGTAGGTCTACCCAATTCCTAACTACACACACAAGCACCGAGCACTTATTAACCCCTAACCTCTCCCGAACCTTAGGTTAATGTTATAACAGGGGACACCGTGTCATTTTTGTGTCCATTGCAATGTTAACATTTATTCATATATTCTCACAGAACCAGCTACGAAGTTTTCAACATGGCTGAGGCAGCAGGAACCAGCTCTCAAACAGAAACAAGCCAGCAAGTGGTGGACTTAGACAGTTTACCTGTTTTGCCTGAGACAAATGAAAGGCCAGAAGAATAACGGGCCATCAAAATCATACCTATTGCGGACCCTCCGCGTGGCCACACCATGCCCGTAGGAAAGACTTCCCACTGGTTTACGGAAGTAGTAGGACCTTTGGGTGAGGGAACGTACCTATGGGAATCAGAGTTGGACTTCAATAAGAAGCAAGGCAGATACCATTTCTTTACAAGAGAATTCGAGAAATTACAAAATGCAGAAGGTCTACGTTCGATATGGGAAAAGGCAGGATTGGATGCATATTTCAGTGCACGGCTCCCAAAGCCTGACTTCATGCGATGCTACTATCTCATCAACACCTTGACTCCAAACCAGAACCCAAAAGGTGCAAGCTCATTTGTGATCCCATCTCTGACAAAGGGGAATGAGCTCAAGAGGTTCAGGCTATCAAACAACTTGGTGAGAGAGGCTCTAGATATGCGCGGAATGCATATTCCTACAGAGAAGGAAACCCTAGTACCGGATTACATGAAGAATCGAAGTCTCACCAAACTCAAGGACATGGTGTCCATGACGCCTAATATTGCGATACACCTTCGCATGTGCATGCAACACTTTGCTTTTCATGCACAAGATAGATTCACCATGCCGCCCAAGAAGATTTGGTTTAGTTTGTATCTGGCAGAGACACAGAGCCTCACCATCAACTTACCCCACTGGATAATTGATAAGATACACCTAGCTCACAAACGATGGCCGCGGAAACAGGTTTTATATGGTTGTTGTGCTCTGACGAGAATCATTTATAGGTGTTTGGCTTATGACATTCCTATTCAACGGGCCCTAATGTGGAATCGTGTAGAGCAGTTTAGAGGCAGGACATCCACTGGGCCCCCTTCTAAGAGGATGAGAGGCACTGTCCAAGTCCCATGTGCTCAACCACGTGGAGCCACCCTAACACCAGACGTTACCCCTCCACCCCGAAGAGTCCGACCATTCACACTCCGACTTCCAAGACGCAGCACTGATGGTTCCACCTTGATATTCCCTCCTATCCCAACCGATCTTGAATTTCCCAGTGGTGCACCTTTGGAAGAACTCACGAATGAAGATTTCGAACAATTATTACAAGATGTAGAGCTGGAGGCAGAAGAGGCACAACAAGTGGAGAACGTGCAAATGCAGGCCACAACCTCCCAAGCACCTGTCACCACAGTTGAAGTGGATGAAGAGGTTGATGGAGATGAAGAACAGGAGGAAGATGAGGAGGATTATGATCAAGAGCATCAAGATGAGCAACAAGAAGTGCCAGAACTTGTAGGTGCACCAGCATATACAGCTCAACTACAAAGGTTATACGATACAATCAAAGCAGTACAAGAAAGGCATCAACTCTCTCTTGTATCAGGTCAAGCTTTGATGCAAGAAATGCTATCAGATGAAGGGGTGGACCAACATTTCATTGACACCCTCAAATTAGTGTCAGAATCTTTAGGAGTTCCGGAGGCTGTCCACACTGCAGTCTGCCAGTCCGCGAGGTATGACAAATGCAGAGTTGACTCATTACCACGAGCAGGTAAGACTATCAGGATACCCGTCACAGAACAAGAAGTACCCATTGAAACCACAACTACCCCCACAACCACCACTGACCTCTCTGCTGAAACCTTCGTTCAGACATCACTCATCTCACCCCAGCATCCTCCATCACCACCTTCTCCACCCCCACCACCACCTCCCACCATGGAAGAAACGACAGTCATCACCTCTACCTTCACTTATAACCCATCCTCATTCACATCATTCTCATTTCGAGAACCCACCTCACAAGACACTGTAGCTCAATGATGAGTAGCACCTCCTTTAATGTCAATCCGGGAAGACGTGAGGATGGTATGAAGACCTCGAGCAAGTGGCGGCACAAGTGCGTGAGTGAGAAGCACACAAGCATGCACACACATACACACACACGCGCACACACGGCAAGACAAAGAGAGAGATTCAATGGAGCTTTTAGATTACTTTCAAAATGCTCTTACAAGTTCGTTTCAATTACAATCTAACCTCAAAAATGAGCTCTCTAGCTCTTTTTATAGTTTTTGGCTAAGTTTTGGCCCTGTCCAGACCTAGTGTCCGGCCTAGTTAAAAATTAGGTTCCAGGGCTTATTTGAGGGCTCAAACGATATCTAAAAAATACGAAATTTGGCAGGTAGATACTTCTAATGCTCCTCAAGCTCAAGGACTCCTTGGCTTGCACAAAATGGAGCTACAAAAAGATGAAATGATATTTACAATGGTGCTTAGTGATGATAATCACTTTTAATGGGTGTAGAGGTTTTGAAAGATTAAGGTTGCCTTAGTGCTAAATCTGCGTGAATGTTCATAAGTGCTTCTTCTTGAAAAATTGTTGGCCTACTTGCCGGGTCTTCGTTGACTTCCTTGTCTGCTTGGGCCTTCTCTTCTCTCGGACTCTCTTCTTGTGCTTCCTTGTCTTGTCAATCCTTCAGCTCCAGCTCCAACACCCCCCCCTCTCTCGCGTCTGTCGTCCCTGACAGACCCTTGTTGAGAGGGTTTCTGGATATAGTACTCGACAACGTCCTGCGCTAAATGATGTTCAGCAATTCGCAACCCCTTGGCCAAGTCTGTCAGAAGAGCATCCCAGTCTACCGGCCCAAGAACCTCTGGATGTGGCATATGTAGCTTTTCGGAGTGGAGAGCTTGTTCCACTGCAAACAACTGCAAGAGATGGGATGGTCTGGGAATGAATATCTCGGAATGATATTCCCAGAATCCCGTGACAAACATCTCTTCAAACGTTTGTTTGAAGCAGGCCGGTAGATATTTGATACGAGCGTGCCATGCATACACAACATTGATCGATGGAGTCGTGCTCATGTCGTATACGAGGTCCTGGTTCCCTTCATTAAATCCTAGTGCTGAGAGATGCGGTTCCTTGACATTTTTGAAGGTCCTAAAGGTGACCAGCATAAGTTCGAAAATTTTCAGGCACATCTGAGTCACGATATCAGGAACATTCTTGAAACGGACCCCCCAATGCCGGATCGTTGAAATCATATAGCCAATTGTGGGTGCGCCTTTAGGGGGTGCAAAGTACGCGTAATTTAGCCACTTCTCGCATCCTTTAATTGTCAGCACTGTATGTGTGTACTCCGGCCAGGATCTCCTTCGAAACACAGGGCAATAACATGGATTATATTTGATGTACAATGGCATGTTGTTCCATGTTCTTACCATCTCCGGGTAGGTTTCGAGCAGTCGAATTCTCCATGTTGGTTGACGGATATGTCCTTGCTTGGCGCTCTCTGGTATGTCATCCGGTGCAAATTGGGTGGCAGAGGTGGGTTCCCTTGAGGTGTGGCGCTTGATCTCCGCATTATAATCCGCCATTAGCACGCAAAAAGGTACATACAGATCATCCGATGGGCCGATCCACCTATGGTGTGAAAGATTCTAAAAATAATCAGATTTTATGACCACCTCCTCCAATTTTGACATCAAGGCAATTTGGACTGCCACCCGGTCGTCATGTGTCGTGGCTACTTTCTCTAACTTCTGCATCCATTCAGGTGCCTCGATCTCAATTGTGTCCATGCCCTGTTCTGTGCGCTTACCTCCGGGTGTTGGCATCGGGACATAGGGATCCTCAAATGTTTCTTCTACCTCAATTGGCACCAGGTCGTCAGGCTCGGGGTCTACCAGAGGGGAGGGCTGACGCTCATACTGCATAACCTTGCTGCGTAATTCCTCAAGTTCGGCGCGGAGTTTAATGACCTCTTCAGCTGTTTCTTCTGCAGTTATGCTCGGGCTGGGTTCTGTCTGTCGAGTGGCCAACTGTCTTCGTAACTCATCTCTTTCTTTCTCTAAAGCGGCATGGGCCTCCATTAAGTCTGCATGAGTTTCTAACACCACCTGCATATTCTCAGAGGGTATCGCCTTGAATCGTTCTGGATCAATCTCTTGTGGGGAACCCTCCATGGCCGCTTCCAGGTTTTCTTCGTTCTGTTTCTGTAATCTCTTATTCTCTTCTAACGCGGTCGACATATGCTTGCGTAGGAGGCCCAAGTTCCGTCGAAGTTTCAGGTTTTCCGTGATCTGCGAATGGAGCAGCTCGTCCATATGTCGTCGTTCTTCATCATCTGTTTGAGGTGGGTTGGCTTCTAATTGTGTGTATTGCTCCTGTAATGTCGCGTGCTGCTGTACTAATTGCTGCTTCTGCTCTTCAAGATCCCTACATCTTGCTTGGAGATCCTCGTGGCGTTGGAAGAGCCTTGTATGTTGGTCGTCCAAGTGTTGGTAATGTTGCTGGAGTTGGGCCATGCATTGATGCATATTATTAAATAAGTTACCGAGAGGAATAGTATTGAATGCAGAGGGGTAGGGAAAGGGAAAGGGGGTTGTGAATGCAGTACTGGGGATGGGTGAGGGGGGAGGTGGGGGAATGGGAGAGTGTGGGTAAATGGGGGATGGGAGAGGTGCAGAGGTGGGTGATACCTCCATGAAAGTGGGGTTCGTGGTGGGAGTGACTGTGAACATGGGGATTGTGGTAGCGGTGAGGGTTGTGAATGTGTATAGAGGTGTGTGTAATTGTGAGCTTCTAGGAAGTGTGCTCGGGGTGGTGAGGTGTACAGTGGCAGTAGTTAGATTTATGTTCTCAGTGGGAGTAGAGTGTGTGGGTTGGCTGATGGTTTGTGCGTTGGTGTGTGCAGTGGTTTCAGAGGTGGTGACAGTGGAAGTTACAGTGGTAGAGGGAGGTGATTGAGGTCGATGTGGGGGAGAAGGTGGCAAGGGAGGTGATGGGGGTGCACTCGATGTGTGGACTTCCTCGGTGTCGTGAACTGTGTGTGCCGTGCTAGTGGTTGTGGGGGTGCCTTGTGGTCCCGATCCTAATACATTCATTTGTTTTCCCGATCGTGGGGGGCGTCTTCCATATCTTCTCTCTGTTCTCCGTGAGTGCACTAGTGCGGTATGCACCGTTTCTGGTACTCCTAGAGCATCTGATATCATTTCCAAGGTGGCCCGGTATTGCTCGTCCACACCTTCCTCCTCCAGAATTTGGTTCATGAGAGCTTTACCCGCAGCTAATGAGAGCCTGTGTTGCTCTTGAACTCGGTTCATTGTTTCGTAAAGCTTCTTTAATGCGCTAGTGTAGGCGGGGGCACCTTCCAGTACTTGTAGTGCTTCTGGATCATACTCTTGTTCTTCGGCTTCTGAATGTCCGCCCTGTGTCTCCCCATGAGCCTCTTCTTCATCGTCCACGTTGACTACGTCTGGTTGGCCTGGCTGTGCTTGGTCTGGGGCAGTTTGCTGTCCACTGGCTTGCTCTTTTTCAACTTCCGCATTTACAGCTTCTATGATTCTTGCAACTTCTTCGTCAGTTAAGTCCTCTAGAATGAACCCATGCGGGAACTCCAGATCAGTCGGTACTGGTGGAAATACAAGGTTGGGGCCATCTGTGCTGTGCCTGGGTAGCCTGATAGTAAACGGTTGCACTCGTCGGGGGAGTCTGGGGGTTGTCTCAGGCGTCAGGGTTGCCCCGCGAGCTTGTGCACAAGGCATCTGGACGGTGCCTCGCATCTTCTTTGAGGGAGGTCCTACTGCTGACAATCTGCGTTGAAATTCGTGAGCTCTGGACCAGATCAGAGCCCTTTGCACCGGTACATCATAGGCAAGACATCTGTATACAATTCTTGTGAGTGCACAGCAACCATACAATACAGATCTTTGCTTTTTATACCATCTCTGATGGGCCATATGAATCTGATCAATGATCCAGTGGGGTATATTGATGGTCAACTCAAAAGCATCCGCCAGGTAGAGGCTAAACCAGATCTTTTTGGGAGGCATTGTAAACCTATCCTGCGCGGGGAAGGCGAAATGTTGCATGACCATACGTAAGTGTATGGCGATCGTGGGTGTCATAGCAACCATGTCCTTCAGCTTCGTCAGATTCCTGTTCTTCATGTTGTCTGGAACCATTGTCTCTTTCTCTGTTGGAATGTGCATTCCTTGCATGTCGAGTGCTTCTCTTACTAGATTGATAGTTAAGCGGAAACGCTTCAGCTCGTTGCCCCTTGTGAGTGATGGGAGCACAAAGGAGCTGTATCCTTTTTTGTCTTTGCTGGGGGTGAGGGTACTAATTAGATATGATCATCTGAGGAAGTCTGGCTTTGGTAGTTGGGACTTGAAGTAGTCATAAAGCCCTGCCTTCTTCCAGATCGGCTTAAGTCCTTCGTTATTCTGTAGCCTTTCAAATTCCCTGGTAAAGAAATGGTATCGGCCCCATCGTCCATTGAATTCGACTTCGGACTCCCACATATACGTGCCTTCACCCAGGGGGCCAGCAACGTCACTGAACCAATGTGAGGCTTTGCCCACCGGCATTGTGTGTCCCTGCGGGGGATTCTGAATTGGTATTGCGTGCAATGCCCGTAATGCCGCTGGTCTTCCCTTTAACTCCTCCTCGACTGGAAGACTTTCGATATCCACCACTTGTGGGCTGGAGCCGGCCTGGGAGCTAGTTCCTACTGTATCAACCATTTTACTTCTTTCTGTCTGTCTCTGTGAGAATATACAACAGGTGTTAATATTGTACAGGACAAGGGAGGACCGTTGTTGTTCCCATCACAATATTAACATGAGGGTCGGGAGCGAATAATGGGTTAGTAAGTGTTCGGTGCACGTGTGTGTAGTTAATGCTTGGGTAGTCCTAGGAGACTAATGAAGTTAGTAAGTGGGGATGAATTTACAAATTGGGGTCGGGGGGTTTATTACAGGTCTTAGGCTGCCACATGCAGTGGATGGGTTTTGCTTTCGGTTTCGTAGAGACTCTAGAGAGCTTTCTCGGTGTCGCGGTTTGAAAATGAGGCTTTTTAGGGACCCATTTACAATTGATTACATGCACGCTCTTGGGTCTTGGTGTGTTCTTGAGCGTTGAGAACGAGTGAATACGGGCAGTATGCGTAGCTGCGTTATGCTGTTTAGGTTGTGGCCTCGGCGTAGCTACTTGTGCCCTCAAGCAAGCCTTAGGCACCCAAATTTGTCTTGATTGTGGGCTAGCCTTCATCGACTTCTTCGGCACCCAAATAGATTTCACATTAGCAGGAGAATTTCTGCAAGACTTCTTATTAATGTCATGTTGTTGGTTATTAATAAGAAACTTCGCCCGTGTCATTGACGGTGGTGCAACCGGTTGTTCGCCTTTCCGCACCCACATCTGGTTTATTTTCTGGGACATTCTGCTGCGCAGGTACTTTTGATCTCGGACATAGGTAGTACTCTGCTTCTTCTGCCTGTGATCCGCCTTTGGTTGCTGCCTCCTTCTGGCCTTTGGAAAAGAAGGGAGTTCCGTTGCATCCCTGACTCCTTTTTTGCAATTATCATTCCGCTGCAACACAGGGTTTTGAACAAGAACAGCATGGTCATCTTCATGTGTACCCCTGGAAGGACCAGGAGTCTGTGCCTTTCCTAATTCCTTGAGTGCTCCATTGTCTAATTCTACTGTAACTCGACTATGATTGACCCAAACCTGGAGAAGTCCACTTCTTAGGTTTCGATTGACTGCTTGGTCATAGATCCAATCCTGACCCAAGACAAGAGGTTCAATGAGATCCTCATCCTGACACACCAGTACTTTAACCGTCATTGCCTCATCATGAATGTAGAGGGGAAGTTCCACCTCGCCCATGCAAGGGGTTTCCACACCTCCCAATCCTATGAGATATGCTTCCACAGGATTGACAGTTAACTGCAACTCTTGACAGTAAGACACTCTAACAGCACTAGTGGCTGCACCTGAGTCAATCAAGGCTCTTACGGTTCTTGCACTCTTTCCTTGTCCTATATCTAAGGTTACGAAAGGACGTCTATCAATTATCCTATGCGAGCTTGTTCCTGCAACTTCACACATGGCCATAGGAAATCCTTGATCTGCATGGTCAACTATTCTAGTCTGATCTCGGCCTTGTCTGCGTAACCTCATCCTTCTGATGCGTTCTAAAGCCTCTGCTTGAGCCTCTTCTCGAATGCGCTTTTCTTCCTCTTTGCGTTTCTTAGCAGTGTTGAGTCGGCTGAGCATTTCCTCCGTGAGGGGTTCCTGATACAACTTGACTCTGCAACCGCTAATATAGTTTGGGAGAACATCACCCTCTAACGTGGCTAGTTGTACTGCTCCGCTCGTGGAGATCCTATTGATGATCATAGGTCCGTAGCCTCTCTTTTCTAGCTTCCTAGCGTGTTGTTTTAGTGTATATACAAAAAACTAGATCTCCTGCTTTCAAGCCTTTATCCTTCACGTGGGCATCAAAGTATGCCTTCTGTCTCTTCTTGGCTGCATATATCCCTGCAGCGGCTCTCAGTCTTGTTTCTCCTAATCGTTCAAGGTCAAAGATCCTAGAGGAGAGCTCATGACCTGTCCATTCGTGCTCTTGTGCTACTTTCAATGTAGGGATCAAGAAGTCCAAAGGTAACACAGCGTTTTGGCCAAATACCATCTGAAAGGGAGTGGCTTGGAGTACCGTTTTGTATGCCACTCGGTATGCCCAAACAGCATGGTGTAGCTATTTGTCCCAATCAGAGCGTTTAGTGTTCACTAATTTCGTCAGTACATTGCATAAAATCTTATTAGTGCTCTCAGCTTGTCCATTAGCTTGAGGGTGATAAGGGGCAGACTTCTTGTGTATTACCAAGAATTCTTGGAGTAGATTTTCAATCACTTCGTTCAAGAAATGAGTGCCTCTATCACTTACAAGCTAATGGACAAGCTTTGGTTATCCTCGCTTTGGTTTCTCTTATGCTTTCTTCAAGTTCGTTTATCTTTTTTGCCCATTGTCTTTTCATTCTTTCTCGACTATCTTTCCATGCTCTAGCCCTTTTCTTTGTCACGCTCTCGGTTTCACTAGCCTCTGGGCCCTTTTCCTGGCTTGCCTCTTGGTTTTGCTGCAATGCCTGAGCTCTAGTAACCACCTGCACTGGTGCAGTGGAAGTGACACTTCCTGAGGGATCCACAACCAACCCAATCACATTGATAGGAGTGATTTTTGGCATGTTATTGGGGTTCTTTGGGCAATCTCGTAAGAGATGCTCTTTTCCACAATCTTGGCAAAAGCCTTGGATCGTCACGGATTGATTTTGTGTAGGTGGAGGTAAGGGACAATCACGAATGAAGTGATCCCCTTGACATCGGTAGCATGGTCCTCTAGGAAGGGGTGGTCGTACCTGCCTAGGTTGAGGCCTAGGGTTGGGGTTTGCATACATGACGTTCGTGTAATCCGATTCCCAACTAGGTTCACTTGGTTCTTCACTATAGTATGACTCACCATGTTCCGGAGACTGCATGTAGTAAGCTTGGGGACTATCGACATGTGTAGAATCAAAGCTATGGTCACTCGGATCACTTTCTGAGATCAATGGGGTTACTGGTACTATGGCTCTATTCAGGTTTTCTTCTGCAACAGCATACTTTACTGGAATCACGTTAGCGGGGTTTGGAGGCTGTTGAGCTAGTACCGGTTGGGGTCTCTGTTGGGCCTGATATGGTTGCTGATAGGTTTGTTGGGGTCTAGCATATTGTGGTGGTGGAGGGTACTGGTTCTGGTATCTGCCTTGTTGGTAGGGCTGAGGGTATGGTTGCCTAACTGCCTGCTTGTTGTATGGGCAATCTTGTGCGGTGTGATTGGTGTATCTTCGTTCTATGGTGCAATATTGGCTATTTGGATTGACCTGGGGTTGAGCCATAATGGGACACACGTTTGCCACGTGGTGACCACCGCATGTATAGCACCTCTTCGCTGGGGCAAACCTTGGGATTTGTTTGCTAGTTACACCCAATTTCTGAGCTACCTTTTCGGCCAGTTCCTCAATTGATGTGGATTGCGTGGAAGAGTGACTAGATGCACTATCTGAATCTTTGTAGATTTTGGAAAGCTCTAGCTCTTCCCCTAGGTTATCTTCAATGTCAATGCACATGCGTACACATTCTTCTATGGTCCTAGGGTCCTTCAGATACACATAGGATCTCAATTTCGTACTCAGCAATCCATCAAGGAATAAGGCTACTTGTTTAGCAGATGTGGGTAGTTCCGAAATAGGGCACCTTTCAAGATATTGTCTAAATCTTCTTCCGGCCAATCTGACAGTCTCTTGGGGGGTCTGTTTGAAGCTGTGAATCAATGAGGAGGTATTGTGTCTTATGCCGCTCTTAGAGAACTCAACAATAAATGCTTCTAGGAGTTGGTCTATGCTCCTGAACTGACGCTCATCTAATGGCTGAAACCATGTAAGTGTTGTGTTCCTAAGGGTTAGACCGAAGGCATTGTACTGCGTGAACAGATCTTCCACTTGTTCAGCTCTCAAGACTTGCTTGAACTCCGCCACATGATCATAGGGATCTCCTGTGCCGTCAAAGTAATTCTTCATGGACTTAACTAGCTGGGTGGGTCTCAAAGTTCTTGTGTGCTCTCTAGGCCTAGGCAGAGGGAATCCATCTACATTTCTTTGGTTCCTGTGGGCTCTATGCATCTCAGGTTCTACCCTATTCGTCTCTGTTCTCGTTCTTTCTCTGCCCACTGGGTTGGCAAAACTTACTTCTGGTCTATCTCTACTTCTGTCTCTTTGCATACCATGAGCTCGAGATGTTCCAGCCCCAGGGTGACCATAGGATACATTTGATCTTGGTTGAGGGAAAATAAATTCACCCTTCCAAGTGTAAGCATGCCTATCATTTTCTGTCACCACAAAGATCCGTTCTGAAGCCTGATCTAAGTAAGTCACTCTGCCTGGGCTATCCGGATCCTTAAACTCATAGATCATGATATTTCCTATGTCTGTTGGCTGATTAGACTTATACCTCCAAAAGGCTTCATCAGTTTCTCGATTGAGGAGCAACTCTATGCTCTTGTTGTCTTGGGAGACCCATTCAGGTGTGATAATCCTAGTGAGAACTGATTTACCTCGAGGGGTTCTAGGTTCCGCACCCATGTTCCCTTGTTCCAGGTCCCCTAAGTCCGCTTCTGAGATTACGTTCCCAAAGTCATCTGTCCTATCAGGGTGACTAGTGACTACATATATAGTTCCTTCTTTGTCCAGGTATGCACCATTTTCAAACTTGACAGCTGGGTGCTCTAGTCCAATGGATTGGTCAGGGTTTTTAATCTGGACCACCGATCTTCCTAGGTCGTCCTCATAGATGCTAGCACCTAGTCGGTTGGTCCTAAGATATTCCAGCTGTGTTTTGTAAGGGCCTTCTACCCTGTACAAATAAGGCACTCCTGAACTTCCCGTAGGTCTGTCCATGCCTTGAGACATTTCTGACTCACTGGTCTCAGAGCTAGGGTAGTATGAGTGGTGGCTCAACTGCTGGGCCCAAGACCTTGCAGTGTGATTGACACTAGCCTCTGAAGACCTAAGGCTTTGTCTTTCCCTTGCTAAATGTCGTCCTGATCGAAGGTTCATATGCCTAACTGATTAGCCCAATTTTTTCCAGAGTACAACCTCGTTGCTGATTAATTGGTACCAGTCACTTGATTCTTTTTAGTTATTTTATCACGTTTGAGTTCTGGTCTGATATCACGTCGTCAGGAATGTTTGAATGTTGTTTCGCACTTGCAATTGATCGTTCCACGTTAGGTTCTTTTCCTTTATGTTATCGACAGTACAGAGATTAAATTTTTAACTTGAACTTGAGTTTTTAGGTAGTCTTCAACTTGATAACTGCCTATCGTCGCTCTGACTTACTCCTACCTCTCGTCGTTCTTAGCCTAAGCTATGAATTGACAGAGGGGGTTAAAAGTGTCCAACCTTTTGTCTCCTGCTCGGTTGCCCTTGAGTGCCCAGGAAATGTGTTCCCAAGCTCGCACTTACACTTGCTTAGAACGCCTCTCGATGCTCTGTAAGAGTTTCAAAGTTAGCTTTGAAATTTACATTCCAAAGACAGAACCAATTATTTTCATTCATGTAGCACAAACACAAACTTGCATAGTGATTTTCAAGAAAACAATCCTAAGGGCCCCTGACTTTGATCCCCCTGGGTATGGTCAACTTCAAAATACCCTATCTAAAAATCAATGCATTATCTTTATAAAAAACAGTTGAGGGCATGTAGTATATGCTACGAGCTTTCCAACAAGCCCTAGAGCTCAAAAAATGGATCTCGTATGAAAAAGTTGTGACCGTTCAGGGTTCTAGGGTTACGATAGGGTTCAAACAGGATCACTGTGCAACAGGTTTTCCCCAAGTTGTTTTCCTAAGACTTCCCCATGTGCTCAAGAGCATAATATTTGTGACCAAAATTTAGCCCAACTTTTCAATTAACAAACCCTAAAAAATTTGGCTAAAATTGGCTGTCAATCGCGATGGATAGGGCTGTCAATCGCGATGGACAGAGAGTTCAGACAATCGCGATGGACACCCACTTCAATCAATCGCGATGGACACTCAGTCAATCGCGATGGACAGAGACCTCAGTCAATCGCGATGGACAAGGGGTTCAGTCAATCGCGATGAACAGGCAGTCGGTCACGATGGACAGAGACTTCAGTCAATCGCGATGGACAGGGGTTTAGTCAATCGCGATGGACAGGCAGTCGGTCGCGATGGACAGAGACTTCAGTCAATCGCGATGGACAAGGGGTTCAGTCAATCGCGATGGACAGGCAGTCGGTCGCGATGGACAGAGACTTCAGTCAATCGCGATGGACAAGGGGTTCAGTCAATCGCGATGGACAGGCAGTCGGTCGCGATGGACTGGCAGTCAATCGCGATGGACAGAGCTGTCAATCGCGATGGACAGGGCTGTCAATCGCGATGGACTGAAATTTTGCAAGATTTTCAAAAATTTTAGTGGGAATGTGGTGTGCAGGGTCTCTAGTCCACTGTGGTGCACTCAGATTTACCAACAAGTGAAAATTTCTGTCAATCGCGATGGACAGAAGGCGGCGACTGCGAGACAGTTTCGTCGAGTTCCGTACCTGCGCGGAAGGCTGGAGATGGTGATGTGACCTGTACCTGCATGATAGCTCAAGAAACATGCAAAAACAGCACATGCAATTTCGCTCTCTCGCTCTCTCTCACAAGTGAAATGAGGGAAATGAGGTGGAGGTGGGGATGTAGTCAAAAAACTGAAATTTTCGCGATGATGGAGATGGACGTGGGAGATGGTGATGATGATGATGGTGATGAAGATGGTGAAGAAAGTAAAAGAAAATCTATGAGAGTGAAGAAAATACCTACAACTCCAACGTGTCAACTCTACGTCTTACCATCACACGCTCGTCCTCAAAGCTCGATCCCCGGCAACGGCGCCAAAATTTGGTGTAGCTCAATGATGAGTAGCACCTCCTTTAATGTCAATCCGGGAAGACGTGAGGATGGTATGAAGACCTCGAGCAAGTGGCGGCACAAGTGCGTGAGTGAGAAGCACACAAGCATGCACACACATACACACACACGCGCACACACGGCAAGACAAAGAGAGAGATTCAATGGAGCTTTTAGATTACTTTCAAAATGCTCTTACAAGTTCGTTTCAATTACAATCTAACCTCAAAAATGAGCTCTCTAGCTCTTTTTATAGTTTTTGGCTAAGTTTTGGCCCTGTCCAGACCTAGTGTCCGACCTAGTTAAAAATTAGGTTCCAGGGCTTATTTGAGGGCTCAAACGATATCTAAAAAATACGAAATTTGGCAGGTAGATACTTCTAATGCTCCTCAAGCTCAAGGACTCCTTGGCTTGCACAAAATGGAGCTACAAAAAGATGAAATGATATTTACAATGGTGCTTAGTGATGATAATCACTTTTAATGGGTGTAGAGGTTTTGAAAGATTAAGGTTGCCTTAGTGCTAAATCTGCGTGAATGTTCATAAGTGCTTCTTCTTGAAAAATTGTTGGCCTACTTGCCGGGTCTTCGTTGACTTCCTTGTCTGCTTGGGCCTTCTCTTCTCTCGGACTCTCTTCTTGTGCTTCCTTGTCTTGTCAATCCTTCAGCTCCAGCTCCAACAGACACCCTCTTCTCCTTCGCCACCGATCCCTTGTACACTTCAACCCTTCTATCCTCCGAACCCATAACTGGCCATCCCATAATTCCAAGTGTGGTTGGAAACCCGGCACCCACTGAAGGCACCCTGTGTTTTCCAGCCTATTCCCCACTACGGGTACCTCCATTCCATGACCCTCACTTCCCATCTGGCCCCTACACCTCTTTAAACCTGACCTCACCACCCCAATACCCGTCCTTTGTGGAGCAATTCATCCGCTCTCCAATGTTTCAGAGGCACATTTCCCCGCTGTTCGCAACGACATCAATTTACACGAACACCACACTCAGTTCACCTACCATACCCACCTACATGGTAGCCCCTGTACACACCACCTTGTCTGACCCAATGGACATTTCACCAACCACAGCACCTCTCCCCACGATTCCACCATCTCCCCCTCCCTTACCCCCCACCTCACCACTCACATCATTGGCACACATAGCATTCACTACCCCCCTACCCAATCCCACCTCCCCTGCATTTCAAACTTTTCCCCTTGCACCTCATAATGTAAATAGCACGTTCAACACATTACTTCAGTGTGCACATCAACTACAACAAGAATACCATCAGTTGGAAGAACGTACTGCTGCCCTCCAGGCAGAATCTCAACGTCTGCAAGCTAGAGTCACCACTCTTGAAACTGATTACCAAACGCTCCTAACCGAGCATACAACCTTACAGCAGGCTCACTCCGAATTGGAATCAAAAACATCAACAGTAGATGACAAAGCAGTCAAGGAATTAGAAACAGTGCTCCAAGCGCAAATGATATCTAATGCTACACTCAGACGCAACCTTGGGCTATTAAGGAAGCATATGGAAGCAACACTAGAAGAGAACAAGAGGCTTCAACAACGAAACCAAGACAACTTTGAAGCGGCTATGGAAGGAACTGCAGGAGCAACCATTAGCCCTACCAAGTATAGAGCTGTACCATCGGAAGACATTCACATCTTACTGGAGGAGCATGCAAATTTCTTGGAGTCATATGAAAAGTTAGAGACTGAATGTGCAGACCTAAGGAAACAGATAGCAAGTGCCCCCACAGCTCAACAGGAGCCGCTAGTCTTGCAACACTCTCCAGAAGAATTAGAGACCCTCCGGAAACAGGTGACCGAACTCCAAGTGCATCTCTTACCATATGAAAGGCCACCCTCGCCAACTGAAGAGCCAGAACCTGAAACAGTGGTGGAAATCCCTGTCGATGACAACTATGAAGAGCCATATGAGCCGATGCCGACACCCGGTGGTCGAACTACAGAGGAAGGACAAGACACTTTAGAAATTCAAGTTCCAGATTGGGTCAAAAGGGTCGAGAAAGTGTGGCTGTGCAAATGCAATCTCTCACAAATCTGGAAGAAACTGTCCTTCGGTCTTCTTACTTTCAAAATCTATCCCATCAACGGTTAATCACAACATCAGAGTTGCAATACATGCCGTATTTTGTCTTGCTACATGATTATAATGCAGAAGTCAAGAGACATACAGGGAAGGAGCCCACATTTGCCACTCAATTTGAGCTAGGGGATTTACCGACAGATGCACGTGATGGCTCGATCTTCCAACCTAATTGGCGTGCACGTCTACTAACAAATTACCCAGAGATGATGAGCACCTGGGCAACCATGCCACTATATATCAAGTATAATCCATGTTATTGCCCAGTGGTACGTCGCAGATCCTGGCAAGCATTTGCAATCAAGGTACGCAACAATAAAGAATGCTCGGCTTGGGTTAACTATCCATATTTTGCTCCACCTCGAGGGACCCCAACTGTAGCCTACATGATATCAAAAATTCGGCACTGGTCTACACGTCTAAATAATGTACCCGACATAGCAGCGAAAATGTGTATGAAGATATTCGAGCTCATGACCATTGTCTTCAAAACCTTTCGGAATGTACAAGCTCCATACATCTCTGCCCCTGGATTCTCTCAAGGTAACAAGGATTTAGTCTACGACATGAGCCAGACCCCCTCGGTCACTATAATCTTTGCTTGGCATGCACGAATAAAGTACTTACCCGCATGCTTCAAGCAGACATTTGAGGAAATGTTCTCTACGGGATTCTGGGAATATCATTCAGAAATTTTCATTCCCAGACCCACACATTTGCTACACCTATTCGCAGTAGAACAAGCGATCCATGCAGATCAGTTACGTCTGCCACATCCGGACATTCCAGGACCAATTGATTGGGATCGTATGATGACAGATTTGGCCAGAGGACTACGCATACAAGAACATCAGCTTGCCACTCAGGTTGTGGAATATTACATCCAACACTCCCAGCAACAAGGGTCTGTCAGGGACGACAGACGCGAGAGAGGGGGGGGTGTTGAGAGCAGTATGGGCACCCAAGGACTGACTAGACAAGGAAGCCAGCGGAGAGAGTCAGAGCGAGGTGAAGGAGTAAGTAGACAAAGCAGTCGACGCAAATCTAGCAGATAGGCCCTGCAAATTTTTCCAAATCAACATCTTTATAACAGTGATTCTTATCACTAACAATCATTGTAAATACCATTTCATATTTTTGTAGCTCCATTTTGTTCAAGCCAAGGAGTCCTTGAGCTTGAGGAGCCTTAGAAGTACCTACATATCAACTTTCGTATTTTTTAGACTCCGTTTAAGCCCTCAAATTGGCCCTGGAACCTAATTTTTAACTAGGCCGGACACTAGGTCTGGACGGGGCCAAAACCTAGTCAAAAACTATAAAAAGAGCTAGAGAGCTCATTTTTGAGGTTAGCTTGTAATTGAAATGAACTTGTAAGAGCTTTTTGAAAGTAATCTAAGAACTCCATTGCTTCTCACTCTTTTTCTTGCCGTGTGTGCGCGTGTGTGTGTATGTGTGTGCATGTTTGTGTGCTTCTCACTCACGCACTTGTGCCGCCACTTGCTCGAGGTCTTCATACCATCCTCACGTCTTCCCGGATTGACATTAAAGGAGGTGCTACTCATCACTGAGCTACAGTGAGACAAGGCTACGCGCAGTAGCATGCATCTATGCTGCAAAGAAAAGACAAAAGGCATACTTTGATGCACACATCAAAGATAAAGGATTGAAAGAGGGGGACGTAGTGCTGGTTTATACGCTAAAGCAACATGCCCGTAAGTTGGAAAAAAGAGGATACGGACCCATGATCATTAATAGAATTTCCACTAGTGGTGCAGTTGAGTTGGCCACTCTAGAAGGAGATATCTTGCCAAACTATATTAGTGGATGTAGAGTCAAGTTATACCAAGCACCTCTTACAGAGGATATGCTTATGAGACTCAACAGTGCTAAGAAGCAAAAAGCAGAGGTGTTAAGGGTGAGGGAAGAAGCACAGGCAGAGGCCAGAGAGCGTATTAGGCAAAATAAATTAAGCCGACTAGGCCTAGATGTCAACTCAAAAGCCCCAAAATATCACATGGATATGTGCCAAAAATCAGGCATAACTACTTCTCAAGTCATTGACCGACGTCCCTTTGTGACCATAGAGATAGGACAAGGAAAGGGTGCAAGGACTGTGAAAGCATTGATTGACTCAGGTGTAGCAAGTAGTGCAGTTAGACTATCCTACTGCCAAAACTTGCAGTTGAACATCAATCCCATAGAAGCTTATCTCATAGGATTGGGAGGTGTGGAAACCCCTTGTTTGGGCGAGGTGGAACTTCCCATCTACCTGCAAGATGTTCCAATGAAAGTCAAAGTGCTAGTGTGTGAAGATGAGAACCTTACAGAACCACTTGTCTTAGGACAAGATTGGATTTATGACAATGCAGTCAACTTGAACCTAAGAAGTCAACTTCTTCAAGTTTGGGTCCAGGGACAATGCTTTACATTAGAACTAGAAAATGGCATGCTCACAAATCTAGATGTCACATCTTGTAGTTCTCCTAGGACTAATCTTAGCAAAAGAGATGTTGTATGTGTCAAAAGCTCTATGTTGCAGGAGAACTAAATCATGGAAGAACAAGCTCAAAGACAAGCGGACTCCTCCTTTGGTGCAAGGACTAATGCCGCCACTACAACTCAACCAACGAGGCAAGCACAACGGAACAGGACAACTGCTATATCAAATAGACAATGGGATTTTGAAATGGAAGTAGTGCCGGGCATGAAGAAGATATGGGTATGAAAACGAGAGCAGCCACCGGCCTTAACCCCACAATTCCCCTCCAGGGACCCCCACCATGCCAGAAGACGAATGAAGAAGCTAGGACAAACTCAACCACAAGATATCCGACAAAGTTTGGGTGCCTAAGAAATTAGTTGCAGCTCAACAAGGAAAATTGCAAATATGGGTACCCAAGAAGCTCTTACATACACAACAATCTATGCTCTCCCACATGAGAAAAGTTGCAACAAAGAAGCCAAGGTGGAGCAAGGGTCAGAACCAAACACAAAGACTAAAACCAAAACAACTCGCCTCTTCAACAAGGGTTAGAAGATGAGCCACAAAGGTATGGGTATGGAAGCCAAAAGCACTAGTAGCCCCTATAAAACCAAGGAACCAACCACGTGGGATACAAAATTTAAGAAACCATCTAAAGATGAAGATGCCTGAAGTGATCTCTACAGTGCCAAATGTGGTTCTAAGATGGACCCCAATAAGGAGGATTACATCATTTCAAGATCCAATGGATACCTCCACCAAAGCCGGCATCAACATCTACAAGTAACATTGAAAGCCTCAACGAGCGACAACCATGTGCTTCTTGCACAACCCTATCTTTTGCACCATTCAGGTTATGCATTTCCAAAGTATGCATTAATATAGGGCCACATTACACGGCCGTGCATAGACACATTTGAGAGTCACATGCACAACAACACATTGACATATGTCAATCATTTTTTTCTGATACTAACATCTATCTTCTTGTTTGGTGACATTGTTCCTTAAACCAAACAAAAAAAAAAGAAGAAGAGAGAGAGAGAAAGAACTTGTTCCCAGGTTTGGCTCATGAAACATGAATGAGTCATGCTTAGTTGAAGGTGGAGCTGTTGATTACTGGGCATTTATCAGTTTGGATAGAAGTGTGCCTCGACTAGCAGATGATATAATTGCTGCCTTATCTGGTAGATGTCAAGAACTTGGCATCCACAACTATTGTTTCCCCTTACCATGCTAGGAGGGAAGAGCTTGAAGTTCCACTACTTGAGCGATGCTTCACTACTGTATGTACGAGAGCATCCAAGGAGATATCTGCAAGAGGTAGTTCGGGTACACTACAAATCCTTGAATATAAAGAAATTCAATTCTCAGTACTTGGCCAATGTTGCTTTGACAAGAGGAGACAGGACGAGTCACTCAAAGAATTTCATCAGTGAAACATCCACACGGACATTCATCGACAATGAAAGACTAGCCGACAGTCCATCACAAATGCCGTGAGTACAACACGAGGAGATAAACATCGATTGATCCTTCACCATGGTAGGTATCTTTACTCTGGAAACACCATGATAGATTAGGAAACCTCTTCGTCGGCATACCCTTGAGCACTTAGCTCAAGACTCCCAATTTTTGCACCATACTTCTTCCAATGCATTTTTCAAGTAAGCATGCATAGGGCTACCTTACAAGGCCATGCATGAGGCACATACTTTCCTCAACCCATGCACGAACTCACTTACCCATCAGTCATTATGGGTACTTGACATGATTACTATGAACATCATCTTAACAAGATCTAGAGGTCATCAATGGTGACTCACAACGACACAATCATGCTGGAATCCAAGGAAGGAGCGCATACCAAGGAACAACAACTTCCAACGGCTTTTAGTGTCAAAAGAAGAATCGGACAACCAACCCTGCCACATTTGGAAGGAAGACAACTCTTGTTCCTACCAAACAGACACTACCTCTCAAAGCACTACATGGAACAACCATTACACCAAGAGTCTGTCAGGGACGACAGACTGGAGAGGGGGGGGAGTGTTGAAGCTGAAGGTCAAGGACAAAGCACAGGAGCACATCAAAGAGGTGGACACACAAGTAGAAGGAGCAAGTAGGGAGCTCCAAGAAGTGTATGTCAAATTTTCAGAAGAATCCCCTACAACAATAGTGATTTTCATCACTAAAAACCATTGTAAATACCATTTTCTATTTTTGTAACTCCATTTTGTTCAAGCCAAGGAGTCCTTGAGCTTGAGGAGTATTAGAAGTATCATCCTACCAATTTTCATAATTTTTAGACTTCGTTTGAGCCCTTAAATAAGCCCTGGAGCCTAATTTTTAACTAGGCTGGACACTAGGTCTGGACAGGCCCAAAACTAGTCAAAAAACTATAAAAAGAGCTAGAGAGCTCATTTTTGAGGTTAGCTTGTGAGAGAATAGAGCTTTTAGAAGAGAACTCATTTGCAATCAAAGCTTTCCATTGTTCCTCTCTTTGATCTTACCTTGTGCGTGTGTGTGTGTATGTGTGTGCATGTTTGTGTGCTTTCACTCATGCACTTGTGCTTTCACTTACTCGTGGTCTTCATACCAGTCCTCACGTCTCCGCGGATTGACAAGTAAAGGAGGTGGTGCTTACGCTTGAGCTACACCTTTGCACCTACATGCCGTATGACTACTGTTCGGAGCATCTGTGCACTTGCAACTCATCATGGTTGGAATGTACATGAGTTGGACATTAAAACAACATTCCTGAATGGTGAATTGCATGAAGAAGTGTATGTTTTTCAGCCCCATGGCTTTGTGCAGAAAGGGCATGAAAACCAGGTGTGCAGGTTAAAGAAGGCATTATATGGTTTAAAGCAAGAACCATGTGCTTGGTATGAGAAGATACATGCCTATCTGATTGCACATGGTTTTGAGAACAGTCCAACTGAAAGCACCTTATATGTTAAGCATGATAATGATGTGCTTCTGATCATTGTTGTCTATGTTGATGACATGCTGCTCACTGGTCCTATTGAGAAGCATACTGCTGATTTTAAGACTGATTTGCATGCCACATTTGAGATGTCTGATTTGGGACATTTGCATCACTATTTGGGCATTTAGTTTATGCAAGTTGATGGTGGAATGGCTTTGTGTCAAACAAAATATATTGACACATTATTGCAGCATTTTGGCCTTGAAGACTGTAAGCCTATTGCCACTCCTATGGAGACAGGTTTACGATTGAGTCTTCATGATGCTAGAGATGCATTTGATGCTCTTCTCTATCAGCAGGCTGTTGGATGCTTGATTTACTTATGCACTACTCGGCCAGATATTCAGTTTGTTGTCTCACAGATGAGCAGGTTTATGCATTGCCCAGGAGTCAAGCATTGGCAGGCAGTTAAGCGCATCTTTCACTATTTGAGTGGTACTCGGCTACTTGGGTTGTTTTATCCCAAGGTGGGATCACTACCGCCAGATTTGCATGTTTTTTTTTAATCTGATTGGGCTGGTTGCTATGACACTCGTGTGTCCACTAGTGGCTTTTGCTTCATGCTTGGTAGCTCATGTATATCTTGGTTGAGCAAGAAGCAGCCTACTGTGGCCACTTCCAATTGTGAGGCTGAGTATAGGGCAGCTTTCATAGCGATTGTTGAGTGTGTGTGGCTCAGACACCTTATGGATGATTTGGGTGTTGGTCAGACTTCTGCCACTACCATCTTCACTGACAGTCAGAGCACATTGGCAGTTGTGAGGAACCCTGTGTTCCATGCTCCCACTAAGCACATTGAGGTGCATTATCACTATGTCAGGGAGAGGTTCGCTACTGGGGGATGAGATTGACATATGTGCCCACACAGGAGAACATTGCAGACCTTTTCACAAAGGCTGTGCCTAGGGAGAAGTTTGAAGCTTTCCGCAAAGCTTTGGGCTTACTTCCTTTTGTGGAGTGTTTTCCACATAGCTTGGCACTTCCTTATACATGAGTGCCAGCTCGTTGTTCACCGCATCACTCCCAGGGGGGATTTGTTAATATATTTAGGTAGTGATGTGTCACTCTAGCACAATGGTAAGTACCAACGTGAGGAGCTTCACCTCATAAATGTCAATCCGGGGAGATGTGAGGACCCGTATGAAGACCAAGAGCAAGTGAAGTGCACAAGTGCGTGAGTGAAAGCACACAAACATGCACACACATACACACACACACGCGCACAAGGTAAGAGCAAAGAGTGGAACAATGGAAGGACTTCAATTACAAAAGAACTCTCTTACAAAGCTGAAATCTACAACAAGCTAACCCCTCAAATGAGCTTTCCAGCCCTTTTTATAGTTTTTTGAGTGGTTTTGGCCCTGTCCAGACCTAGTGTCCGGCCTAGTTAAAAATTACGTTCCAAGGCTTATTTGGGGACTCAAATGGAATCTAAAAATTATGAAAATTGGTAGGATGATACTTCTAATACTCCTCAAGCTCAAGGACTCCTTGATTTGAACAAAATGGAGTTACAAAAATGGAAAATGGTATTTACAATGGTTTTTAGTGATAAAAATCACTATTTTTATAGGGATTTCTTCTGAAAATTCGACATGTGCTTCTTGGAGCTCCCTACATGCTCCTTCTTCTTGTGTGTCCTCTTCATTGATGCGCTTCCATGCTTGTGTGTCACCTTGACTGTCAACACTCCCCCCCTCTAGAGTCTATCGTCCCAAACATACCCTTGTTGTAGTGGTTGTTCCATGTAGTGTGTGGAGAGATAGTGTCCATCATGTATTGTTGGAACTGAAGGACTCACCAGGCAAGGAAGCTTACGAAGGGAGTCAGAGAGAAGAGAAAGTACAAGCAGACAGAGCAGTCAACGACGATCTGGCAAGTAGGCCAATATTTTTTCAGGACACTAACGCATATAAGAGAGGTGGACACACAAGGAGAAGGAGCAAGTAGGGAGCTCCAAGAAATGTATGTCAAAATGTTATTAGAAACCCCTACAAAAATAGTGATTTTCATCACTAAAAACCATTGTAAATACCATTTCATATTTTTGCAGCTCCATTTTGTGCAAGCCAAGGAGTCCTTGAGCTTGAGGAGCTTTAGAAGTACCTACATATCAATTTTCGTATTTTTTAGACTCTGTTTAAGCCCTCAAATAGGCCCTGGAACCTAATTTTTAACTAGGCCGGACACTAGGTCTGGACATGGCCAAAACCTAGTCAAAAACTATAAATAGAGCTAGAGAGCTCATTTTTGAGGTTAGCTTGTAATTGATTTGAACTTGTAAGAGCTTTTTGAAAGTAATCTAAAGAACTCCATTGCTTCTCACTCTTTGCCTTACCTTGTGTGCACGTGTGTGTGTATGTGTGTGCATGTTAGTGTGCTTCTCACTCACGCACTTGTGCCTTCACTTGCTAGAGGTCTTCATACCATCCTCACGTCTTCCCGGATTGACATTAAAGGAGGTGCTACTCATCACTGAGCTACACCAAATTTTGGCGCCGTTGCTGGGGATCGAGCTTTGAGGACGAGCGTGTGATGGTAAGACGTAGATTTGAGACGTTGGCGTTGTAGGTAATTTCTTTACTCTTCCTTATTTTTCTCTTGTTTACTTCATCATCATCACCATCATCATCCTCACCATATCCGATCTCCATCTCCATCATCGCGAAAAAAATTTCAGTTTTTTGATCATATCACCTTCTCCATCTCATTTCCCTCATTCCACTTGTGAGAGAGAGCGAGAGAGCGACTTGTGTGCTGTGCTTTTGCATGTTTTTTTGAGCTTTCTTGCAGGTACTTGCTGCATCATCATCTCCAGCACTCCGCGCAGGTACGAAACATAACGGAACTGTCTCTGTGTCGCCGACCTCTGTCGATCGCGATCGACAGAAAAATCGCCCATTTGATCTATTGAGAGCATCGAAGGGCATTCTAAGCAAGAGTAAGTGCAAGCTTGGGAACACACTTCCTGGGCACTCAAGGGCAACCAAGAAGGAAACAAAAGGTTTGAAACCCTCAACTCCCTCTGTCAATTCCTAGCTTAGGCTAAGAACGACTAGTGATAGGAGTAGGCCAGGGCGGCTATAGGCATTTATCAAGTTGAAGACCACCTATATACTCAAGTTCAAGCTAACGACATAATCTTTGTACGGTCGAGAACTTTAAAGGAAAAGAACTTAACGTGGAACGATCAACTTCAAGTGCGGAAATACTTTCAAATATACCTGACGACGTGATATCAGACAAGACCATAAACACGGTAATCAACTAAAAAAGAATAAAGTAATTGGTATAAAAGAACTCAGCAACGAGGTTGTACTGTGGGCAAATTTGGGCTATTCAATTAGGCTTATGAACCTTAGATCAGGACGACATCTAGGGAGAGATAGACAAAGTCTTAGGTCTTCAGAGGCTAGTGTCAACCACACTGCTAGGTCTTGGGCCCAGCAGTTGAGCCACCACTCATACTACCCTAGCTCTGAGACTAGTGAATCAGAGATGTCTCAAGGCATGGACCGACCTACGGGAAGTTCAGGAGTGCCATACTTGCACAGGGTGGAAGGCCTGTACAAGACGCAGGTGGAATACCTTAGGACCAACCGATTAGGTGCTAGCATCTATGAGGATGGCCTAGGAAGATCCGTGGTCCAAATGAAAAATCCAGACCAATCTATTGGGCTAGAGCACCCTGCTATCAAGTTTGAAAATGGTGCATACCTTGATAAAGAGGGAACCATATACGTGGTCACTAGTCACCCGGAGAGGACAGATGAATTCAGGAATGTGATCCCTGAGACGGACATAGATGACCTAGAACAAGGGAACGTAGGAGGGGAGCCCAGGACCCCTCGAGGGAAATCTGTTCTTACTAGAATCCTCAATCCCGAGTGGGTTCCCCAGGACAACAAGAGCATAGATCTGCTTCTGAACCGAGAGACTGACGAAGCCTTTTGGAGGTATACATCTGATCGTCCAATCGATATAGGAACAATCATGATCTATGAGTTTAAAGATCCAGATAGCCCAGGCAGAGTGACCTACCTAGATCACGCTTCAGAGAGGATCTTTGTGGTTACAGAACATGATAGACATGCTTACACGTGGAAGGGTGAATTCGTTTTCCCCCAACCAAGATCAAACGTGTCCTATGATCACCCTGGAGCTGGAACATCCCAAGCTCATGGAACTCAAAGAGACAGAAGTAGAGATAGGCCAGAAGTAAGCTTTGCCAACCCAGGGGGCAGAGAAAGAACGAGGACGGAAACAAATAGAGTAGAACCTGAGGTACTTAGAGCTCCCAGGAATCAAAGAAATGCGGATGAGTTCCCTCTACCACGACCTAGAGAGCACACAAGGACTTTGAGGCAGACTCAGCTAGTTAAGTCCATGAAGAACTACTTCGATGGCACTGGAGATCCATACGATCATGTGGCTGAGTTTAGGCAAGTCTTGAGAGCTGAACAAGTTGAAGATCTGTTCACGCAGTACAATGCCTTTGGTCTAACCCTTAGGAACACTGCCCTGACATGGTTTCAACCACTAAACGAGAGGCAGTTCAGGAGCATAGACCAACTCCTAGAGGCTTTCATTATTGAATTCTATAAGAGTGGCATAAGGCATAATACCTCCTGATTGATTCATAGCTTCAAGCAAACCCCTCAAGAGACCATGAGACTTGCAGGAAGAAGATTTAGGCAATACCTAGAGAGATGCCCTGTCCCTGAGTTACCCACACCAGCTAAGCAAGTGGCTTTATTCTTGGATGGATTGATAAGTACCAAATTGAGATCTTATGTGTACTTGAAGGACCCTAGGACCATAGAAGAGTGTGTACGCATGTGCATTGACATCGAGGATAACCTAGGGGAGGAGTTAGAGCTTTCCAAGATATACAAAGATTCAGATAGTGCCTCTAGCCTCTCTTCCACACAATCCACATCAATTGAGGAACTTGCAGAGAAAGCAGCTCAGAAATTAGGTGTCTCTAGCAAACAAATCCCAAGGTTTGCCCCTGTGAAAAGATGCTATACTTGTGGAGGCGACCATATGGCAAATGTCTGTCCCATTATGGCTCAACCCCAAGTTAATCCTAGTAGCCAGTACTGCACCATAGAACGAAGATACACCAATCACACCGCGCAAGATTGCCCCTACAGTAAGCAAGCAGTTAGGCAGACGTACCCTCAACCATACCCTCAACAAGGCAGATACTAGAGTCAATACCCACCACAACAATATCCTAGGCCTCAAAAAAATTACCAACCGCAATATCAGGCCCAACTGAGACCCCAGCCAGTGCTAGCACAACAACCACCTGCTCCTACTAATGTGATCCCTGTAAAGTATGCAACTGCAGAAGAAAACCTGAATAGGGCCATAGTGCCAGTAATCCCATTGCTATCAAAAAGTGACCCCAGTGACCATAGTTTCGGTTCTACACATGTTGATAGCCCCCAGGCCTACTACATGCAGTCTCCTGAACATGGTGAGTTCTATTACAGTGAGGAACCAAATGAACCTAGTTGGGAGTCAGATTACACAAACGTCATGTATGCAAACCCCAACCCTAGACCTCAACCTAGGCAAGTAAGAACCCCATTCCCTAGAGGACCATGCTACAGATGTCAGGGAGACCATCTCATTCGTGATTGTCCCATGCCTCCACCTACACAACCCCAATCAGTGACGATCCAGGGCTTTTGCCAAGAATGTGGAAAGGAGCATCTCTTACGAGATTG
Organism: Ceratopteris richardii; assembly: GCA_020310875.1. Taxonomy (NCBI): domain Eukaryota; kingdom Viridiplantae; phylum Streptophyta; class Polypodiopsida; order Polypodiales; family Pteridaceae; genus Ceratopteris; species Ceratopteris richardii. Next base: position 16,671,918 of record CM035419.1, on the reverse strand, counting down.
TCCAAAGAATCCCAGCAATATGCCAAAAATCACTCCCATTAACGTTATTGGGTTAGTGGTAGATTCCACAGGAAGTGTCACTTCCACTGCACCCATATAAGTGGTCACTAGAGCCCAAGCACAAGCCTCACAGCAAACCCAGGTGTAGGCCAGGAAAAGAGCCCCGAGGTGAGTGAAACAGAGAGCATGACCAAGAAGAGGACTAGAGCTTGGAGAGATAGTCGTGAAAGAATGAAAAGGCAATGGGCAAAAAAGATGAGTGAACTCGAGGAAAGCCTCAGAGAAACAAAGGCCATGATAACTGAACTCACAACTCAAACTCCCTCTCACACTACCCCACCACCACCATTCCCATCTCCATCCGACCCGCCACCTTCCAACCCACCTCACACAATTCCACCACCCCCAAGAGTAGGATCAGTCCTAGCAGATCCCACTCCCAAGGACCTTAATATGATGCTTAAAGCATATCAGGCCAGAATCCAAGAAGGGCCAAACATAACTGATCATGAAAAGTGTTACCCTCGAGCAGAACTAGAGCTAGAACGAACTAAAATTTGTGCTAAGATGGTGGAATCGGCTCAGACCATGTTTGAAGCCAGTTGCCTATTTAACATCTCTAGTTCAGCGAAGACACAGTTGCACTTTGATGGACTGTTAAAAAGAATAGAGAAGCTAATTGCACAATCAGAAAAGGAACCCGTCTCTCAACACAAGGACAAGGCAAGTGAAAGGGCAGGTCTTCCTGCCCAGGAAGCCTATGTGCCTAACTCTACAGAGCTAGACACATCATCTTCTATGAATTGGTTCACACTAGAATTCCTACGCGAGATTCAATAAGACAAATGGGCTAAAGAGAGTGAAGTCCCTCCTCCCATTGAACTTGTGGATGATGCACATGACCAATTCCCACAAGACATCCCATCCATTTATGAGGAGCAGGAGAGCACCCAGTCTCAAGAGAGGTTAGATTTTGAGTCTAATTCTTTGCATGAATTACCCCACTTCACAGACCCATGGGAAGCTAAGTCCACGTGCATGAGAGCACCCACAGTCATGGTACGAAATGAGGACTCAGTCATACCTAGGAACACAGAGGTAGTGAAAAACACTAAAGTACAATGCAACCTCACCTTAGAAGAGCTACTCAAAGTAAGGCCAGAGCTATGGAAACATGTAGCCAAACAAGTACCAGAGATAGCAAAACCTCGTTCCCAGGTAGGATCCCAGAGAACAGTGCCAGAAATACCATTGGACAAGATAGGAGACATGAGTGAGGGCGAAGAGGGAAACACATATCTTCCTATCACCCATCAAGGATACACCACCAAGGCCATTCTAGACTCAGGCGCAGGAGTTGCAATTGCTACCACTTCCCTATGGAAGCGTTGGGGCAAGCCAGCACTCAGGCCCACGAGGATGAAATTGCAAATGGCTGATGGTCATCTAGAGAGACCCTTAGGGCTGTTAGAAGGAGTAACTCTCACTACTTGTGGTGTTGAGTTTGAGCACACTTTCGCCATATGTGACTTTAGCAAGAACCATGCTTATGAGATGATTTTGAGAAGACCATTTATGCGACAGTTGCAAGTGGTACAGGATTGGGGAACCAACTCCTTGTACCTGCAACACTTAGGTGTTACGACCAAAGTAAATCTCAAAGATTACTCTCATAGAGATGTCCCTCCTATCCAATGGAATCCCATCCATAGAGCCAAAGATGATACGGAGTCTGTGCATTCCATAGGATGAGGATCCTCATGGATGCATGAAGACACCCACTTATGGATGTGCAAAGTAGCAGTAGAAGAAGAGAAGAGAGAAGAAGCCAGAGAAATAGGTGCAAAAGAAACACATAGATCAATTCAAGACCTAGCCTATGCACCTATAGTCTTTCCTGACGAAGAATTTGAGCCCCACGGCTGGGCAGAAATCCTAGCAACAATGGATGTAGCCATCAATGAAGAACAATGGACACCTCACTATGATGAAGATGGCTATGACATTTCAGTCTTCTCCATAGAGCCAATCATGGGAGAGGCAGTGTTAAAAGAGTGTGAACCTAGCCCTGATGCATTTGAGGATGCAAGTGACTCCGATCTAGAGTCAATCATTATGGACCCACCTTTTGCATCAGATGAAGAATACTTCTATGAAGTAGAATTTCAACCCCAGAGGCATGGAGAGCTTACAAATGATGTAAGGCTAGCCACACATGTGACTCCAAAGGAAGAAGGGAAGAAAAGAAAGAAGAGAGAAGTCACACCAGAAGAGGAAGAATCTTTGTTTGAGGTCCTGGAAAATTTTAAGAAGTATGAGATAGATGACAGGAGAGTCATGATCAGAATGCCTAGACGAGAGGCGCAATCGGGGGAGGCCTATGATAACAAAGAAACCACCAAGAAAATAGTGGTAGCTGTGGAAGAAGGAGAAGAGAGATGCACGTACATAGGCCACGACCTGACGGAAGACGAAGAGCACGAATTGATAGCCTTGCTAAGAGAATACAAAGATGTATTCGCTTGGAGTTACAAGGACCTGAAAGGTGTAGACCCTGACATATGCTCACACACTATCCCCATGACCTCGGATGCCAAACCTTCTAAGCAAAAGCCATACACATATAATGATAATTATGCTGCTAAGATCAAAGAGGAGATAGATAGACTGGTTGAAGCTAGATTCATCTATGAAATTGAGCATACTGAGTGGGTATCCCCCATCGTAGTGGTGCCCAAGAAAAATGGAAAGCTGCGGGTATGCATTAACTTGAAGAAGGTCAATGCAGCCACAATTCGAGATAACTATCCACTTCCTATCACAGAACATCTCTTAGAAAGAGTAGCAGGCAAGGAAGTGTACAACTTCCTTGATGGATTTTCGGGCTACAATCAAGTAGCCATAGCTCTAGAAGATCAGCATAAGACGGCTTTTGCCATTGAATGGGGCATTTTTGCCTTTAGAGTAATGCCATTTGGGCTTACCAATGCACCCGCTACCTTCTAGAGACTAATGTGCCATGTATTTAAAGATTTCCTGAGGAAGAACTTAGAAGTCTATGTTGATGATCTTTGTGCTCATTCCAACCTTAGGCAAACCCATATTCCTGAACTCAGACAAATCTTTGACAAATGTAGAGAATATCAAGTCTGCCTGAACCCAGAAAAGTGTGTTTTTATGGTCAGACAAGGCAAGATTCTAGGACACATAGTGTCAAAGAATGGCATATCCACTGATGAAGAGAAAGTGAGAGCCATAGCCGAGTTACCTAGGCCAAAGAATGTCAAGGAAGTACAAGCTTTCATGGGGCATTGTGGTTATTACCGACGGTTTATACACATGTATGCCATCATAGCAAAGCCTCTGTATGGACTTTTGACTAACTTTGAGTGGACTAATGAATGTGAGAATTCCTTCAATGAGCTTAAACGGCGATTATGTTCAGCACCAATCTTGACCACACCAGATTGGAATAAGCCTTTCCATGTTCATGTGGATGCATCCAGTTATGCTATTGGATGTGTACTCGTGCAGCCTACCAGCAAAGGCAATATGGATCTTCCAATTGCCTATACTAGTAGACAGTTGAATGCGGCTGAACGAAACTATACCACTACCGAACGAGAGGGATTAGGCATGGTGTATGCAGTTAAAAAGTTTAGACATTATTTGCTTGCAAATAAGTTTAAATTTTTTATTGATCATCAAGCTCTACTTTACTTGGTGAACAAGCCATGCAACACAGGTAGATTGGTGAGATGGTTCCTCTTACTAATGGAATATGAATTTGAGGTAGTGGTGAGAAAAGGCAAGACTCATTTGAGAGCAGATCATCTCTCTAGG